>ML660772.1:30850149-30868294 GCA_007570785.1 Antilocapra americana
CCCCTCGCCGTACGCACCAGCACCAGAGAAAGCCTTAGTTATAACTGTACTAGGAACATCTTTTAAATTTTTAAAACTTTTTTATACCCCTTTTTTTTTTTTTTAGAATTTTTAAGTCCCCTATAACCTTGTTATTTTCTTCTTTTTTCTTTCTTTTCCTTTATTTTTATTTTCCCTTTTTTTCTTAAATCACCTCTTTCTCCCTTATTGCATTCTCCGTCCTATCTCCTTTCTTACCTTTCATATCTCCACTTTATTCCCCCTTTTTTTAAATGTTTTTTTTTTACTGATTTTTGTTGTTGTTGTTGTTGGTGGTGTTGTTGTATTTTCTTCTTTATCATTCTTTCTTTCTTTTTTTCATAATGGTACTTTTGAGAATCCAGTCTTTACTCTAGATTTTTAATCTTTGCTTATTAGTAGTTGGTATCAACTTTGTACCTTTAAGGATCCAAGCTCCAGTACCCACTGCTCCCTGGGAGTGAGATCATTGGCTTGACTGCTCTCTCCCCATTCTTGTTTCTCCTCTTTTTTTTTTGTTTTTGTTTTTGTTTTTCTTTCTCTTCCTTATCTTTCTTTCTATATTTTTCTTTGTAATAGTATTTTGAGAATCCCGTCTATTCTCTAGATTTTTAATCTTTGCTTATTAGTATTGGGTATCAACTTTGTACCTTTAAGGAAATGTAGTGCTCAAGCCACATTCTGCTTTAAAAAGTTGTAACAAATACAGATTAATTAAAAACAAACAAACAAAAAAAAGGATCCAAGCTCCAGTACCCATCGTTACATGGGAGTGAGATCAGTGGCTTGACTGCTCTCTCCCCATTCTTGTCTCTCCTTTTTTTTTTTTCTTTTTCTTTTCTCTTTTCTTCTCCTACCAAGACACTTTCAACGTCCTCTTCCTCTGTATATTCTCTACCCAACTCTGGGACTCTGCTTGAGAGTTACCAGCTGTGAAGAACACTGAAATAATTGACCACTGGCTGGATCTGTCTCTATCCATCTGACTCTCTCCTTTCTCTCTCTGGTCAATTCTGTCTCCTTCCACACTCTTCACATTTCGATATAACTCTGTGAACATCTCCAAGGGATCCAGGCTGTGGAGGGCACACAGAGGAGCAATCACTGGCCACTTCACTCCCTCACCATCGGATTCCTCTCTTCTCCTTCTGGTCCATGCCATGTAACTCTGTGTACCTGACAGGGTGTCCCTCACTGTGAAGAAACTTCTCATCACTAAACTAGAGGTTCTGCCACCATCAGTGCAGAGATAAAAGAGCCCTGAGGCTACTGGAAGACAGGAGACTAAACCCAGACCCTGAGACTTCCAGAAAACTCCTGGATCCAAGAGTTAATTAATCAATAGGAACTCATCAACCTCCTCCGTACCAAAACTGAAATTAATCAACCCCCAAGGGCCACAAGCTCCAGAGTAAGATATACCAAGCAAATTCCCCAGCAACGTAGGAACACTGCCAGGAGCTTCAATACACAGGTTGCCCAAGGGCACACCAAGTCCACCGACACCTCAAATCTCTTTACTGGACACTCCATAGTTAGTTACAGTGAGGAAACCCAGATCCACCCACCAGAACACCACACAAGCTTTCCCATCCAGGAAACTTCTACAAACCACACATCTAACCCCTCCCATAGTGAGGAACCCCCACAATAAAGGGGCAACACAGCAAGATAAACAAGAAGAAAAGGCAGAGAAATACCCACCAAGTAAAGGAACAGGATAAATACCCCCTAGACCAAACAAAAGACGAAGAGATAGGATGTCTACCTGACAAAGAATTCCGAATAAGGATAGTGAATATGATCCAAAACCTGGAAAATAAGTTGGAGCTGCAGTTCAATAACCTGCAGGCAAGGATTGAGAAGATGCAGGTAAGCTTTAACAAGGACTTAGAAGAAATGAAAAAGAGTCAAAATACAATAAATAATGCAATAAATGAGATCAAAAACACCCTGGAGGGAACCAACAGTAGAATAACAGAGATAGAAGACAGGATAAGTGAGGTAGAAGACAGAATGGCAGAAATAAATGAAACAGAAAGGAAAAATGAAAAAAGAATTAAAAGAAATGAGGACAATCTTAGAGACCTCTGGGACAATATTAAACGCACCAATATTCGAATCATAGGAGTCCCAGAAGAAGAAGACAAAAAGAAAGACCATCAGAAAATTCTTGAAGAGATAATTGTTGAAAATTTCCCTAAATTGGGGAAGCAAATAGCCACTCAGGTCCAAGAAACACAGAGAGTCCCAAACAGAATGAACCCCAAACGGAACACCCCAAGACACATATTACTCAAATTAACAAATATCAAATACAAAGACCAAATATTAAAAGCAGTGAGGGAGAAGCAAAAAAATAGCTCACAAGGGGAATCCCATAAGGATAACAGCTGATCTCTCAATGGAAACGCTTCAGGCCAGAAGGGAATGGCAGAGCATTCTTAAAGTCATGGAAGAAAACAATCTACAACCCCGATTACTGTAACCAGCAAGGATCTCATTCAAATTTGAAGGAGAATTCAAAATTTTCTCAGACAAGCAAAAACTGAGAGAATTTAGTAACACCAAACCAGCCCTCCAACGAATGCTAAAGGAACTTGCCTAGATAGGAAACATGGATGGGATAGATAATCTGGAATCCAAAACAATAAAATAAATGGCAGTGGGATCATACTTATCAATAATTACTTTAAATGTAAACGGGCTGAATGCCCCAACCAAAAGACAAAGATTGGCCGATTGGATACAGAAACAAGATCCCTATATATGTTGTCTACAAGAGACCCACCTCACACCTAGGGACACATATAGACTGAAAGTTAAAGGCTGGAAAAAGATATTCCATGCAAATAAAGACAAAAAGAAAGCAGGAGTGGCAATACTCATATCAGATAAAGTAGACTTTAAAATAAAGGCAGTGAAAAGAGATAAAGATGGACATTACATAATGATCAAAGGATCAATCCAGGAAGAAGAAATAACAATTATAAATATTTATGCACCTAACATAGGAGCTCCACAATATGTAAGGCAAATGCTAACAAGTATGAAAGGGGAAATCAACAACAACACAATAATAGTAGGAGACTTTAATACACCACTCACACCAATGGATAGATCAACTAGACAGAAAAGTAACAAGGAAATTCAAACTTTAAATGATACAATAGATCAACTAGACCTAATTGATATCTATAGGTCATTCCACCCCAAAACAAGGAATTTCACCTTTTTCTCAAGTGCACACGGGACCTTCTCCAGGATAGATCACATCCTGGGCCATAAATCTAACCTTGATAAATTCAAAAATATTGAAATCATCCCAAGCATCTTTTCTGACCACAATGCAGTGAGATTAGATATCAATTACATGAGAAAACCTTTCAAAACTTCCAACATATGGAGGCTCAACAACACACTGCTGAATAACCAACAAATCACAGAAGAAATGAAAAATGAAATTCACTTATGCATGGAAACGAATGAAAATGAAAACACAACAGCCCAAAACCTATGGGACACTGTGAAAGCAATGCTAAGGGGAAAGTTCATAGCAATACAAGCTCACCTCAGGAAGCAAGAAAAAAATCAAATAAATGACCTTACTTTACACCTAAAGCAACTAGAAAGGGAAGAGATGCAGAAGCCCAGGTCTAGTAGAAGGAAAGAAATCTTAAAGATCAGGGCAGAAATAAATGCAAAGGAAACAAAAGTGACCATAGCAAAAATCAACCAAGCCAAAAGCTGGTTCTTTGAGAAGATAAACAAAATTGACAAACCATTAGCCAGACTCATCAAGAAACAAAGGGAGAAGAACCAAATCAACAGAATTAGAAATGAAAACGGAGAGATCACAACAGAAAACACAGAAATACAAAGGATCATAAGAGACTATTATCAGCAACTATATGCAAATAAACTGGACAATTTGGATGAAATGGACAAATTCCTAGAAAAGTACAACTTTCCAAGACTAAACCAGGAAGAGATAGATAATATTAATACACCCATCACAAGCACGGAAATTGAAACCGTAATCAGAAATCTTCCAAAAAACAAAAGCCCAGGACCAGATGGCTTCACAGCTGAATTCTACCAAAAATTTAGAGAAGAGCTAACACCTATTCTACTCAAACTCTTCCAGAAAATTGCAGAGGAAGGTAAACTTCCAAATTCATTCTATGAGGCCACCATCACCCTAATTCCGAAACCCAACAAAGATGCCACAAAAAAAGAAAACTACAGGCCAATATCACTGATGAACTTAGATGCAAAAATCCTCAACAAAATTCTAGCAAATAGAATCCAACAACACATCAAAAAGATCATACATCATGATCAAGTAGGCTTTATCCCAGGGATGCAAGGTTTCTTCAATATTCGTAAATCAATCAATGTAATACACCACATTAACAAATTGAAAAATAAAAATCACATGATTATCTCAATAGATGCAGAGAAAGCCTTTGACAAAATTCAACATCCATTTATGATAAAAACCCTCCAAAAAGTAGGAATAGAAGGAACATACCTCAACATAATAAAAGCTATATATGACAAACCCACAGCAAACATTATCCTCAATGGTGAAAAGCTGGAAGCATTCCCCCTGAAATCAGGAACAAGACAAGGGTGCCCACTCTCACCACTACTATTCAACATAGTTTTGGAAGTCTTGGCCACAGCAATCAGAGCAGATAAAGAAATCAAAGGAATCCAGATTGGAAAAGAAGAAGTAAAACTCTCTCTGTTTGCAGATGACATGATCCTCTATATTGAAAACCCTAAAGACTCTACCAGAAAATTACTAGAGCTAATCAGTGAATATAGCAAAGTTTCAGGATACAAAATCAACACACAGAAATCCCTGGCATTTCTATACACTAACAGTGAGAAATCAGAAAGAGAAATTAAGGAAACAATTCCATTCACCATCGAAACAAAAAGAATAAAATACTTAGGAGTATTTCTACCTAAAGAATCAAAAGACTTGTATATAGAAAACTATAAAACACTGATGAAAGAAATCAAGGAGGACACAAACAGATGGAGAAATGTACCGTGCTCATGGATTGGAAGAATCAATATAGTGAAAATGAGTATACTACCCAAAGCAATCTATAGATTCAATGCAATTCCTATCAAGCTACCAGAGGTCTTTTTCAAATAATTAGAACAAATAATTTCTCAATTTGTATGGAAATACAAAAAACCTCGTATAGCCAAAGCAATCTTGAGAAAGAAGAATGGAACTGGCGGAATCAACTACCTGACTTTAGGCTATACTACAAATCCACAGTCATTAAGACAGTATGGTACTGGCACAAAGACAGAAACATAGATCAATGGAACAGAATAGAAAACCTAGAGATAAATCCACGCATCTATGGACACCTTATCTTTGACAAAGGAGGCAAGAATATACAATGGAGAAAAGACAACCTCTTTAACAAGTGTGCTGGGAAAACTGGACAGCCACTTGTAAAAGAATGAAACTAGATCCCTTTCTAACACCATACACAAAGATAAACTCAAAATGGATCAAAGATCTAAGCATAAGACCAGAAACTATAAAACTCCTAGAGGATAACATAGGCAAAACACTCTCTGCCATAACCCAAAGCGGGATACTCCATGACCCACCTCTCAGAATATTGAAAATAAAAACACGAATAAACAAATGGGACCTAATTAAAATTAAAAGCTTTTGCACAACAAAGGAAACTATAAGCAAGGTGAAAAGACAGCCTTCAGAATGGGAGAAAATAATAGCCAATGAAGCAACAGACAAACAATTAATCTCAAAAATATACAAACAACTCCTGCAGCTCCATTCTAGAAAAATAAACAACCCAATTAAAAAGTGGGCCAAAAAACTTAACAGACATTTCTCCAAAGAAGATATAAAAATGGCTAACAAACACATGAAAAGATGCTCAACATCACTCATTATCAGAGAAATGCAAATCAAAACTACAATGAGGTACCACTTTACACCAGTCAGAATGGCTGCCATCCAAAAGTCTACAAGCAATAAATGCTGGAGAGGATGTGGAGAAAAGGGAACTCTCTTACACTGTTGGTGGGAATGCAAACTAGTACAGCCACTATGGAAAACAGTGTGGAGGTTCCTTAAAAAGCTGCAAATAGACCTGCCATATGACCCAGCAATCCCACTGCTGGGCATATACACCAAGGAAACCAGAATTGAAAGAGCCACGTGTACCCCAATGTTCATCGCTGCATTGTTTACAATAGCCAGGACATGGAAGCAACCTAGATGCCCATCAACTGACGGATGGATAAGAAAGCTGTGGTACATATACACAATGGAATATTACTCAGCATTAAAAAAAAATTCATTTGAAGCAATTCTACTCAGATGGACGAAACTGGAGCCCATTATCCAGAGTGAAGTAAGCCAGAAGCAAAAACAACAATACAGTATATTAACGCATATATATGGAATTTAGAAAGACGGTAACGAGAACCTAACATTAAGAGACAGCAAAAGAACGCAGATGTATAGAACAGACTTGTGGACTTTGTGGATGAGGGTAATGGTGGGATGATATGGGAGAAGGGCATTGAAGCATGTTAATTTTCATATGTCTAATCAATCTCCAGCCCAGGATTGATGCTTGGGGCTGGTGCAGGGAGATTTCCGGGGGGGGGAGGGAAAAGGGAGGGGGGTTCTGGAGGGGAAGCATATGTAAACCCACGGTGATATCATGACAATGTATGGCAAAAACAATTAAAAAAAGAAAAAGAAAAAAGAAAAAAAAAAAACTGAGCCCTCTCATACATTGCTAGTGAAAATTTAAAATGGTTGAGTCATTGTGGAAAGCAGTTTGACAGTTTCTTATAAAGCTAACTATGCATTTACAGTATGGCCTAGCAACTGTACTCTTGAGCATTTATCCCAGAGAAATAAAATTTGTGTGCACACAAAAACTTATATATGAACACTCATTGCACCTTTATTCATTATAGCCCCTAACTAGAAACAACCCAAATGTTCTTCAAGGGATGAATGCTTAAACAAACTCAGATACAACCATACTCCAGATCAGTACTGTTCAATAAATAGGGATGAACTTATTGATACATGTAACAATTTGTGTGGACCTTGAGGCATTATTCTTAGTTTTAAAAAAAAAGCCAATCTCAAAAAGTCATATACAGTATAATTGTAATTACATATCATCTTCAAAATGACTAAATTATAGAGATGGAGAACAGAAAAGTAGTTACCAGAGGCCAGAAACAGTGGAGTGATAGGTGAATGTATAAAGGGATACCTCAGGGAAGGTCCTTTATGGTGATAAACAGTTCATATCATGATTATGGAGGTGGTGACATGAATCTACGCATAGGATTAAATTGCACAGAAATACATACATACATACACACTAGAGCATGTACAGACTGAACAAGGCATGTGCCAATGTCAATGTTATGGTGTTCATACTGTATTACAGCTATAAAAGATGCTATCATTGAGAGACATGGGTAAGGGGAACACAGGTCTCTTTATGTACCGGTAACTTTCAATGAGTCTACGCTGCTCCTGCTGCTGCTGCTAAGCCACTTCAGTCGTGTCCAACTCTGTGCAACCCCATAGAAGGCAGCCCACCAGGCTCCACCGTCCCTGGGATTCTCCAGGCAAGAACACTGGAGTGGGTTGCTATTTCCTTCTCCAGTGCATGAAGGTGAAAAGGGAAAGTGAAGTCGCTCAGTCATGTCCGACTCTTTGCGACCCCATGGACTGCAGCCTACCAGGCTCCTCTGTCCATGGGATTTTCCAGGCAAGAGTACTGGAGTGGGGTGCCATTGTCTTCTCCATCAGTGAGTCTATAATTATAATTAATTCCAGAGTAAAAGTAAAAAAACAAAATACCAAGCAGTTTTTTAGCTTATCCTTAAATGGAACCTTCTAAACAGCCTGAGCAACATTCTTCCCTTTATGAGGCTGTGATTGTCCCTAAACTCTTAATACTAGCAGCAGCCTGGAGACTAGAACCCATGTCAACTAACTCACCACCCAATTCTCCATCACAGCTTTATAAGGGAAGACAATGAAAACACAAACGGACTAACATAGCCATAATAGTAATCCTGTTAGTTGCTCAGTTGTGTCTGACTCTTTGCAACCCTATATACTGTAGACCTCCAGGATCCTCTGTCCATGGAATTCTCCAGGCAAGAATACTGGAGTGGGTAGCTATTCCCTTCTCCACGGGATCTTCCCAACCCAAAGATCAAAAATGCGTGTCTCCTTAATTGCAGAAAGATTCTTTACTGTATGAGCCACCAGGGAAGCCCAACATAGCCATAGGCTCTGGCTTTCAGCAATGCCATTCCTTCAGTATCCAATCCTTAGGAATCTTTACCCAAATGAACAAGGCCATGAATACATCTAGACTTGGAGGCAACTGACTCTGCCTGAAAAGGTCAGGAGAGGCTTCTTCCAAGAAGGGAAATTGGAGCTGAGTTTGAAGGTTAAGAAGAACGTCACCTGGCAGAAGCGGAAAGAAAGAGCATTCCAGGAGGCAACAGGCCTGGGACAGCACCCCAAATTTAGAGGGCTGCAAGGAAGGGGGAAGAGGGTGTGACAAAGGTGCAATGCAGCTGTGGGAAAGAAGGGGCACAAGGTCTTAAAAGCCCATAGTGCTTATAAGCAAAGTTTTCAAGTTCAAGGTTACATATCCACCATAAACCACTGAGGACAGGAGGTCTCTTAACACTTCTCTTTTATTTTGTTTAAGATCCCTACATGATACTTCTTTTCTTCACATGTGTACCTTCTGCTAGTTAATATAAACAAGATATCATGGTTCTAACAATTCTCCCAATAATTATGATAATGTGATGCTTTGTTATTTGGGGGAAGTAAAATTAAACCAAGGAGGAAAAATATCAAAATCACCGCCCCAAATTATACACAAAAGCTAATCTCTTTAACATATCTATGCATATTTATTTTTATCCAATCTTACCTTTTCTCAAAGCTTGTTTATTCTCTCAAAATAAATATAAGCTATGTTTTAAGTTAGTAAACTGGAAAAAAATTAAATGTTCAGGGGATGAGTAATCCCCTGCCACAAGGAACCAGTAATTCTTGATTTAAATTTAACAGCTTTGTTCACTGTGGCAGTAAAGTATTAATGGCATTGCAAAGTTGAATTCACATGGGCAGTTATTCACAATCTCTGGAACAGAGTCTTTATTTTATGTCAAGTCATTACATCAGTAAAAGTTACCAAAAATAAACCCATTTGACTTTCAGTACTTTAGACAATAAATAGAGTCCTTTCTCCCAATGTCAAGTTAGCTTTGAAATATGCAGGCTTATTAACAGTGAAAATCTCCATGACATCAAAGAAATGGTACACCCTATCTCATAAATATATCTCATAACTAACAAATATGATTGTTTCTTATAGTTTGTGAGGTGTATTCTGTTCTTTGAATTCACCTAAAACGCTAAGTATGAAATAGATGCTTTGTGCTGAATGAGGCCAGCTCTATGTCCAGCACTTTAGATTGTTTTCAAATGAGCTTTGGCCCAGAATCGATCAATCACTCCGCAATGACCATAGCATAGGGTACACAAAGTTGTGGGATCCCCCATCTACCTGGGGAGGGCAGGAGGCAAGCAATTCTAGGGGGATACAGGGATGCCACTTAAAGGTCAAACATCAAGGTGGGTCATTCACCTACAAGAAGTACTTAACGCACACCCCGCCCCCCAGCTTATAAGAAAGGAAGGAACCAACTACTTTCACATCTAATAAGCCATGGACTTAATTAGGACTAAGTCTTATTCCTTTTGTGCTTCCCTGGTGGCTCAAACAGTAAAGAATTTACCTGCAATGCAGGAGACTCAGGTTCGATCCCTGGATCAGGAAGATTCCCTGGAGAAGGGAATGGCTACCCACTCCAGTATTCCTGCCTGGAGAATCCCATGGACAGAGGATTCTGGCAGGCTACAGTCCATGGGGTCACATAGTCAGACTCACCTGAACAACTAACAGCTGGTCTTATGTCTTTTCATGTTATCAGTCCCTACAATGCTGCTCAATGTGTTTTTGGACTAAATGAGTGACTGACTGAATGGATGCATTGGTGCAATGCAAAAAAACAGAAGATGGTACAACGCATTATTAATTCATTTATTTTTTTGTTATAAACATTTATCAGGTGCTTGTTATGAGCAAAGTAGCATGCCAGCTAGTAAGAAAGAGACAATAGGAGATAGCCAGTAGATGACAGCAGGGAAAAAATAGGACCAAAGAGAGAAGAAAGGAAAAAGGATTAAGGATGGTCCTAACCAATGTCATGATTTCAAACTGATACACTGGTTCTGGGACAGAAGGAGACACTTTTAAAATTCTGTCCCTGGAAAGAGGCTGATATCCTGTAGGGAGAAAAGGCAATGTCTAGAGGCTGAAGACTAACTCACATACAACAGGCCTTCATCATCACCGTGAGGCTGAAAGCTTTAAAAATCTCATTTCAGAAGTATTTATTAATCCTGCATGAGAGCTCAGATGAAAGGGACATGCGGAGGGGAGCTGGCAGTTTCTCAGACCATTAGGAAATCAGTGGACTCTTGGTGTCTGGTTTAGGACTCTCACTTAGATAGGATCCCTCAACCCCATGTAAATTGGCCCCCTACTTCAGAGCCAGGGGTCATTTTCTCTGTGGTCAGTTTGTCTTAACCACAGGGATTCTTAAAGAGGCTTAAGCCACACAATTTCAAAGGCACGGTTTTGCTTCAAATTCAGTTCAACACAGTCAAAGAACAGATTACCATCCCAAAAGGATTTTGAGCTATCTTGAACAAAAGAATGGAACTTAATCAGGAAAAACCTGGGGGGAAAACAGGACATTTGGTCATCCCAGCCTGGTGGCAGCTCGCACAAAGGATGCCACGTTAAAAATAGAATCAACAAACATTCACGTGGAGATAGTATCTAGAAACAGGACAAAGACTGATGGCATCCCTCCCCTGCAAGGACCTTGAAGGAGGAAGCTACAGACCACAGGCATGCAAGCACACAGCAAGACATTTGGAGAAATGCTTCAGAGGGAAAAAACAAAAAAAGCCCTTGGTTTTGCTATTTCACCTACATTTAATATCCCTGGTTACAGAGTATGAGGGAGCATGGGACAAAGAAAGGTTATTAAAGGATAAATAGACTATTCTCTGGTCTCAGGGACATTTACTCCTGGTTTATACTGCTCTTTGGGCACTTGGCCCCACAGTTTGCAGACCCATTCTCCTTGCAGGGTTCATTAAGCACCGAGGGCCATACAAACCAGTCCTTATTCTCTATCAGAAGTTCCGAATTTCACTCCCAAGTTTCAACTGACAATGGATGGAAGTGAAATGGATGCATTCAGACATTTAGTATTTAGGTTCCCAAGAATTTAGAATCCCAAATTCCAGAATCACCACACATCCTTAAATCTCAAAAGAATCATCGACATCTCTAATGCTGATATACCACCTGAGATGTAATCTTCATTCTGTTAAATGTTAGGTAGTTAGAATAGGAAAAAGGAGTCCAGAATGGTAGTGGCTAAAAGACAAGGAAGGGAAAAGCCCGTGAAAATAGAACAAAGGAAGGTCCAAGGACCAGAGTGAGGACCTCAGGCAGAACAAACAGCACTCAGGGCTCCTCTTTTTATATGTTTTCCCTCCCCCTGGCCTGCCCTATGTAAATTGGACTAGCCAGGAGTGCTGTTTGTTCTACCTGAGGTCCTCACTCTGGTCCTTGGACCTTCCTTTGTTCTATTTTCACGGGCTTTTCCCTTCCTTGTCTTTTAGCCACCACCATTCTGGACTCCTTTTTCCTATTCTAACTACCTAACAATTCCAACCTAATTCCCAGAATACAGACATAGGTCGTATCTCTTTCTATGAAGTCCTGTAGGAGGGTGAGGATGATACAGACCTGTGTATACCTGTGGGAGCCATTGAGCCTCCAACACGCAGGATCATGTCTAGAAAGAAACCAGAATAGAAGCCAGGACTGATGGAGGCATAACATCATCTTGTCATTCCATGAATGTTTCTGTCATGAGTCTTTCCAAACTTCCTCAAATAAATAAGCCATGCTTTCTTGTTTAATCTTTTAATTGGGCCTTAATCTTACATCTCTTTGCCTGATTGAAAAAAGGATACACTCTAAAAAAGGCTGCCTGAATATACATTTATAAAGGACAAAGACTGCTTTTTTTGGAAAAGCACTATATACAAGTAGGTGTTTATTACTCTGAATGGGTGGTTCTTGAATTGTGAATTGTGTCTCATTTATGGTTCGTAAAATGGCTCGTGAAATTGACTTTTTGAATGGAATAAAATGCAAGGGAATGAAATAGAACGGAAACGAAAATATTAGAATGTATCACATAATGTCAGGCTATTATTTGGTGAAACTTTTACTATAGCACTGACCCAAGATTTGGTTTTTAAAATAAAAAACCACTACTTTGGATGATGTTAAACTGATATTTTGAAAAATATAATGCACTATTGATAGCATTCATATTACTCTGAATTTCTCACTACATTACAGTGCTTCAGAATCATTTCAGCTATAATTAGACAAAGTCTCAAATCCTTCACAGTTTAGTCTCCACATAAAGAAAACTAATAAAATGGGTTGAGCCTTTACAACAACATTCCTCGTCCCTGAGGCATGGTCCAACAAATGGAAGAAGGTGAAAATCCACCATCCAAACCATCAAGATCCTGTAACTCTTAAAGTGATCTGTTCCAAAGACATGGCATCCTGACCCCATGAACTGTGGGACAGACCCAATGAACCAATGAACCACAGAAGAGTTTTTACTAATACTTTTAAATGACTTTAAAAAAATTATAATAGATAAAATATCTAAGACCAGAAAAATAAAGTGTACTCTAAAATAAGTATATCAAATATGTTTCCAAAATCTCCATGTGTACCATGTTTTAAGTAAGAAAAATGCCTGACCTATGATTCAATCAGGCATCTCAGAATATTAGTAATATGTCATGATAAGAAAACACTTACTTTCATAATTTTCTTAATCAATATTTATCCTTGATTGCTGCAAAACTTATTTCATCCTTAGAACATACATACAAATAAACTTTAAATAAAAATACAATATTTAATAAATTCCTTTCTGTATAATCCACTCTTTCTACATCTTTAATCAACTTTGCTTTAACGAAGGCATAATTATTCTAATTGGGGCTCTTTAAATTGATCCTTTTACATTGCTAAATTAAAAGTCAGTGTATTTTTCAAGTAAGTATGATTCAAGCTTATTGATAAAGGTCATTGATTCAGGTGGACTGAACTTTAAGTCATTTAAAAATCACTAAAACCATGCAAGTAAAAGGCTTATTATTATCTATTTAAGCTTTTCCTTTCTCTCCTTCTTTATGCTTTTGTCAGAACTAGGGCATTAAGATATCCCTATCTATCTATCTGTACATCTCTCCATCTAACAATTAATCGTCTTTCTTTCATTATACTTCACTGACATAGTACTATATATATAGTAGGTACTTGAGAAAAAAAAATTCTGAATTGAAAGACTGCAAAAGACATTAAATTTATTCTAACACTAATTACAGCCTACCTTATTTATTAATTTTATCCCCTAAAGCAAGTTCTTTCTACCTCTATAACCTATCTTCTTTAATCAATAGGAAGCTATCAATCCAAGCATTGAGTATTATATCCTCTCAATTAACAGGTTGCTGCCTTGATAAAGCTGCACAAAGACTATTATGCAAGGAATTCAAGAGCATAGAGAAAAGAAATTCAACCATCAGAAATATGACAAACAAAAAAACCTTCTTCTAACTCTCTTTTCCAAATGTTACATAAAATTCCAATCATTCCTCTCATCAAAAAATTAAATCACTCCAGATTACCCCCAATACATAATAATGAAAAACTGAATTTTGTTGTTTTCCCAGGAATATCTGAAAGACCAATGAGTACAGAAAATAATGTAAAATTCAACAATCCCTAGCAATTCCCTTCCACATTCATCTTAATTACAGGCTATCTGCCCCCAAATAATCATCTAAATCTACAGCCAAAAGGAAAAAACCAAGTGTTAGACAGCAGTCAAAAGTAATCATATTTTTCTCTGTGTCATACACCATTGCCACAGGTATAAAGCAGAATTATTTTGATCAATTTCCAAAGATGTCACTGTAAATTAAACATACTCACAAAAGTTTTTATCTCATTGTGGTTTCAAATCAATAGTTTGCAAAATTTCAAAGTTCTGAAGAAACTGAGAACAGAATAAATGAAACCTGTTTTATGTCTAAGTGTTCTCATACTTTAAGAAAAAAAGCATAGAAACTATGAAGAATAGCATCACAGAAAAAGCCATTATCTGCTTGTAGATTTTTCTCTGTGGTTTATTTCATGTCTCCAATCCCAGGTTGGCTTGTAAATCACTCAGCCTAAACTCATGGCACAATTCCCACTCCCACAGACAAGTACAATGCACTCAGGGAATACAAAATAATTTTTATTAGTTTAATCTAGACACTTATGAAAAGATAAGCCTGCTATGAAATGCCGTAATTCATTCACTTATTCACATATGCATGTAACACCAGCTATGTGTCAAGCCCTCTGCTGGAGGATGATGTGGGGGAGGAGGTATGCCTCCACCCCTCTGAGTTTATAATCAGATGGTAGACAAAAGATCAGATACAAGTAACCAGAGGTCAAGGTCAAATGCTGTAAACAGCACTACAATGAAATAAACAAGATTCTCTAGGAGGCAAGAAGGGGCTGATTACCCCTGGTTTATGTGATCAGGCAGGGTTTTTGCAGATCACATTTAGATTGGGTTTTGTAGGATGAAGAGGATTTTGAAAAGCAGAGATGGATGGATAGTTTGAAAAATAAGAAGAGAATGCTGACCCTCCTCAGAGGTCTAGTACATATGCTAACACCAGGCAATGAGCTTTTATGTATGGTATATCATAATCCTTTTTCAGTGGGGAAGGACAATAGGATTCAGCTACAGGATCTGAGAAGAAGCAAAAAGGCAGGCAAGGTGAGATGAATACGAGTAAAGAATATCTCCAGCATTAATAAGCCAAAAAGTCTGAACTTCACCAGAAAGAAAGATGGAATTCAGTACTTCAGTTCCCTCATCTGTATAATGGGCCTAACAGCTATACCTGCCTTGCAGGCTTTTCATATGATCAGTGCATGGAATAACATACAAAAAATCCTTTGCACACTGTTTGGCACACAATCAACACTTAGCTCAGTGTTAGCCACTAGCATCATCTAGCCCTAGACTAAATGATTCCCTCCCTACCATTATCCTCCAAATGACATGGTTTCTAAGACACTTGCCACTTCTTGGTCTACTCCAACCTGTCAACATCCTCCTAAGATATGGTTTATCCAAAAAGGGACCAACATACTCTCAGTGGTTTGGCTGGAATATGATACAGAAGGACAGTTATTGCCCGTACTGTCGACAATGAATAGAGACAACAGGCCATGGGCCCTTTGATAGAGCTAATGTAGAATGACCAGGAGAGAATCTGCAGATGAAATGTTACAATTGAAACATTCAGGTAACACACATAGAGATCAAGGATGACTACTACAAGGGCAGAATACCATACTGGTATTCTGGAAGAGGCCATGAGTGGTTACTAACTCCAAATAGCTTAGAGAAACTCATTACATGTCCAGATTCTGAGAGAAGCCCCTCGAAGCATTCCTGGCCATACCCAGCTCCACCACAACTTCCTGCCCTACAAGAAGCTGGCAGCAGCAGCAGCTCCTGTAACCAACTGATACACAGTCAAAACCAGGGCCTCAGGGATTCAGAGAACAACCACAAATGGCAATGAAGTCTAGTTACCTCTAACTAACCAAGAAGCTACCTCTTGCATGTAAAGTAGGAAGCATGAAAATAAACCCCAAAAGGGGTGATTCCTTTAAATAATACCATTATGAGCCCCCAAAGCAAAGCGGTCTGTCACCAAAAAAAGAGGTTCTACTTCCAGTGATCCCAATAATCCCAATAGAAATAACCATTAATCCCAATAATCCCAATAGCAGTAACCATTAATTCCAATAGCAGACACTCCCATCATTTCTTTATGCAGCACTGTCATCAAAAGTATCATTTTTGAAATATTAAGGACAACCTGTGGATAAGACACACCTTAGGAAAAGGACAGAGTTAAGTCTAACCTTAGAGTATGGGAGAATGGAATTTCGTTTTATCTAACCTAAAATGAGAGGGAAAGGGAAAAGCATCAAATTAAATTCAGTAGCAGGCTGAATAATTCTGTAGCCTGGTGTGACAAAATAGTATGTGCTTTACAGGTTAACAATGATAATTAAAAGTTTTCGGTGCGGGGTATGTGGAATCAAAGCTATACAATTAAGAGAACCAATAAAGATATGCTGAAAGGATAGTAAAGTCATTGATGAGGAGGAACAAAGAAATAGCAGAGTCAGGTGGCTTGAAGAGCGAAGAGACACCCCTGAAAGAGCAATTGATGGCTAGACCATGCAGCTCACCCCTGAATAAAGAGAAGATGTTAGTTGCGGGAAAAGTAAAGGAATCAAGGGACTGTGAGAGTTTCCAACAAGGCTCCAACCAAACTTAAAAGTTTCTCCCAAGGAACAATTTACAGAGCAAGGAAAAATTTTAAGAGTATCTCTAGATTTTAGTTACTATCCCATTCATCCTCCTCGTGGTTAAGTAGAGATAGACAAGGCCCAAGTGACCTGCCTAGGCTGCCAAGTTAAGGTACTACCTGAGCAGAGATTGGACACTCAGCTCCCAAGTCCAAATTCACTGCTCTTCCTTCCTAATGACCTTGTCCAAGAACAAAAATTAATATAGCTAGAATTCTCTCAAGAAAAAAATCAAAGCTAATCTTCATGGTTCTAATGAAGGATACGAGTAGAACATTAGTTGGAATAACAACCAGTCTCTATGATCTGCCCTTGAACAGGAAGCTCTGAAAAGTAGAAATATTGGCACCTCTACTGGTCACCTGTAAGATACTGTCCTTCACGCCAAGCAGCCACTGTCCAGACTGCACCCAGAGCCCACGGTCTCAGCTCTTATATGCTTGTCCCACACAGAACATACTCTGAGATTAAAGCTCTGAGGCTGAGCTCCTGGGATTTTTGCATCATTCCTGAAGATTATTTTTGGATCTTCTAGCTAGTCTATTTTTTCTCAGAAATAAAACATAAATATTCAGGATTTTAAGTTGTTGTAAATTAGCACAAAACATACAGAAATAGAGTCTTAAGGCTTTATTCAAACTCCCTATTCACCTATTCTCCACAAAAGAAAAACTAAGCTTAGAGTCATCTTAACTGATGCTTTACAAAAAATAGTAATGCAGAGACAAAACATACATGAAAGATTGTTTTTGCCTTGTGTTTCAGCTTCTCCTTAGCAGCTTCAGAAAATCTCTAAGAAACAAAGAAGGTTTTGAAAGGATGCCCTTTGAGTTCTTCTGGCAGCCTTCCAATGCACAAAGCCACATAGAGGCTAACAAGAGAGATAAGTATTCAGAACCTGCATTAATACCTGTCCTGAAGCAGAATAGCACACACCTATACACCTGGTTTACAGGAGGCTCTACAACTGGTGTAGAAATCTAGTTCTTGTTACAAATCCTGTCTCCTCCAAGACTCCTTCGAGAGTCTGCAAATGACTAGTCTCCACCCTGAATGGCAGAGCCAGTACAGCCAAACCCAGGGTCTCCGTTACACCCTGCCTGGAGGAAGTATCCTGCATCATCGATCACAGCATTTAGCCTCTTAGATCCCAACCCAGACACAGCAGCTTTATTTGCAAAACTCAAGGTTCTCAGAGTTTTTTACATTCAGCTCCTCCAAAAAAATCCTAAATGCCACCACTATCCTCTACTATAAAGAACAGAAAAAAGTCTATAGGTGCCACATAGATATCATAAGATTGCTCAAAAAAAACAAACTGGGATGGTTTGTTTCATGTGTTGACTTGGCTATGCTATGGTATCCAGTTATCCAATCAAATACTAATCTAATCAAAACTAACTGCTCTGAAGATA
>ML660772.1:30868394-31004159 GCA_007570785.1 Antilocapra americana
TATCCAATCAAATACTAATCTAATCAAAACTAACTGCTCTGAAGATACTTTATGGATATGGTGACACCTATAACATGCTGACTTTAAGACAATTATTCTAGATCGTGTGAGTGGGGCCTCATCCAACCATTAGGAAGGCCTTAACAAAAACACTGAGGTCCTGAAGAAATTCTGCCTCAAGACTTGCAGCATCAATTCTCGTCCAAGGGTTTCCTTATATAGAGAGAGATAAAACATAAATACAAAGATAGACAGATACAAAAATCTCCTACCAGTTCAAGTTCTCTGGAAAGCCCCATTGCTGATACATAATCCAGTTCCCTATTTGCATCATTGCAAACCCATTAAAATCAGGATTGTAAACTCAAATGCTGATGGGAGGCCAAGGAGGTAACGTCACTGGGAAGAAGTGGGTGGTAGCCATCAGATAGTAATACACAGGCTGCCTTAGTGCCCGGAGACGTGAGGAAGCCGCTGGGAATTACACTGAGCAGTGGATACGTCCACCTTCCGGAGATGGCAGTGCTGCCAGGCTGCGATGGGGAATCCGTGCCAGTGGATGTTCATTTGTTAAAGAGAAGCCAGAAATCCATACTTTTAAAAGTTAACCCCCCGCCCCAATCAAATTTAAAGCATCCTATGATCCAGTCCTTCAGAGATCAAATAAAACAAGTCTGTGAGCCAGAAAGAAGGAAAATCGGCTCTACGGATTCTACATACATTAATTCATTTAGTTTTGAAAACATTGTCATAAGCAGGTACTATTATTATGCCATTTTTGCAGATGAGGAAACTGAAGCATAGAAGGTAAGGTCACATGACTAGTAAGTGGGGCGGCCAGGACGTCAATTCTGGCAGAACACGTAGCCACAGACAATTTTCCTTACCTTTTGTCTACAGTCCTCATCCTGAAGAGCTTGAAACTCTGACTTTTCATTTCTGGATGTTACAATAGGTTCATAAAGACAGCCATAGAAACTTTACAGGTGGAGAAAATGTGACACAGAAAACTAAAGACCTATCAAAGGGTTCATCCAAGTAGTCAAGCCAATAATTCAACAGATGCCTCTCCCCTCTACCTTTCAACTCAGAAGGTACTATTCTCAGGGAAGCTAATCACTATTGCATTTCTAATGAATGGCCTGGCTGGGCTTTTGTATTATTATAATTTACCAAGTTTAAATTAAACATTTTAGTCACCGAAAAACAGTCAGTAGAAAATATAGCAACCCCAGAGTTTCCACCACTTAGTTTAAACAACTAAATGCCACAGGTACAATAGAAAGCTCACCAGTATTTTTTTTTAACCACTTACAGAAGAAACCAGAATCCTGAATTTTGTGTGTATCATCTACTTGTATGTGTCAGTGTTTACCCTATTACTTCACATGCAAGTACAGCATGTAATACCACTTTGCATGCTTTCAAGCCTGAAGAAAATGGCACCATAAGGTATATCTACTCTTCTGCAACTTGTTTTTATTTTCTCACTGTGATGCATTTGACATTTATTTCTTTCTATACTGTATAACACTTCATTGTATGACAATAACACAGGTTATATATCCATTTGTTTGTTACTAGGTATCTAGTTCACATTATGCACAAGGCAACAAAACACCCTCTTACATATGTCTTTTTGTGGACGAGAAGTGACCATTATACTATGGTAATGAGTCAGATACATAAGGGGATACTGTATAATTTTGCAATTCTCCTGGAATTCTAAGATTAATTCAAAATAAAGTTTTGCTCTGTTTTTTTAAAGAACACTTTCTTGAGGCCACTCAAAGGAATCCTTCCATATGACTGCAAAGCTTTATGCTAAATACCAAACACAGATGAGGCCTCCATAGTCAGTGGGCACAAAGAGGCTGCTTCCTCAGCACCCAAGCCCAGAAATGTCACAACTTCACCATGTGAACGTGGCTGTTTAGAACGCCTCAAATATCTGAGCTTACATATGGTCAAGTATGCTAAGTAAAATCAAAGCAATTCCTTGCATATTTATGAACCAAGATAGGAAGACGCTATTTAAATTGAAAACATAGCAAAGACTCACTAGTCAAGAAGCCTCTCTATATATGTTGTGACTTGTCTTTTTCATAGGGTAAAACTGAATCTAAGATTTAATTCTATGCATTCGGGACACATCTAAAAGTTTGAGGCCCCTTAAAGTATGAAAGGGGAAAAAATTCTCTAAGTTCAAACTTTTCTTCCTTCTCTTCCTATTCTTCCAAAAAGGGCAGATTCCTTGTGCTATGAGAAAATCATGTTTACGTAAAGGTTCAGAGTGTGGGCCTGACAAGAGTCAGTGCAGGACTGACCAATCCAAGCCCAGCCGCCTCCCCTAAGAAGCCTGCCAGGACTAACCTCATCAGAACCACATCACTCAGCTCCCCCTCTTTCCCTTCGGACTTGCACATTTTCTCTGGCCTCAATCACTTAGCACTTGTGGATGTTTTGATTGGGATCATCTGTAAGTCCCTGTTATGTTGTTTTGTCTTCCTACACAGATTGTAAACTTCTTGAGGCATTATGTCAGTCCATCAACAAGGGCAATTGCTAAAATATAGCAGAGAGAAGCCAAACTGGAAACTAGGAGAAGGTTTAGTATCCAGTAAGATCTCTGCAGCCACAGTCTAAGGATGTTATCATCTTTGGGGAGATTTAGATCCCTCAGACTCTTTCTTCAGTTTCTGAGACTATTGCTTCCCATTAGATTCTATTTATAGATCATCCATTCATTTCACTTTCTTCTACTGACAGTTTATTACATGCAAGATACAGGAACCCTGGGAGAGTTCATCTTTGCCAATAAGAAACAAATGCTTTTATTTTGCTATCTCCCCAAATATAAGTAGCTCACTATCCACCAAAGATTACTTAATAAATGTTCGTTCACGCATCCAAGTGATGAAGCCAGTGGCTGGGGAATAAACAAGCTCAGCAGATCCTTTATCTGAAGGGTGTTTTCTCTATCTAGTCTCCTCAATCGCGGCCCACGCTTGGGAACAGTCTGACATTTTAGCACCATATGGCTCAGCGAGGATCCAAAGGCCACACTAAAGTCTGCCAGGCCGCCTGGCATTTCCCACACTTGCCTATGCAGGCGGCAGCAGGCACCCAGCTCACAGCTGCAGGCTGAGTTAGGTCTGGGGGGCCGGGGGCCCTAGTGGATGCCAGGTCAGCAATAGCCAGAGCAGCAGCCACAGAGCTTTATGGTTCAGCACCACAATGCCAACACTAATCATCTAATGCCCATTTGCCCAGATTTCTGGCACAGCTGTGAAAATACCCTGGTGGTTTTGGAACCATGCGTCTTTTCATCAGAGGAATCTCATAATCACACCCTACGCCAGAATGCCATCTCTCTGAAGCACACCACGGTACGCTCACTCTCCGAGCGATGCTTGCCAACATCAAGGAACCTACTGGGACTATCGGGACAGACAAAGAATCAAGGTGTGAAAAGAGGGTTCCTACCCATAACGACCTCCTTTTCTGAAAGCCTGAGCTTCATCATCAGAGATTTGTTTCCTACTGGATTGTAAAACACCTTTTGCTTGTTAAAATTTCAAAGAGTGCTATACTTTGTAAGTTATAAATTCAGACCTCTTCTTGTGCCTCTCTAAGTGCAGCTTGCTCTGTGATGAAACAATATTTATGTTGGGAGAAGGAACCATGTAGGAGCCAAGGCAGGGATGGGGCACCTTGCAGGGGATAAAGGTAGCAGGTGTCAGAGGGGAGGAAGCGAGCAGCAGGAAAACAGTACAGAAAAAGGCGGGTGTAAATGAGGGCTCTACTCTAGGGTTGTAATGAGGTGTTTTGTAAACATAAGTGTTAAGGATCAGGCTGTGATCAAGGAACCATGTCCCTAGGCAATGCTTTGCTCTAACTGGCCATGTCTCATTATTCCAGGCCTTAAAATCTCTCTTAAACAACACACACAGGCACATATACACGCACTAATAAGCTCCTATCTTAGACCTGAGATTGGTTCAGCTCTCATAAAACCGACTACATGCAAGCATATGCTCTTTAGGAAAAGGGCCTCAGGGCTTGCAATATTGCAGTATTATATATTAAGAGATACAACAGAAGTCGTCTCAGTTTATAGTACCAAAACTGGCTATTCAGAGGATGAGAAATTCCAGAGAGACTTAGCATTCCTTCCTTAATAACAGCTAACCTATATAAAAAACTAACACAGTCATTAAATAAGATTTTTATACTTCTTCAGGCTCACCTCATTTCATCCTTCTCTCTAGTAAGCTCTGCGTTCTACTAGACATACATGCACTCCAGGGATGATTTTAGAAACATGATTTGCATGGAAATGCTTATTTTCATGACTTAGATTCTAAAGTCAGAAGTCCAGGTCACAGCAGCCAAGTCAAAAAATTTAAAAAGTGAGGGAGGGGCATGAGAGCAAGTATGCAAAAGTATGACAATGTATTATTTGACATCATCTAAGTTCTTTAAAACTGCATACTTCATTAGAATGTGCTCAAATGTTTATTCCCAATATAGAAAATGAAATAACTGGAAGATACAATATTCTAACAGGATAAAACATGCGTCCCACAGTGAGTGGTCCATGTAACACATCCAAAGATCTGACATCTGAAGTCACAATGTGGCAGTATTTATCAAACACTAACAACATCCAGCAGTTTTTGCAGCAG
Organism: Antilocapra americana; assembly: GCA_007570785.1. Taxonomy (NCBI): domain Eukaryota; kingdom Metazoa; phylum Chordata; class Mammalia; order Artiodactyla; family Antilocapridae; genus Antilocapra; species Antilocapra americana. The sequence goes on from ML660772.1 coordinate 30,873,083, forward strand.
GAATCCAAGGTGACATTACAGAGGGACTCAGCTTTGGAAAGCAATTGGATATTAAATGCTTCGCCAGAAAGATTTTGTAAAATCAGCCTTCTGTAAGGCTGGCACGAGGAGGACTTTTGAAATCTCCAACACAGAGCTACAGAAGTCCCCAGAGCTTGGTCATCCTGCAAAGGGTTTACCAAGCTTTTCCTTAACAAACAGCCAAAAGTTGATCCCTTTCCTTTTTGGCCACCCCAACTTCAGGAATGCCAAACAAAAGGCAGGAATTTCAAGATCTGAACCTGGACTCTGCTATTACTAGAATAAACATTTTTAATTCCCCAGAATTAATTTTTAAGCATGGCCAGTTAAAGATATATCAATCAGGACATACATGTCACTTTACATTCTGGCCTCATCCACTTGACCTGTAACGTTTATCTTTTGGCTTCACAAAGACTCGACATTCTTATTGTTACTGGAGATTCTGCCTAAAAATACGTTCTTTTGGAATGATTTTCTACCCATTTCCATGCCCAACACTTCCAAACACCCTCAAAGGTAAAAGTCATCAGTTTGCCTATTTTCCCCTGTTTAGTATAAAATCTGACAAAACCACATCAGTTAAACAATGTGAACTAAAATAAGGGAGTTATTTGGGAGGCAAGGGAGCCTTCACAGAAAAGCCTTGAGTCACAAAAGCTCTAAACTGAATTTAACTACTTGCAGTTACAGGTGAAGAATCTACCCTTAACCACACAGGAAGAGGTCCCAGGAGCAAATGTCGATTTGGACAAGGAGAAGCCTCCATCAGGAGTCGGCTGGAAGGCCTCAATTTAATTACCTCTCCATCTTCTTATTCCACCCAACTTCCTTCCTTTCCCACCTCATCCCCCAGCCTCCACCAGCTCTCCCCTCCAGCCTCCTACTATCCCTTTGTACAAGCACACTCTCACTGTCTGCTCCGCACTCCCATAATTAAACGTGCTCTCCTTGCTGTGTCTTGCTTTCAGCATCCAGCTTTCCAATGAACTGTCATGAATCAACATCTTTCACTAGAAATTTCTGTAGACAGTACTGTCCTAGAGCAGCAGAAGAGCTAAAGAAAGTCTGCTCTTTTAAGACATGTAAACTGCAGAAAAAACCAAAGAAGCTTCATTGCCAGAGTCAAGAATACAGAACAGATTCCAGCGATGCAATTGATGCCGAACTTCTCAAAAGTCTGTCTCTCAGCTCTCCAGAGTGCAGGCAGAGGGGTGTGGTGCAGAAGAAAACAGAAGCATGGCAAAGAATCAGGACCAACAGAGAGCAGGATTCTTACCTTTGTTTGCCCCAGAACTCTTTAGCAACCTGGTGAAGTCCAGAGATCACTCCTCAGAATAATCTTTTTAAAAGCATAAAAACATAGGACTTAAAAAGGAACACAATTGAACTGAAAGACAGTGATAAAATTATTTTACAAAAACAAATTCTGATACAGCTGCCTTCTTGCTTCTCTATTACAACACTGAATAACAGGATGTAGTGGCATATTTCATAAGAACTATAATTCAAAGGCTAAATGCTACTATGATTTGTTGCCTACATTCATATCTAAAAGGAAATGCTAGATTTCACTTAGGGATTAGAGAAAATGATTTTTTTTCCCATCCAGGTTCAGAGAGTCAGAATTCTATCCATGGGCTCCCTGGTTAAGAGCCCCTGCCACAGTTAATTCTTCCCAGATCCTAACTTAGAGAACGACCTCCAAGTTCATGTCAATGAAAATCCAATGCCACATCCAATTCAGCCACAATTTGGCACACAACCACTGGACAAAAAGATGGAACATTAGCTTCAGTGTTGTGTGAATACAGTGGAGCCGCTGGAGCCCTAAAGTGCAATTCCTTGGAACTAAGGTGGACGACTCTGGCCACTGAGTATGCCGGTCCTTCCTTCAACAGTCAGGTGCACCATGTCCCTTATTCCTAGAAATTAATTTTGAACTTTTCAACTGAAGATACATAAACACATCTGTGTGGACTCTTGTATCACTGTTTCCTAGTCAAAGACAGGATCATTTTTTTAACTGCAACATTAATTAATAAGAGCGTTATGGGGCGGCAGGGAGAAGGTAGTGCAACATTAAGTACATTCATGGATTTTATGACCCAGCAATCCCACTGCTGGGCATATACACTGAGAAAACCAGAATTGAAAGAGCCACCTGTACCCCAATGTTCATCGCTGCATTGTTTACAATAGCCAGGACATGGAAGCAACCTAGATGCCCATCAACTGACGGATGGATAAGAAAGCTGTGGTACATATACACAATGGAATATTACTCAGCATTAAAAAAAAATTCATTTGAAGCAATTCTACTCAGATGGACGAAACTGGAGCCCATTATCCAGAGTGAAGTAAGCCAGAAGCAAAAACAACAATACAGTATATTAACAAATATATATGGAATTTAGAAAGACGGTAACGAGAACCCAACATGCGAGACAGCAAAAGGAACGCAGATGTATAGAATAAACTCGTGGACGTTGTGGATGAGGGTAAGGGTGGGATGATATGGGAGAAGGGCACTGAAGCATGTTAATTATCATATGTCTAATCAATCGCCAGCCCAGGATTGATGCTCAGGGCTGGTGCAGCGAGATTTCCTGGGGGGGAGGGGGGAGGGAGGGGGGTTCCGGAGGGGAAGCATATGTAAACCCATGGTGATATCATGACAATGTATGGCAAAAACAATAAAATAAATAAATAAATAAATAAATAATTTTAAAAAAAAAGTACATTCATGGATTTTAAGATGCATACAATTTCCAGACATTAAAGTGTAGTGGGAGGGGTAGCATGCCTCAGACTTAGAACTGAATTTAAAAAAAATATATAAGTGATTTTGTTATTCTGAATATGCCAAATAGCTGTGCTTAGGCTGAAGATATTTGAGAAGTGAAATGTTATATAAAGTCTCAAAATATTAGGCAACAGATTTTATGAATTCATGGAATCTCTTTAACCAATGCTTATTCATATTTTAGTCTTACACAGAAATATGCCAACCAATCAGCTCAGCAAATACCCATTATTATCATTTTCAGTATTTAATATTTAACAGATGCTTATATAATGCCAGGTATTATCCTTCATAAACCTTAACACAATTAATTTTCAAGATGAGCCTATGAGCTGGTAGATAACATGCCCATCTTACAGATGAAGAAACTGAGGTACAAAGACGTTGAATGATTAGCTCAGATTCATACAGCTACTAGGACTTCCCAAATGGCTCAGTGGTAAAGAATCCACCTGCCAAAGCAAGGAGACACAAGTGTTGCAGGTTTGATCCTAGAGCTGGGAAGATCCTCTGGAAGAGGAAATGGAAACCCACTCCAATATTCTTGGCTGGAAAATCCCACTGGACAGAAGAGCCTGGAGGGCTATGGTCCATGGGGTTGCAAAGAGTCGGAATGACTGGGCACGCGTGCACACATACAGCTACTACGTTGCAGAACTTGGTCTGAACCCAGGCAGTATGGTTACAGGATCCACATTCTCAACCATGCCCCCTGGCTTTGTCTTGTTCAATTCCTGATTACTGGAACAACACTTTCTCATTTCTTTTTCTCACATTTTATGAAGTGCTATTTGCTAACATATCTCTTTCTGGCATGTGGATAAAGAGATTCCCCATGGAAATTTTTCATGCCAGTTAACAGGGACTTATGATTCTTTAACATCTGTGGAGTAAAAGATGGTGCAGCTATAGGACCAGTCCCAGGCTCTGCAAGACAGAGTCATTGCCATCCCTTTGTCGTTACCAATTCTTAGTTTCCCACTTGAATATATCACTATTTTTGTGCTCAAGCATTGAGCCCATAGGCTGATGTAAGTCCGGCACTAAGGAAGAAAAATGCCAAACAATCATGTTTTCAATAATTGGGCCTTTCAGAGTAAAGATTCAGAGCACACATGATAACTTTCCTGTTATCACTCACATGCCAACATGGGTCTGATAACTTCTCTATGTATGAAAATAGAGGGTCTCAAAAGCTTCCCATGTAAGTCAGCTGGTAAACAATACACTTGCAATGCAGGAGACCCCAGTTTGATTTCTGGGTCGGAAAGATCCACTGGGGAAGGGATAGGCTACCAACTCCAGTATTCTTGGGCTTCCCTGGTGGCTCAGCTGGTAAAGAATCCACCTGCAATGCCTGAGACCTGGATTTGATCCCTGGGTTGGGAAGATTCCTTGGAGAAGGGAACAGCTACCTACTCCAGTATGCTGGCCTGGAGAAGTCCATGGACTGTATAGTCCACAGGTCATAAAGAGTCAGACATGACTGAGCAACTTCCACTTTTACTTTCAAAGCTTCTGTAGAAAAGAAAACATCTTACAAAGAATATTATAAAAAGTATACAGAGTTTCCTATTTTGCAGAAAATAAGACTATGAAAGAACAGAACATCCTTCACCAACAGGAGAACCAAAGTTCACATAAACTCAGAACAGAAAGTTCATCTCATATTAGAAGATATCATTTCTAAAGTTCCTGTTTCCTGGATTCAGTCTATCTGGAAGAAGGATGAAAAATATTGCTACAGAAATAGAATAGAATCTGGCCAAGCCACCAGATCTGCTTGGCAAGTACCCAAAGACTTATGAAGCATGCCCTAAGGGCAGCCCCCAGAGATGTCTGGGTCAGGTTCAGTGGTATGGCTTGGTGCATCTTCCCGGAGAATGGGAAGAGGCAGCAATAGCTGCTGACACTCACTGCACATTTACCGTGGGCCAAGTGCTTCACAGGTACTATCTAATTCTCACAAAAGCACTACTGTCCACCATTTTACAAAACAAACAACTGATTTATTAATTTGCCTAAAATAACAAAACTAGTGAAGAGCCTACGCCTGGATTTGAACCTAAGTGGGAATCCAAAGCTTTCAAGTACTTCCTTGCCTGAGGAATTTCTACTCCTAAGATCAGAAGACTACCTTTTTAATCAAGCATACCCCAAAATGACCACAGCATATTGTAATTGCAGTGATAAGTGCATAAAACCATGCACATATTTTATTATAGTTGCCAGAAATATCAAAGTACAAATTCCCCAACAATCAGGTAGTTTATAGGTAAATAGTTCCAATGTTCCTAATTATCTTCACTTCAAGAATGAGTCTTTTTTCATAGATACACAAAACAAACTTATGGTTACCAGAGGGGATGGTGGGGGTGGGCATGAAGGGTAAGTAGGGAATAAAATACAAGTTTGGAATTAACATACTGTGGTGTAAGAACAAGACAGAGTCCATGACAGGCTGCTGCGAGCTACAGTAGGTCCTAGTTCCGGCAACCTCCCCCACCCCCACCCCATACCTCACCCCATCGCCACCAACCAATCAGAACGAGCTAGAAAAGCCCCGCGCACGCCTAGAAATGGACCAATCCAGAGCAGATGCGAAACTTAGATTGGCCAATCACTGACTGCCAACTATCCCGAGGCTGTAACAAAGAAGTGCCTGTATAAAAGCAACTGTGATAGGGAGCTCAGGGCTCTTGTCGCACTCCACTGCGTTGGGTGAGACTTGAGCCCTAGCTCGAGCTAGCAATAAACCCCTTTATGCTTTTGCATTGCCATGTGGACTTGGTCTGTTCAGGGGTTCGGGACCCAGAGATTGGGCATAACACATACGTATACTACTATGTATAAAATAAATAAACAACAAAGACCTACTATATGGGGAACCATATGCAATGTCTTATAATAGTCTATAGTGGAAAAAAATCTGAGTCACTTTACTGTACATCTGAAAATAACACAACATTGTAAATTAATTTCATTTTTTTAATTGTTCAAAACAGAACGAGTCTTTCTGAGAAGTGCAAATCAAACCAATGAGATATCACCTCACACCCGTCAGAATGGCTACTATCAAAAATTCTACAAAAAACGAATGTTGGAGAGAATGTGGGGAAAAAAGGAAGCCCTCATGCAATGTTGGTAAGAATGTAAACTGGTGCAGGCACTATGTAAAATAGCATGGACGTTCCTCAAACTAAAAACAGAACAGAACTATCACACGACCCAGCAATTCAACTCCTAGATCAGTTCAGTTCAGTCGCTCAGTCATGTCCAACTCTGGAACCCCATGAACCGCAGCACGTCAGGCTTCCCTGTCCATCACCAACTTCCAGAGTTCACCCAAACCCATGGCCATCAAGTCAATGATGCCATCCAGCCATCAACTCCTGTGTATATATCCGGAAAAAACAAACACTCTAATTGAAAAAGATATATGCATCCCCATATTCATAGAAACACTATTTGCAATATATGGAAGCAACCCAAGTGCCCAACAACAGACAATTAGATTAAGAAGATGTGGTATAGTAATACAATGGAATATTATTCAGCCATTAAAAAGAATGAAATACTGTCACTTGTAGCAACATAGATGGACCTAGAGAATATTATACTTAGTGAAATAAGTCAGACAAATCTGAGTATCATTTATATGTGGAATATAAAAAAATACAAATGAATGTATGTGTAAACAGAAACAGACTCAGAGAGAGAGAAAACAAACCTGTTGTTACCAAAAGGGAGAGGGAAGCAAGGAGGGACAAATTAGGGGTGTGGGATTAACAGATATACACTATGATGTATAAAAGAGATAAGCAGCAAGGGTATTCTGTATATACAGTGCAGAGAATTATAGCAGTTATCTAGTAAAAGCCTGTAACAGAGTATAGGAAGAAAGAAAACAGAGGGAGAGACAAAGAAAAGAAGAAAGAATTTTTCTCTGTCAACACTAGCTCCAGGTTTTTGAGTTCCCAACTCTCAGCCTCCACCACATCCTTAGAGATCACCCCTCAGAGAATCCTGTACTGAACCATTTCCTTCAAAAAAGAAACAAAGCCCAGCATTTCAACAGCAAGTCAGTCCTGCTCCCATGTGGAAATCTCCTGATGTAGCCTAGTTTTCACTCACAGACCTACCACTTTCTCATCATCTGTTCAACTCAGTAACTGCTCATCCCTTGAGTCTAGTTTCTGATACACCTCCAAGTTCTCTGCTCCAGCATATCTCATGGCCCTCAGCACCAGGGGACTTAACAAACCCCACCCCCAATCTCCCCAGGGCCTTCAAAGTCCACCCTGGGACCAACAGTACCTTCTCGGGGCTTCCATATGTTCAGATGCCAATTCCTAGCCACCTTCTTCTAAACATTAGTAAGACTAACACCATCTTCACAACGTAATTACAACACATCGCCTGGCACTAGCCAGACTGGGGATGCTGAAAAACTTAGGAAAGCATATCTTCAAGACTGGTCTTCCAAAGTTGTTAAGTGGAGACTGGGAAACCAGTCCTATATCTAAAGAAAACCCATATAAAGCAAGTGGCACTCAACTACACAGGCAGTAACTTAATTCTGGATACTTTTCTTATACCTTGGAGACGGTTCCTAGGAGAGATGATGCAACAGCCATGTCTGAAGCAGTTTCACAACAGTAAAGATCTGCACTTGTAGCCAGGTCAGCTGACTAGCTGAAGCCTGGGGTTGTGGCATCTGAACCTGAACAAGTGGCCCATATTCAGCAGCCACATTAGTTCCTTGCAGGTTCAGCTTCCTCACGGGTACAATGGCAATAATAATAATACCTACCTTACAGGACTATAGAGAGCAAATAAAATAATGCATGTTAGGTACTTGACACACCACTTACTATGCTCACCGCTAAATTGTGTCCAACTCTTTGGGACGCCATGGAATGAAGACCACCAGTTTCCTCTGTCCATAGGATTCTCTGCAAGAATACTGGAGTGGGTTGTCATTTCCTTCTCTGGGGGAACTTCCCAACCCAGGGATCAAACCCCCTTCTCCTGCATTGGCAGGTAGATTTTTTACCACTGAGCCACCAAGGAAGCCCCTATTACTTACTAGCAGTAGTTTAAAAAAAGAAAACGAAAAAAGAGTAAATCAGTAGCAGACACACTTCACCACAACCGTCACAGCCAGGGTAAGAGACAGTTGCAAGATTGATTTAACTTTTAGTTCAGTGGGAAAGCAGGCACATTCGAGACACAGATGGACACCCCTGTGTGTAGAGCTCTTCAACAACACACACCTCTGAGTTAGGCACAGTAGTGGAGCATCTTTTCCCAAATCTCACTTTATGCTGAGGTTAAATTCAGCAAACATAAGCTTCTGTTATTGTGGGCCTCTAAATGCTTCTCTTACAGAGTGCTCTGCTATTTTTGCTTTTATCAAATGGATATCTTTTTACTATAAGAGGAAAGTTCAAGAAACTGCAAACGTGTGGTTGAACATAAAGGTTTCTATGACCCAACCACCTACACGAATTTGATCATGAAGAAAAGAACTTGTGTGTGGCTGTAGATTGAGCTTGGTAAGAGGAAAGCAGACACACACAAATGCAGATTGTAGAATACTTTTAACTACAGCAAAAACTGCTGCTTATTTGTTATAAAACAAACTCCAGCCAATTCCAGCTAATATGCAACAAGATGATGCTTAGTTGCATTTGAGACAGAGGGAAAAACTAGAATCCATTCAAAGATGTACAAATGAATGCTATTTTAGCAAATGCTCTATTTACATAAAGGCACGTGTTCAACTTTAAGTTTAGAAAATCTCGAGAAAAACATAACTCTTCCATTTATTATGTAAGTAACAATCTCAGAAAATGGACAATTAGACCATTCCATGACAGAGAATATTAGCATTTAACAAACTCGTCTAAAAATATAAGCAGTAAATACTTTTAGCACAGCTGGCTTCTGAAGAATTCAATATTAACAAACAGACTTAATATTCTTGATTTACTACAGATTTTTCCATCAAGTGAAATAGTCATGAGGATGATAATTGGGCCCACATGCCTCCCAAGGACACAGTTCTGTGGTGTGATGGGGAGAAAGTCACAGAGCCCCACAGGACAGCCGTGGCTACTCCAAGTCTTAGCCTGCAGTATTGGAAAGATTCTGTCTCAATTCAACTAAAAATAAACAAGTGGGGATATGTGCAGTCTCAGTGTCCCCATCACAGATTTTAAACCAGAAAAAAACTCACCAGTTACTCAAAACGTACCAAAGATTGACTCTTAAGAGTATTTTTACAGTTTACATCCATCAAGCTGAAGGACATATCTTGAATAGTAAAAAATGAAACTATTAACATTTATTCAAACTAAGGTCCTATGAGAGTAAATGCATAGTTTATGATGTAAAGAGAATGTAGACATATTTTTATGTTAAGTCATTTCAATAACATGTCACCAACAGGATCAGTGTTCACACAGGATACTGGTGTCAGTTTCAACAGTAATTCAAGGACTACAGTTTAGAGTGGAAGATGGGAAATATCTATATAAAGTAATCTTTATACATGAACATTATTTTACAATAAATTGCATTTACCTTTTCAGGATTTGGCACAATAAATTCTCAGACTATGCTTGTGCTACCACTATGTGGCTTCCCTGGTGGCTGAGCAGTAAAGAATCCGCCTGCCAATGCAAGAGACACACGTTCAATCCCTAGGTGAGAAAGATCCCCTGGACATGGAAATAGCAAACTACTCAGTATTATTGCCTGGGAAATCCCCTGGACAGAGGAGCCTGGCAGGCTATAGTCTTTAGGGTTGCAAAGAGCTGGACCTGACTAACTGACTAAACAGCGAGTGCAATCACCATTATGCACTGTCTAGTTGAGGTAAGGAATTCTCTATACAACAAAGGAAAAAGTGTAAATCAATACAATGAGACCGTTTCAAAATTATATTTGATCAAAAGGCAGAAAAAAATTTTTAAAAACATAGAGCTAGTTTTTAGCAAAACTTTTGACACTAACAGGCAACACTAAATTTAGATCAGCATCCACCAGTTGCTAAATTTTTATTTGTTTCAGATCGTAGGTTAAAGCTCCTATGAGGGAGATGATTCATAAACTGAGAAGTCATAAATAACCAAAAATGTAACAGACATGATAGTCATTTGTAATTTATACTATAAAAATGAATAGGCAATTACCAACTTATCAGTGTAAGTTATCAGCTATGTAAAATTTACCTCTGAATTTTTGAGAGCATCTCCAGATTCTAGCAAATATTGGGGTGGCCAAAAAATTCTTCCAGGTTTTTCTAGAAACAGTTATAGGAAAACCTGAATGAAATTTTTGGCCAAGCCAGTATGTTTCTCCTTCAGCTAAACCATATTATGGGTTAATTTAGTTTGGTGGACCATTCTGGGAACAAATCCATTATTTATAACATTATTTCAACTGGAAAATTAATTGCCAGTTCCAATATAGACTGTGGGATATGTGTTAAGGACACATTGTCCTTGCAAAATAAAGAGATCACTCTCCAATTTCTACCAACTGCAGTTACTGAATCAACAAGCGATGTGCACAAGGCATCATACGAGGTACTTTGGGGACCAAAAGCAATCATATTTCAGTAGAATCAGCCTTCAGTTTAAAAGCTAGCAATAATAAAAACAAACCATTGAGACAGAGGTAACAAACTTCCTGTCAAAATAATCGAATGATGTAGCAAATTGTTAATACTGTTTTAGGTGAAAAAAATAAGTAATCTTTAAATGACACCATACCCAAAGAAACTGCAGGTTTAAAGTTACAAATATCACTAATCAAGACCGTGCTACCTTCCCAGCTAAGAGCAATATCTCCATTCTGCTTAGATTTTGTTTGAATGATTCCTTTTTCTTTGCACTGGGTTTCTGAAATACAGAATACTGTGAAATTCTACAATGGTGTTCTACATTTGTCACAACATCCTTCTAGGCCTTACCAGTGAAAGTATTAGATAACTTCTCCCTTTCATGAATAAAGATGGCAGCTGATACACAGAGTACTGTCTACTACATATCAAGACAACTGTTCTCTGCTATAGATGTGCTAAGACGGAGACTGGTATTTATTCCTCCATGAGATAAAGACTCTCTCATTTCCCAGGAAGGCTGGCTCAGAGTGAACAAGTTCATGAAGTGAAGACAGCTCATGGAGCCCACGGCATCAGGACTCCTTCTCCCCAAACAAAGCATTTTTCATCATGTCATCATTATCACTATTGACCCTCTCTCAAGAACAAGGTTTAGCATTGAAAGTGCATGCCAGAGATGTGAAACAAGAGTGCCCTTAAGGAGAGCTGGGCCTCATGCAAAACCTTGATGTTCTTTAGATTCAAAAAGGACTTAGAAAATAAAGGATACATGACACAATGCCACATTGACATTTGGAAAGAACCGGTAATTTCCCAAGGACTACCATCACTTCATTTGAGACTCCAATGATTCTAACATCAAGGCAGACATTACTGTTCCAATTTATTGATGAAGAAACAGATAAGGAAACTGATAAACTTTACTATGGATCTCTGAGAAGTCATTTAACCTTCTAAAGTATTTTTTCTTTTATAGGACACTGACTCAGTGTTAAAATGAACATTTTTACTGAACTACTTTAAAAAGCCATAATAATAAAATATATACACATTAGGTTAAAAAGTCCTTTTATGTATCCCCTTCCCCAAAAAGTCCTTTAAAAAGTCTATTTTCCCTGTACCATAAAAATTTCCTGAGGAGGATGCTAAGGATTTTGGTATTCACCAGAGTATATTCTAAATTTCAATTCTGACTAATTTCTCCCCATTCTGGTTTATCCTTCTTCCAATGAATTAAGACCATGTGTTAAGGAAATATTAAACAGATGTAAAAGAATAATTTGTAGCTGGGAGATACATTTTGGCACTTACCAGGCAAAGAAACAAATCATTACTCTTCTATGCCTGACCTATTCAAGATACCAATGCTCTCTGGGTAATATTCCACATATACAAGTATCATGATTCTGCTGCAATCGCCAACCAAGGGGTTATGCAAGCCCTCTCCTCTCTTCAGTCAAGAGGCTCTAGACTGTGGACAGTGTGGATTGCTGTTGCTTTTTAGTCACTCAGAGGTGTCCAATCTTTTGTGACACCTTGGACCATAGCCCTCTAGGATCCTCTCTCCATGGGATTTCCCAGGCAAGAATGCTGGAATAGTTACCACTTCCTCCTCCAGGGATCAGACCTGTATTTCCTTCATTGCAGGCAGATTCTTAACCACTGAGCTACCTGGAAAGCCCAGACTATGGGGATTCCTGGAGTTCAAAAAGATAGGAGAGTGCACGAGTGGCTAAGAGTAAGTAGAACTCAAGAGTCCCAATAGTATTTCTAGGTGTATTAGTAATGCTACCAACAAAGACAGTGGATGGGCACTTGAAAGAACTCTTCCGGAGGCAGCCTCCAGGCCAGCCCTGTCCAGCAGGACTTCCTGTGACAAGGGACATGCTCTATATCTGCACTATCCCGTGTGGTACTCCCGAGCAACACATGACTACTAAATACTTGAAACAGGACTAGTGCAGCAGAAAAACTCATTTTCTATTTTACGTAAATTTACTTAAATCTAAAGACCGGCATATGAACAGCCCAAGTCGAGAGCAATGACGTTGCTCCACGCAAAAACCTCAGCACAGTTTGTTTTACAGAACTCAGACCCCAAGGCACCTGGGTGTAATGAAAACAGCATGGGCTTTGGAGGCTGACAGACTAGGGTTTCTAACAAGCTGTACCACCTTGCAAGTTTACTTTATTGAGTCTCAGCTTCTACATCTCTATGGTACGGAGCTCAACATCCATTTCTCGGGATAAGTAAGCGGGAAGGGGCTTCCCTTCCACAATGTCTAGCACACAAAACACTCTGTGAAACAAACAGTCCCTCTCTCCTACCATTCTACCCCATCTCCTCAATGCAAAAGAACTGTACACTTGGAACCTTGCAGGCAATTATGAGATAGAATTTCATGAGCAATCAGTTAAAAAAAAAAAAAAAAGGCCTGAGCTTCTTAGAAGTAAGGTAAGAAAGGAAAAAGAAAATCACACCTGGCTAACATTTTTTAACTTGGCAAAAAATTTTAAAGCAACAAAGAATTATAAACTCTACTCATTTTTCAATATTTGGATAATTACAACTGTGCTTTATTTATGAAATGGAAAGCTAAAGCATGTTCCTTTCTTATCTCACAAAGCATAACATTCTATAACAAAGATGAAAAAAACCACAGAATGTTGTTTCAACACTACTTTATATGATACAGTCTTCACCAGAAGCAGACTGGAAACTCCCTCATATCCATGTAAGGGATAAACTATCCAGCATTTCTCTAGTGTTAAATGTTTGACTGATAATAAAGTGGATGGAGTTCAAGAGGAACTATTGATATCCTTAACTGTATACCTGATCTTAGTGATTATCAAAAGACTATTTATACACACAAACATTATTCACAATATTCCACGTAGTTTTATTGACAATGAATAATGTGGACAACAACTTTAGCATTCCATTCCAGTGGAATTTTATAAGTAAGCAGAGACACATTCATTCAATGGAATTTCATTTAATCATGAAGAGTTTATAATGAGAGGTGTATAGTATAATAAATAAATTATAAAATTACATATAGCATGTCTTGCCATGCCATCGTTTCAGTCTTGTCTGACTCTTCGTGATCCCCATGGACTGTAGCACATCAAGCTCCTCTGTCCATGGGAATTTTCAGGCAAGAATAGTGGAGTGGGTTGCCGTGCCCTCCTCCAGGGGATCTTCCCAACCCAGGGAACAAACCCACATCTACTGCATTGCAGGCAGATTTCTTACTCCTGAGCCACTGAAGAAGCTCATATACAGCATAATTCATATGGAAAAGGTGAAAAAATTCATAATAATAATAGCCAGTTTCATTAAAAGTTGGAGCAACATATAATTTTCCCCTCACACTTCTCTCCTGTCTTCCTAGATTTCAGTAATGCGTATGTACAACTTTTAGGGTGGGTGGTGGGCACAAACGCTTTTAAAAGTTATTCACTGTGTTGGAGCCCGAATCATCTCTGTTTCCCATCATTTGAAAGCAGCTCACTATACGGGGGAAAGACAAGAGCTCAAACCACAATACCTCAAATGTTTTTTGGCCACCGGCAGCCTGGCAACCAGGCAACAAGGGTGATTACAGAATGCTCAGCCCACACCCTCCCTGTGGCCACCACTAGCAACACCATCTTCTCCTCTGTGCCCTGAATGATGGCATACCAGGTTCTGCACAAGCTGCTGGCTTGTTCCCCAGAGATAGGAACATTTTAAGGGGGAAGAAATACCCTCCAATAGCAACGACATACCTAAGTAACCTATTTGAAAGGTCCTCATAGGGTCCCAGACTTTCTTTTTAAATGAGGTCTGTGGTCTAATCATTTTTGGAATAACTATTTGGAGGAAAACCATGGCAACAGCTCAGAGAATGGAGCTGCTAACCCAGACTGGGTTGCTGAGGAACACCTGGTTATGGAACTTACATATAAACAGAAGTTAAACAGGCAAAGAAAGGATGGGGTGTTCCAGATGGAGGAACAGTTAGGACAAAGGCGAGATGTCACAGGACTCTCAAAACCAGGGGAGTAGCTTCAGCGAAAGCTAAGGTTCAAAGCATGTGTTGAAAAGCCTAAGAGGGGAACCTGGAAATGCAGACAATGTCTAGGTCATGAAAACATCTTGCATGTCAGTTTCATGAATTTGGAGATTATCCTATCCAATTAGTGACTGATATGAAGGGGTGTGATGATTTGCAGCTAAGAACTATCCCATCCCTTTGGCTGCAGTCAGACTGATGATGAACTGGGGGAGTGGAGAGCCTGCTGAGAGGCAGGACATGTTGGTTGTGACTGCAAAAGCTTAAGAAGGAGATAAGCCTTAAGCTAAACAAACAAATGTGGGGATAAGGAAAGGAGGGCAGATTTCAAAGATATCTCAATAGTAGAATCCACAGGATTTGATGAACTGATAGAAAAGGAGGAGGGAGAAAGGAAGGATTCCTTACTAAACTCCTCTGTGCCACAAACTGCTTTTCTGGTGTGGTAAGGCCAAGCAATGTTTCTCAGAACATTTTTAAGTGCATGAAATAAAACACACAGAATTAAAAGAAACTAATAACATCTAAGGAAGCACTATTACAAACAAAGCTAGTGGAAGTGATGGAATTCCAGCTGGGCTATTTGAAATTCTAAAAGTTGATGCTATTAAAGTGCTGCACTCAATATGACAGCAAATTTAGAAAACTCAGCAAAGCCACAGGACTGGAAAATGTCAGTTTTCATTCCAATCCCAAAGAATGGCACTACCAAAAAATGTTCAAACTGTACTTATTTCACATGTTAGCAAGGTCATGCTCAAAATCCTTCAAGTTAGGCTTCAACAATATGGGAACTGAGAACTTTCAGATGTACAAGCTGGATTCAGAAAAGGCAGAGGAATCAGAGATCAAATTGTCAACATCTGCTGGATCAGAGAAAAAAACAAGAGAATTCCAGAAAAACATCTACTTGTTTTCTTTGACTACACTAAAGCCTTTGACTGTGTGGATCACAACAAACTGTGGAAAATTCTTAAAGAAATGGAAATATCAGACCATCTTACCTGCCTCCTGAGAAGCCTGTATGCAGGTCAAGAAGCAACAGTTAGAACCAGACATGGAACAACAGACTGGTTCCAAATTGAGAAAGGAGTACATCAAGGCTGTATAGTGTCATCCTGCTTATTTAACTTATATGCAGAGTACATCACGTGAAATGCCAGGGTGGATGAATCACAAGCTAGAATCAAGATTGACAGGAGAAATATCAATAACCTCAGATATGCAGATAATACCACCCTTATCGCAGAAAGTGAGGAAGAACTAAAGAGCCTCTTGATGAAGGTGAAAGGGGAGAGTGAAAAAGCTGGCTTAAAACTCAACACTCAGAAAACTAAGATCATAGCATCCAGTCTCATCACTTCATGGCAAACAGATAGGGAAAAAATAGAAACAGTGGCAGATTTTATTTCCTTCAGGTCCAAAATCACTGTGGATGGTGACTTCAGCCATGAAATTAAAAGATGTTTGCTCCTAGGAAGAAAAGTTATGACAAACCTAGACGACGTTATTAAAAAGCAAAGACATTACTTTGCCAACAAAGGTCCATCTAGTCAAAGCTTTGGTTTTTCCAGTAGTCATGTATGGATAAGAGAGTTGGCTCATAAAGAAAGCTAAATGCCAAAGAATTGATGCTTTGAAACTGTGGTGCTGGAGAAGACTCTTGAGAGTTCCTTGGACAGTAAGGGTATCAGACCAATCAGTCCTAAAGGAAATCAACCCTGAATATTCATTGGAAGGACTGATGCCAAAGATGAAGCTCCAATACTTTGGTTACCTGATGCAAAGAGCAGACTCATTAGAAAAGACCCTGATGCTATGAAAGACTGAGGGCAGAAGAGACAGAGAGACGATGAGATGGATGGATGACATCACTGACTCATTGGACATCGAGTCTGAGCAAAATCCAGGAGACACTGAAGGATAGGGGAGCCTGGCATGCTGCAGTCTATGGGGTAGCAAAGAGTCAGACATGACTTAGTGACTGAACAACAATACCACCAAAATACATTTCTCCTCATGGAAGCCCTAAAAGCCTATAGCTTTCAAACTTTAGTTCATCTCAGAATCGCTAGGAAGGTTTGCTTAAACTGTTGTTGTTGCTCCTCTGTCTGTGGGATTTTCCTGGCAAGAAAACTGGAATGGGTTGCCATTTCCTTCTCCAGGGGATCATCTGGACCAGGGAGCAAACCCACATGTCCTACATTGGCAAGCGGGTTCTTTACCACTCAGCCACCTGAGAAGCCCAAAACAGACTGCTGGCTAAATAAGATACAAGGGTACAGTGTACAACACAGGAAACATAGCCAGTGTTTTATAACTATAAATGGATACACCTTTAAAAAACTGTGAACTACTATTCTGTATATTTGTTTGAGCATGCACACACACACACACTCGAAAATTATAAAATATCATATATCAACTACGTTTCAATTAAGAAATAAAACAGATTTCCAGGCCCCACCTCCAAGTTTCCATGATGTGGATGATGCTAGTCTGGGGAACACACTTCAAAACCATTTACCAGGGTGTTACCTGGGTTTCTGGCTAGAAACCTAAGTGGACTGATACCACTGATATGCTTGCTTACTTCTGTATCCCCAGAGCCTACAGCTTGGTGTACATGCATGCTATGTTGCTAAGGACGTGCAGTCATGCCCAACTCTTTGCAACCCCATGGACTGTAGCCTGACCAGCTCTCCTATCCATGGGATTCTCCAGGCAAGAATCCTGGAGTGGCTGCCACTGTATGAATTCAATAAACACTTTGTGAACAAATGAAGCAGCAATACAGATATAATAGTGAATTTAGTGCTTAATATTTGGCTAGGTTATAGCTTCATTTTTTTTAATGCTTATTCTGTAATCCTTGGAAGTCCTGAAGACAATGGATTACACTGTTTTAATCTAATTCACAAGTCCTGATTCAAGTCCTTACAAGAATCAGAAAATGACCTTCAAATTGCCAGGTATATTCCTCTATATATATAAGATAAATACTTAAAAGCATGCATTTACGTTTTAAGATATTACTTGGGCAGCTGGTAAAAATGCTGAATCCTCTTTATTCATATATAAGGAATGTCTCTCTTATTAAGGCATATAGTGTCAAACACTGAAAATTTCAAAGAAACTATCACTTTTA
Organism: Antilocapra americana; assembly: GCA_007570785.1. Classification (NCBI taxonomy): domain Eukaryota; kingdom Metazoa; phylum Chordata; class Mammalia; order Artiodactyla; family Antilocapridae; genus Antilocapra; species Antilocapra americana. The sequence goes on from ML660772.1 coordinate 30,890,752, forward strand.
ATAAACTCAGCACAGTTCAAAGAATTGTCCACAGAAAGATTATAGGGAGTCTTTTGTAATAAATGACTAAAAATTATTTTTACTTAGCATTTCAATAGTTTAGCTACAAATGGATGTTTCTCTAGCTCCTGACAGAGATATAAAAAAATCTTTTCTTTCCATAATATTTTCAATATTCCTGCTCCATTCTCATTTACTATAACCACAGTGTAAAGTTTACACTAGAGGTAAGATTTAGGACAGATTCACCTAAATTACTACAAGCCAACTAAAAGAACCCAACTATTGAAGTCCACACATATTAAGGAGGCCTGCCCTGTGCTGGTTGCTATGGAAATTGCAAAAGCCAAAGACAAAGCCAAATTTAGCTCTGGGAGCAGCCTTACCAAATCCCTTTGGTATTCTACCTAAGGGGATATCTCCACAAACACATCCTTCTCAGAAATATGTTATCTTCCCTTGGAAGGAAGCTCTGGGACCTTTCCAAGTCCACTTGTGTGTTTTAAGTTGCTTCAGTCGCGTCCAACTCTATGGACTGCAGCTGCCAGGCTCCTCTGTCCATGTGATTCTCCAGGCAAGAATACTGGAATGGGGTTTCATGTTCCCCTTCAGGGCATCTTCCTGACGGAAGGATTGAACCTACTTCTGTTAAGTATCCTGCACTGGCAGGCAGGTTCTTTACCATTAGTGCCACCTGGGAAGCCCTTCCAGGTCCACACCATTATACAAATTACACAGCCCCACACCCATCACTTGCCTGGAGCTGTGTTCATTTTTTCCTTCAAAATCCAGCTCATACCTGAATTTATTTGCCAAAGAAGAGAAGAGAAAAGCAAAGGAGAAAAGGAAAGATATTCCCATCTGAATGCAGAGTTCCAAAGAATAGCAAGGAGAGATAAGAAAGCCTTCCTCAGCGATCAGTGCAAAGAAATAGAGGAAAGCAATAGAATGGGAAAGACTAGAGATCTATTCAAGAAAATTAGAGATACCAAGGGAACATTTCATGCAAAGATGGGCACAATAAAGGACAGAAACCATATGGACATAACAGAAGCAGAAGATATTAAGAAGAGGTGGCAAGAATACACCGAAGAACTATACAAAAAAGATCTTCACGACCCAGATAAGAATGATGGTGTGATCACTCAAGTAGAGCCAGATATCCTGTAATGTGAAGTCAAGTGGGCCTTAGAAAGCATCACTACGAACAAAGCTAGTGGAGGTGATGGAATTCCAGTGGAGCTATTTCAAATCCTTAAAGATGATGCTGTGAAAGCAGTGCCCTCAATATGCCATAAATTTGGAAAACTCAGCAGTGGCTAGAGGACTGGAAAAGGTCAGTTTTCATTCCAATCTCAAAGAAAGGCAATGCCAAAGAATGCTCAAACTACCACAAAATTGCACGCATCTCACACGCTCAAAAGTAAAGTAATGCTCAAAATTCTCCAAGCCAGGCTTCAGCAATACATGAACTGTGAACTTCCAGATCTTCAAACTGGTCTTAGAAAAGGAAGAGGAACCAGAGATCAAATTGCCAACATCCACTGGATTATTGAAAAAGCAAGAGAGTTCCAGAAAAACATATATTTCTGCTTTATTGACTATGCCAAAGCCTTTGACTGTGTGGATCACAATAAACTAGAAAATTCTTAAAGAGATGGGAATACCAGACCATCTGACCTGTCTCTTGAAAAACCTGTATGCAGGTCAGGAAGCAACAGTTAGAATTGGACATGGAACAACAGACTGGTTCCAAACAGGAAAAGGAGTACGTCAAGGCTGTATACTGTCACCCTGCTTATTTAACTTATATGCAGAGTACCTCAAGAGAAACTCTGGGCTGAAAGAAGCACAAGCTGAAATCAAGATTGCTGGGAGAAACAGCAATAACCTCAGATATGCAGATGACACCACCCTTATGGCAGAAAGCAAAAAGAAACTAAAGAGCCTCTTGATGAAAGTGAAAGAGGAGAGTGAAAAAGTTGGCTTAAAGCTCAACATTCAGAAAACTAAGATTATGGCATCCGGTCCCATCACTTCATGGCAAATAGATGGGGAAACAGCAGAAACAGTGGCTGACTTTATTTTTGGGGGCTCCAAAATCACTGCAGATGGTGACTGCAGCCAGGAAATTAAAAGATGCTTACTCCTTGGAAGGAAAGTTATGACCAACCTAGACAGTATATTTAAATGCAGAGATATTACTTTGCCAAACAAAGGTCCGTCTAGTCAAGGCTACAGTTTTTCCAGTAGTCAGGTATGGATGTAAGAGTAGGATGGTGAAGAAGCTGAACGCCAAAGAATTGATGCTTTTGAACTGTGGTGTTGGAGAAGACTCTTGAGAGTCCCTTGGACTGCAAGGAGATCCAACCAGTCCATCCTCAAGGAGATCAGTCCTGGGTGTTCTTTGAAAGGACTGATATTGAAGCCGAAACTCCAATACTTTGGCCACCTCATGCAAAGAATTGACTCATTAGAAATCACCCTAATGCTGGGAAGGATTGCGCGCAGGAGGAGAAGGGGATGACAGAGGATGAGATGGCTGGATGGCATCACTGACTTGATGGACATGCGTTTGGGTAGACTCCGGGAGTTGGTGATGGACAAGGAGGCCTGGCGTGCTGCGATTCATGGGGTCGCAAAGAGTCGGACACAACTGAGTGACTGAACTGAACTGAACTGAGCTCCCATCACCCCTGTTTAAGGGTCTGTCAGGCAGGCCTCTATAGCTGTCCCTCATACTTCTCCCCCTCCACAAAAGCTGCCTGCTGCACTCCCACCACAAAGCCTTTATCACATTACCCTCTCTTCCTCAGACACATTCCTGGCCCAAGCAAGATTCTAGATCTGGCAACCAAGGTCCTGCTTCATTTGATCCCAACCTGAGTTCCTTCCTGCTTCTCCAAACAAACTCTCCACTCCAGCCAAATTGTTCTGCTTCCTCTGATCAAAACATGCCTTTTGGCACTTCAAGTTAGAAAAAAACAAGAATATCTATGCTGGGAAATTACTGCACAGCCATTACGTCAATGTGGTAAATAAGAATACTGGTTTGCTTATTAATCTAGTACATGCTCACAGCACACACCTGGAGGGTGGAGACCCTGAAAGGGTGATTCGATCATGACTTACGAGGGATTCCTGTCTGAGCTTCAGTGCCAGAATCACGTAAGCCAAGGGTGTCTTCAACACCCTGTGCCTGGAATTCAATTCACATGGAAACCCTGAGAAGTAGGGAGTAGGCAAAAAGTATCAGCCCCATTTTAAGAGGCAGATAAAAGGCGGAAACAGAGGTTTTGAAAATAACAGGTAGCCCATTAAATATCACACCACTCCAGGGTAGGATGGGCTTCATACTCAGGTCTGTGACTTAAAGGAAATATCAGAGTTACACCCGGTCAGAGAGTTTCTGGTGATTTTTATGCTTCTGATAGTTTCCTATCAAATTTTTAAATTGTATGCAATAAACTTGCATTATCTTTTAGAATCTTAAAAAAACAAACAGAAAAATGCCATTTCCCTCCACATTTATTTTGCTCGGTTTCCTCTCTAACAGTGACACCCTGCATCTAGGGAAGTCCTACTCATCTACTGAGATACAGCACCCGTTGACCCCTTCTTCCCCAGGAGCCTTCCTTATCCCAGTAAACGATCCCCTCCCCACTTTCCACAGACTAAACTGTCACTGTTTCGGGTAACTGTACACACTCTTCTTGAGGTGACTGTAAGCTTCTACACGACAACTGTGTATCACACTTCCCAACACCCACCCATCTGCCCACCACAGCACACTTGCACTCAGAGCAATGCTCCATAAATAACCATGTTTCTGGGTCTCAGTACATCTGCAAACTAGGCTCCTAGGGTACCTCTCTCTAAGGGCTTTTGTGAATACCAAATGAGATAACAAAATGTTCTTTTGGAAAACACTCTATAAGTTGAATGCAGAGGACACCACCAGTGGGGAGGCAGTGGTGCATTCACAGAATACCAGAGACCCAAACAAGGCAGTAGGCTCTCAAGCTTCAGGGTATCAGATGCCACAGGAATTCCAAGGCAGCAAGGACTGCTCCAGGCACCACAGGATTCCTGGGGAAAGTATTCCCTAGAGAGGAGGGTCTGAGGCCAGTCTTTATGGAGGTGGAGGATCTCTATCAACAAACAGAAGAGGAGCAGCTAAGACTGAGGGAGCCTACAAAGCCTGCCCAGTCTCCCTGAAACATCTTCATCTCCTAGAAAGTCATCAAGAATCTGTACTCAGCAGTCAGAGGTTACTTGGAAATCTTGCGGAAAGTGCTGGATGGTCTCCTTCAACAGGCACCACTGCTTCCCCAGCGAGAGGTCAGTGGACACTGTAGACAAGGAAACACAATATTCCTTCGGCAGGGAACATCAATAAATTTGTTAAACTTTGGTGTTCTATACACTTATCTTTCTAAATGACTAGTACTTGGCCATAGTCTCTATTAAAGGACCTACCATTCCATTTATCAGCCTGCGTTTCACAACTTTTTCCTGAGCATGCAGGCTTAGCAAATATTTTCATGGGCTAACATGGACTCTGGGTTCGATGACGCAGGACCTCAGGCCCACTATCAGGATCGCCACCGTGATCCTACAATTCCTCTGATATAGGCATGTAACTAATATTTGCAGGGGGGCAGAAAGAAATTTCCAACTAAAGTAAGTCATAGGATTTTTAACAACTAAAAAATAGCTTTGAAAGCAGGTATACCGAAAAGGCCGATCAGTGTCAAATTTCCTGTTCTTTCCTGTTTTGTCTACCAGGTGATAGTCTCCAAAAATACCCCATACAGAAATATTTCTAAAACATGTTAATTATCATATGTGAAATCAATCGCCAGCCCAGGTTTGATGCTCGGGGCTGGTGCACCGGGATGACCCAGGGGGAGGGAATCGGGAGGGAGGAGGGAGGGGGGTTCTGGAGGGGGAACATATTTATACCCATGGCGGATTCATGTCAATGTATGGCAAAACCAACACAATAAAGTAAAGAAAAATTTAAAAAAACAATAAAAAATTTCAAAAAAAAGAAATATTTCTAGAATATTTGTGTAACATGCCTGCCACTATTAATAAAAATTTAACATATGAGAAGGCTAAGAAAACACTTCTGTAGACTAGTGAATTTGCTGTACTTGTTTAGAAAACTGACACATATGTCTGCTGCAGAATCTAAAGCGAAAGAAACGAGTCTCTTTCACTTTACCATGTAACCTGGTAGCGAACAGCACCAAACAATCTGACTGGGCACACAGTAACAGGAAGGAAAGCTAAATACATCTTTCATGCCCAGCATGGAGAATCTAATGGAGGGCTACATTTCCGATAAATTCTAATTAGACAAGAAAGGGAAATAAAAGGATTCTGCTTTGATCTTGGGATCTGTCTTAATCTTAGCATCAACCTGTGTAACAAGAAAGCAGCTTATTAATTCTGCATTCCTATTTCACACAGCAAAGTCTTTTAGGGTAAAACAAAATGCAATCCATGTTGACTGTCTAGAAAGACTGGGTTAATTTACGTGATGTTAGGGAAGCCTTATTTATGGGAAGGAGACAGGTTAAGCTCTCCGGGGGATAACAACTTCAGCTCTGGAAGGGTCTCTCTGGAGCACTTAAGCAGTATCAATAGTTCACTTACGACATATACACATCTTGGTTAATGTGGCATAACAAAACTGGAAGGACTTTGTGCCAAACTAATTTTTTCCTCTGTGACTGTAAGAAACGGATGACAAAAGCCTTCATTCTGAGCATGCTAACTAAAGAGTATAGTATACTGAACTCATAGTTGCTATGCCCACCCAGATTGGCTTCAGCTTTCCTCTTAAGATTGGGAGGGTGGAAAGAGGGTATGTCATTTCTACTGTAGTGGTTGAAAAGTGCATTGAAAAAAGTCTCATTTTCCATCATACTATATGTAATAAAATTTGGCTAAAAATGATGATTAATTTTTTTTATTTTTTTACTGCATCACAATTTTTATTTCGCTTGTTCCCAAACAGTAAGTAAATCTAAACAGGGTGAAACCTTACGTATCTGGCATCAAGAGAGTAGAGCTCCAGAGGAGTGGTTTCCTGAATAACAAACACTCTGCCATTCATTTGCTGGAGTGGAAGTGTCTCTCCTGCCAGCACCCCTCCCCCTAGTCTCCCCTCCTCCACTCTGCCTGGCCTGGCTGGACCATCACTCATGGTGTCCAGGCCTCCTGGTAGCATGTGATCCAAACTGGACCAATCACAGCCAACAACCCCTGGACAGAGTGATACATCAGAAGTATGCATGAAACCAAAACAGTATTTGCACTCTTTCACTTAATTTTGTGTAGGGACATTGAGAGGAAAGGGTTTGTTTTCTCATTTATCTAAAAACCCCAATCTTGTAGAACTGGAGCAAAAGCAACAGAAAGAAACTTAAGAAATTCCACTTAACCTCCTGGGTACTGCTTTGCCCCAAGTCAGCCAGGCCTTTGAATGACTCTTTACATGATCAATATTTTCCAGATGGGTTTTTAGCACTTGCAACTAAAAGAAGTAGGATTCATTCTCCAGACTTTATCTGATTTAAAGTTTACCCGATATAACAGGAAAACGTCCCAAAATAAACTGCATGCTTCTTAGTTTAAGGAAATAAGCCAAAATAAACATAATTTAACATTTTCTTATTGACCTAGTCAGTTAAATGGTAATGTATGTTCTCAAGCACTACTGAATTATCCAGGTATACCTGATTTCACTCAATAGGTCAATACTGCTTTGTATCAGATTTCTGGGTTTATTACATTTTAAGCAACATAATAACACTGCCTGAGTGAGGGCCAGATGTGAATCTGTCCTCCCTTGCAATTGCCTCTACTGCCACATCCCACGACAACATAGTATGCACAGACCAGAAACCATTTACTAAAGGAGAATAAATTAAGACACGCCAAGCTAGTTGTTGTGAATGACTAATCACACCCCATCCTTTGTCACACAGAGAACAGAGCTTCACTCAAGTTACAAGACAAACAAACAATAAGATGGGGAGATGGGGAGAGGCAGGAAGTACATGCTGTACAAATACAGCCACTCTCACAAAGCACAGCCCCCATGCTCCTCATTCTGCCCTGCCCCCAGCCCCTGCCCCCAGCCCCGTTCACTGCTTCTCTATGCACAACACACACCACCCATACCACTGCCCAGACCAGTGGCAGCCCTTGTTGTCTCTGGATGGTCAATCACTTTCCTCACAGCTAATTGGCTTCATTTCTCAACTTCCCAAGGGTAACTTCCCAGAATGTGGTCTAGCTCTTCCTTTTGAGCTAGATGGACATCCTGCTAACATCACCCAAATTCATCTGATGGACAGCAGTCTCTGGCTTGTGTGTCCATTCTGGACCTAATTAACAATAGCCAAAGAAATTCCTTTTAGTTACTTCTTCACTGTTTATTTAATAATTTATTTAACAAACATTTACATAGACCTTAGTAGAGACAAGGCAAATACTCTTCTAAGCAGTTTACACATTCATTAATTTAGTACTCGTAATAAACCAGTGAGGGAAGTACATTTTCCCATTATGCAGATGAGAAAACTGAGGCATACAGAATAACTGCCCCAAGGTTCACAATCAGTAAGTGGATCTGAGATGAGGCTGTCTTGGGAGAAGAATCTATACTATTAATCACTATACCACAGAAATTTTCATAATGAGGACTGCATGAGGCTGGGCATGCACACATTCCAAAATGACTTCAGTACACATTTATCCACACATTCATCATTCATTCAAATATTCTGAGCATCTATTATGTGCAAGACACATTTTAGTCTCTGAGGAGACAACAGTGAACAAGACACACAAAGACCTTGTTTTGAGGAGTTTATATCTGATCCTATTAAGATTACCCTGCTCATCTTTATCAGTCACAAAGCAAACTTAAGTGTTTTTAAATACATAATTTTATTCTTGTTATATAGTCTATATATACCATATTAATAAAGTACACATTTGATAGACTTTATGGCAAATAGATGGGGAAACAGTGGCGGACTTTATTTTTCTGGGCTCGAAAATCACTGCAGATGATGACTGTAGCCATGAAATTAAAAGACGCTTGCTGCTTGGAAGGAAAGTTATGACAAACATAGATAGCATATTTCAAAGCAGAGATATCACTTTGCCAACAAAGGTCTGTCTAGTCAAGGCTGTGGTTTTTCCAGTAGTCATATATGGATGTGAGAGTTGGACTATAAAGAAAGCTGAGCACCAAAGAATTAATGCTTTTGAACTGTGGTGTTGGAGAAGACTCTTGAGAGTCCCTTGGACTGCAAGGAGATCCAGCCAGTCCATCCTAAAGGAAATCAGTCCTGAATATTCATTGGAAGGACTGATGTTGAAGCTGAAACTCCAATACTTTGGCCACCTGATGTAAAGAGCTGACTCATTTGAAAAGACTCTGATGCTGGGAAAGATTGAAGGTGAGAGGAGAAGGGGACGACAGTGGATGAGATGGTTGGATGGCATCACCGACTCAGTGGACATGAGTTTGAGTAAACTCTGGGAGCTGGTGAGTGGAAGCCTGGTGTGCTGCAGTCCATGGGGTCGCAAAGAGTTGAACATGACTGAGCGACTGAACTGAACTGAATATTAATATTAAGCAGACTATTAATTTGGGTTTCAATCTATGAATACAAGCAAAAATTGTCCACTACATGGTCTATAACACAAACTCCAGTATGAGATTATATATAATAATGAGTAATTATTAATGTAACATAATGGAGAGGATATAGATAAAAGGGAACTCTCCCACACTGTTGCTGAGATGTCAATCAGTGCAACCACTGTAGGCAAACAGTGTACAGGCTTCTCAAAAAACTAAAAATAGAACTGCCATATAATCTAGCAATTCCACTCCTGGGAATATATCTGGAAAAAAGAAACAAAAACACTAATTCAGAACCATAATGCACCCAATGTTCATAGCAGCATTATTTACAATTGCCAAGATATGGAAACAACACAAATGTCCATCAATAGATTATTAATAAAGATGTGGACATATATACAATAGAATACTACTCAGCCATTAAAAAGAATGAGATTTTGCCATTTGCAACAACATGGATGAACTTGCAGGACACTATGCTACGTGAAATAAGTCAGCAAAAGACAAATACTATATATCACTTGTATGTGGAATCTATACAACTAGCAAATGTAACAAAAAAGCAGCAGACTCACAGATACAGAAAACGAACCTGTGGTTACCTGTGAGGAGAGGTAAGGGTGAAGGGCAATACAGGGGTACAAGACTAAGAGGTACAAACTATTAGGTATAAAATGAGCTACAACAATAAACTGTGCAACACAGGAAATACAGCCAATACTTTAAAATAACTATAAATAGAGTATAACTTTGAAAAATTATAAATCACTGTACAGTACTCTATACTGTACACTGTTAAGTGGCATAATATTATATAGCAACTATACTCCCAATTTTTAAAAATTCTTCTGTTTTCAATAAAGGCAGTAGCACTGAAAAACATTCAATATTTAAAGTAATTTCTCTTAGGTCCTAATAGTTGCTTGGAAGAATAAATTCTGTTAATTACAACTGTTTCAATTCTCATTAATGAAATCCACTGCATATTTATTGAGGCAGGGGTAAGAGAAAAATATGTGAAATAGTTTGTAATTTTCAAGGTTCCCATCTGACACACCTCCAGTAGTTCTCAACTACAAAAGAATTCATCAGTGAACAAAACTTCTTTCAGTCAAATGGCCTACAGATGGACCAGTGTGCTGGGGTCTCAATTAAGAGTTGTTATTCTTTAGGGAACAAAACCAGGAACAGTGATCAACCTTTTACTTCCCCTTTCCAAGTTCTTCCAAGGAATTTTTTTTGGAAACTGATGTTGATGCCAGAAGAAGAACAAACAACATACATTTGCAAGTGAAACAGAAAAACAGAAGCAGGTGTCAAGTGGCTACACCGGCAACACACCTAGCCAGCAGCCGATGGCCTGCACTCAGCCGTGGCCGCGTTCACCAGCGACTCCCCAGCGCACAGCTGCGCGGCGGCCAGTCCTTCCGTGACAAGAAAACGCTTGCGAAAGACAAGAAAAGAATGTCCAAAAGAATACACCTGAACACAGAATCCGTTAGTGCCATATGACCATCAGAAAATCAGCCCACTGGTTTACAATGCTCCTGGCTGAAAGAGGAACAGCAAAGATATCAGAAACTCTGGGTGGAGATGGGTCAGGTATATTCGGAGAATTTAAGGCATCAGTCATCAAAACTGTCCATCTCGCCATCCCTCACTCTTGGTGGTCATCCTTTATAAAGTCCATGGTTCATTCTACATGCTCTAGGACTCTGTTCTGTTACCTTAATCACCGGTTCACACATACCCGAGTAAACTTGAGAAATTTCACTATCCACTCTAGGCCTCGATTGTTTCTTCAGGGGAAAAAAAGACATACAATTGACTTTTGAACTACAGGAATTCAAAATTTACAGGTTCATGTCTATGCAGATTTTTTCAACTGTAAATACTACAGTACTATATGATCTGCAGTTGGTTAAATCAGAGAATTTGGAATGATGGATACAGAGGATCAATTATAAGTTACCTTTGGATTTTCTATTGCACAGAGGGTTGGCATGCCTACCTCCCTAACAGTCCAAGGATCAACTGTACTAGACTAAATAATCTCTAGGGCTTGTTCAAGCCTTTTTCTTTCATCATTATGAAATTAAAACATCTTGACTGTCTTCTATGCCACCAAATTCTTCACCAGCCCCTCCTCACTCTCCATGACTCTAGATAACAACCATCCTACATGCTAAAACCTGTTGACTAGGATGCATAATACAGTCATGACTGTGGTTCATGTAAAATTTGAAGACCATATCACACAGCTGAATCACTGAATTCATCAGACATTACATTTTCTGGCAGAAAAATGCTACTTTTCATGAGTATTTGAAAATAATCTCTGTTTGGAAGAAAAGCTATCTGGCATTTGCTAGTAAAAGAAAAAATCAAGTATTAATCAAGTTTTAAATATAACATCTTTGATCCATCTTAGGAAAAATCTCCAGAGAAAGTAGCTCATCATTTTTGAACAAACTGCCAGCTCATATACAAAATATTCCTCTATAAACGCAGTTAAGTAATACAAGGAATTAGGAAAGGTAAGAGCTGACCATGGCTGCTGAAAAAAATTATTTTTAATTCTACTTGCAGCTCTACTTGTAAGCCACTGAAGAAGCAAATCAGGTACATCTGTGTTCCCATTTGGGTCAGAAGTCCATGAAAAATTGCAAGTTAAGCATGGTGATCTGAAAAGAACTCAGCAGCCTGGTGGTCCTTCATAGAAAGATACCTACACACACATTTATGTTATCACTATCACTCTGAAGCCATAGTTTTCTAAGTAAAATAAGTAACACAACTTGAAGAATGAAATTTTATACACTGAAATTAAGATGTCTCTTAGGAAAAGCTCATTTAAGTCTCTGAAGGATTAAAGTGAGAATTTTACGACCCAAATATTTGATCTTTTACAAGAAGCACTTTCTATGGGGGAAGATTATCGACTCCTCTGTGGTTGACTCCACGAAGAAATTTTTGAAAAATTTCATGACAATAGCCAAGAGACATAGAACTAGGCAAATAAGTCTAAATGATGCATGTGTGGACCATTCAAGGCCTTTCCCTTATAGCCTTGGATGAGGCTTTTGGCCCCTATTCCAAAGTACAAATCAAGACTGAGAAAAGCAGAAATGTTTATTTCTCAGCTGCATAAATGGTCATAGCTGATAAGAGAGCAAGCAGATAGAACACCTCTGTGCTTCACCAGCTGGAATGTAAGGAACTGACAGGTGCCTGCACTGGGTGGGGCTTGCCTGTAACAGGCACCCAGGAGAGGTTATCATCATCTCAATAGGTGAGCAACTCAACCAGATACCACAAAGTCTTATTAGCACTTTTCTCCTAAAGCAGAGGTTCTTAGTTCTCTAAGGCCACTGATTAATAAACAATCACTATTAGTTCAATTATTACAGTCTCCATCTCCACACGCGAAGCACACAGCAAACTACAAGGAAGAAGTGCTGCAAAAAGCAACAAAGAAAATTACAAGTGATAATCTAATAACAAAACAGGAAAGGAATCAAGTAAAAGAGCAAGGAAGACATTCAAAAATCATATATTTAGGGTTATTTATTATAGGAACAAACTCTACTGATTTCCATAGCTCCAAAGACATCATTATATTGCAGAACAAGAATTGTTTTCACAAATAATCACGACCTTGATTAATTACACAAAAGGTCAGGCTACGTTCAGAATGTCTAAGAGGGAAAGGATAATTAACATGGTTTACAAAAATTTTCTTAAGAAATATTTTTAATTAGGGTGCTAAAGGGAAAACCTTAGGTATCCAGAAAGCCTGATAAAATGCTTTAACCTAAGAAATGTTAAAGCCCAAAGCTCCCTATGAATAATTATCAAGATATTGAGACACGCAGAAATGTTGTCAGCTACTGCCTCAGAGGACAAAATACTCAGAAGCAGTACCATATGTGCTAAGCAGGGTGTTTTTCCAGCACAGTGCTCCAGTCAATCCCACCTTGCAACCACTGCCATGCATTTCAGATGTGATTTATCAATGTGAGAAATCTCTATTGCCACAGCACCAAACAAAAGGCTAAAGTGACATGAACATGGATTGCATCCACTTTCACTAAATACCCACACACTCAGCATCTAGTGGTTAAGATTCTGCCTTCCAATGCAGGGAGTGTGGGTTCAATCCCCGGTCGGCAAACTAAGGTCCCATATGTGGGACACAGCCAAAAATAGATAAATAAAATGTATTTAAAATTTAAAAATAAACACCCTCATTCCCACACTCTACTTTCCAACTGTAAATGTTAGAAAGCTTTCACAAACAGTCCTGATCCTCCTTCACAGCTACTATTTTAGGATCATGCTTCAATGGCATAAGCTTCCACATTTCATATAACATTGGCAAAGCTGAATGGCTCACTTCTGATATTAATTTTCCCTTTAAATGGAAAAATAATCTAGTTACTCTAAGAAATAATTAATGAATACCATTTCAATTTGCTTGAGAGAACAGACTAGCTATTGAAAAGGAAAACTAAGTCAATGATGGCAATAAGAAAGTATTCTGACCATGTCATATTGTATTTCACTAAATATCCAAAAAAACAATTTTTTTTCTTTCTATACTTAATAGGTCTTTTCTTTACCTTTAACAGACTGCTTGATACATGGAAAAATCACATAATGTTAAAAAGATGTAAGTTATAAAGCACAGTAATGTCAAAAAACACAATGAACAGACCACAAGTTCCAGGATCTGGAGCTTTATAGAAACTCTGCATCCATCCAGGTATACCTCTCCCAGATCCCTGCCTCCTAAGGTGATTCATTCACATCTACATAGAAATGTTCCTGTGTTATCATATTTGGAAAATACACTACCAAATGGGCTTCCCAGGTGGTGCTAGTGGTAAAGAACCCACCTGCCAAGGCAAGATCCCTAAGAGACGTGGGTCCAATCCCTGGGTCGGGAAGAACTCCTGGAGGGCATGGCAACCCACTCCAGTATTCCTATCTGGAGAATCCCATGGACAGAGGAACCTAGTGGGTCCACTGGGCTACAAAGAGTCGGACATGACTGAAGCAACTTAGCAGGCACACACATACTACCCTGCTTTATTCATTTGCTTGGCTGTCATGAAAAAAATACCACAGGCTGTATGCATGGCTTAAAATACAGAAATTTATTTTCTCACAGTTCTGAATGCTGGAAGTCCAAGGTCAACGCAGTTGGTGGGAAGAGTTGGTTTCCTCTAAGGCCTCTCTCTTTGACTTGCAGACAGCCACCTTCTTGCTGTATCTTCACATAGCTGTCCCTCTCTGCACACAAGCTGCTGGAGTCACTCTGTATATCCCAACTTCCTCTTCTAATAAGGACACCAATCAGACCAGATTACTACCCACTCTAAGGCTTCATTTAAATTAACCATCTCTTTCAAGGCCCCATCTCCAAAGACAGTTAAATACTGAGGTACTGGGAATTAGGGCTTCAATATATAAATTTGAGGGGGCGGGGGACACAATTCATCCCATTGTTGTTTTTGCTTAGTTTGCTAAGTTATGTCTGACTTTTTGCAATCCCATGGGCTATAGCGTGCCAGGCTTCCCTGTCCTTCACTATTTCCCAGAGTTTGCTCACACTCAGGTTCACTGAGTGAGTGATGCTATCCAACCATCTCATCCTCTGTCACACCCTTTTCCTCCTCCTTCATCCCTGTTATCACTGACCAAATGAAATTCAAAGCAAATATTCCAATAAGTATCTTGTGCTGTACATCTCAGGATTCTTCACAGCCATGTAAGGAAGTATTCCATCTAGAAAGCCAATATTCATTTAGCCACAAGAAAGGCCCTCAAAAACAAGAGAAATACTCCCAGAATAAGAAAAATGTATCTCTTCTTTGTGGGCTTACTTTAGTGTGCCAGCCTCTCTCTTCTGGTCCTACAGTAGGTCCCTATAAGAAGAGAGTTTTGACCAAATCGCTTGAGATCTATCCTGTATCTCCGACAGAAACAAACCTTTAGAAGCATACAATCTCAAATAAAGGCCAGCTAATGCCCTTTCCAGCATATGAAGAGAATAAGTGACTTTTAGTTACTGTCAGTGTTAGAGGTAAAAATCAGGACAATTGCTCCTTCCAAAGCCAGACTACACTAATCAACTAAAATTACAGTAATTCACATTTTCAAGTGTTTATCTTCTGCAACAGAGATAAATTCATTAGTTTGCACTCTACTATTAAATGGAAGAACCATACTACCAAATGGTACATATTACACAATCCTGTTATTAGAAAGAATCTATCAAAAGCAAAAATAAAAAATATAGAATACATTAAGGATAGACCTTAAAAAATAACAGTAAGTTAGTCCTGGTAGTGAGAATGTATATAGATTTTGATTCCTTTTCTTTACACTTTTTGATAGCTCCATGTTTTCAATCAACCATGAAGTATAAAATCTTATTTTCTGCTATGGATGTGCTGGTAAAAATGACAGCCTACTGTTCTGAAGGACCCTCATAGGCAGACCTTAGCCACAATCTCAGATTCAAACAAAATCTAGAAAGAAGGAACTAGAAGAAGCTTTATCACCTCCCGTGAGTGTTTCATGACAAGTCTGATCACATGGATATTTATCATTTCACTGATACCAAAGCCATCTAGCATGTCAACAGCTCAAAGGCCAACCAATGCTTACCCAGAATCCAATGTAATCCCTCTGACATTCTATACATTTGCCTGATTTAGTGTCAGATTTTTATGGGATTTCTGTTCAAAAACCAGAGAGGAAACAAACCGCTAAAAAGCATAATCTCTCTTGTGCACTGGGTAAGAAAGAAGCAGTCAAAGGCATGATGCCCCCCCCTCAATTTATAATTGCTTTTCCATATTTCCACACAACTGTTTCAACTCAAGGGAAGGAGAGAAATGTCACTTCTGGACAATAGCCCTTGTTGTACTAGGCTCTTTCCAAAGACAGCTGTTTTGTAGGCAGCAGGTCCTCTTATCCTGGTTCCCTAAGGAATCATCTCCTAAAGAGATTAATAACAGAGCCAGGCAGAAGAGGCTCTGAAGCCTGCACTGCTCTTTTAAAGACAGGCAGCACTTAGTTCAAAAGAGTTCCCCTGGGATCCAGTCTGGCTTTCCAGATAGTTATTAGTTGGGCAATATTTAGGAATCACCAGCTCCCAACAGTCACCACACACTCTGAATACACTACAAAGACCTGCCAGAGACCCAGGTCACGGCTGTATCAGCCAAGAGAAAGCTTGCGAATGCCCAAGGACAGGCGCTGGCCCAGCACAACGCCACAGCAGACATTTTCACTAGCAGATGGCCTCCAAGAAAGTCACCTAAGCAAATGTTACATCCAATAATACAGTGACCAAAGTAAGTCTAGAAGAGAGCAAGTGGGCATCTGTGCAAGCTGCCATCAGGGGGACTGGGCCTCCAGGAACAAGTAAGGCAGGTAACTCCCAGGACCTCTCGGAGAGGACAGCTCTGGTTCCCAACACAGGCCACCCCACCTCTGTGCCTTTCCCCACCTCCGCTCCTCTACACCAATTCCCTCCCGATTTGTCTACTCTGTTCTGCTCTGCTCTGGCCTGCCAGGTATGGTGTGGAGCATGGCCAGGACCATGTCATCTGCAGATTCTCAGTCTTGATCATCAGAAGTCCCTCCACTTTTCAGTTGGCCGGAAGACACTGTGAGATCCCATCAGATGTTGTATACAGCCTGAGATGGTCCCTATTGTCTAAGAACAGAAACTGCCCACATGTGCACACATTGAACGGAAGAGGCTGCGATGGTCCTTGAATCTCAGTCTGCCTTTCCTAGTTTGATCTGTTCTCCCCCAAAGACCTTAAAGACGCAGAAACTCTTCCAAATCACTGCTTAAGGGTCAGCTGTGGGCATTCCATCACAGAAAGGTATGTGTGTGCCGCCTCGCACACAATCACAAAGTCACTGACTTTTACTTCTAGTTTAAGGACCCCCAAAACCTTCTCTTTACCATCACAGCATATAATCACACACAGACACATACAAACACATCCATATATATATACACGAAAGACAGCTTGATTTTAAGGAATAAAGGCAGGCTCTTAAATAATACAACAATAATTATTATCATCACTAGTTTAATTTAAAGTTCTCACCACCTCTTCAGCATAGTAACAATGCTTCTCCCAGTACCTTTCTTCACGTGACCCCAGAGGGCTTCAGAGATGCATAACATTTCCTGATTTTTAAGGCTCTGTCACTTTCATATTGTATTAATATTCTAGGATGACAGGCACTTAGTTCTCACTAGATCTCAGTGTTTCCCAGAAAGTTTTTGCTTGCCTGTCTGCTAAAAGACCTATGACAACAATGTTTCCCCTTGCACACAGTTAAATTGACACCTAAGTTTTTCCATCTGAAATTTCAACAGTTTGAAAGAATTAAATTTCCAATGCGTCATACAATGAGTTTTAAGTATAATATGATCCTTTAAAATATATCCAACTTAAAACACCAGAGCCACTTGATGTCTATTATTATTCATAGACAAACTGAAAAGCTCTTGCATAACAAAACTTTTCATTGTTCCTTATTCCCTTTGAATTTATGTGTCCATCCAGTATCCCCAAAGAATTTTATCTTAACATAAAATATTTTTAACATTTGAAAATTTTATTAGTCATTCTATCAAATATCTCTGCAAATTATGTATAATATATATATGCATAATTTACAGAAAATGTTATATATATGTAAATATCTTATGATCTCAAGAAACTTTAAAAATTTACATATAAATATTTTATGGTCACAGGTCTTTAAATTTACATACATAAAACTATAAACATGAGTATCTAAATTTCCTGTAACCATAAGAGGCTCATTTTTTTCACCTGAATTGATGTGCATTATTTAATAGTTATATACAATACCGTAAACATTACAATTTTATAAATGATTATTCAAATAAAAACCAGTTGTTAAAAATGCATCAGTAAATGAGATGAATGAGTTACTTCTTCCAGTTAAATTAAGCGTCTATAGATGAATATGGCTAACATGAGACAAAATTCAGCATCAATTTTATTCCTATCTGCCTCTCCCTCTTTTTTAATCTAAAACCTGAGAAAACTTGTCCACAAAAATAACTACATGGAAATTCAAATTTGTTGTGATAATTTCCCTCAACAGTTTGAATCTCTTCTGGGACATATGCCAGAAACAATCTCAGGATATCTATCATCAAAATTATTTTTAATGATCAACTGACAACTCAATGAAGTCCTCTTTCACTTTATGGAAAATAAGGGACTGGACACCACCTGAATTGCACAAGTATTTGTTATCCTGTCATTAGAGTCATTAATTTTCATCAACACCAACACCACTACTTCAATCATCCCTTTGTCTGGAACTCAGAGTCGGAAGGACTGCCTGGTAAGACTAGAGATGTGAAAGACTGGCCAGCGGCAGAAGACTTATTTGAGAAGGGAATGGGAGGAAAAGGAGACTACAAGTATTCCAAGAACATTTATGAAAGGTGAGATCTAAAAACAGACTCCCTGAAGTCCACTCATACTCACCACGACATCATACTCATCACAAATCTATACGTTCATGAACCCCTGTCTGAAGATCTCCTCTGATCCTGCTATGATCTGTTTTGTTCTGACTTCATAGATAACACAGGGTTGGGAGTCTTGTCCTTCCCTCCTACAGTAATCCAATTCTGTCTGCCTCACCTCTCATTTTATCTTCCCATTATTAACAATACAAAAATTTCAATGCCCTCCCGTTTATTAGGAAAAAAAAAAAAAACCTCATACAAACAATGCAAAGTCAGTCTCATACAAAGAAAGAAAGATTTGGCTTTTTCAGAATCAAAACAGAAAAATCTGTATTGTGCACAAACCTGCCGATTACTGTATTTTAATTACAGCCCTTTTCACCCCCCTGGAGTCTTCTAACCACCAAGTCCTGCTCAGTAACAACGTTGTAGCTGCCTCATTATAGTAAGCTGTCTCCTGAGTATCTACTTCTTTAACCAAGTGCATTTGCTGTGAAAGCACAGTACTCAGTGCTGACGCTGCACTTAAGACAAAAGCAAGTTTAGTGACTTGTTTGTGTTTAATGAAATTACTGCGAAGATGTTGATCATCTAAGTGTGAGAAGCCTGATACACCATTCTGCATCAAGACCTTGGGTGAGGTCATCCTTTTGGGACCTAGGTTATAGAAACAGGGAGGTAGGTAAGAGTGGGAGGGAAAAGAATTTTCTTGCCAACCAACTTCTAATTCTAGTCAGACAATTCACAGTCAGACAATTAAGCTCCAGGGCACACAATTACTGTCAGACCAAGTAGTTAGGCAGAGACACTGGGAATCTACGTTGTCCCTAAAAAGTGGTGCCTGTCTTGCAGTTATAGACATCAGCCACAATCAGGACACACTGGGGAATTTGTCACAAGTTTATGCTCAGTTATCACACAACCCAGGGTGCAAATTACTGTACCTGTGTGACCTTGGTCAAGCAACCTTTCCAAATCTTACACAGCTCTCCTGAAATATCTGTCTGTGTGTTCAGTCATTTGGTCAGGTCCAATTCTTTGCCACCCCATGGACTGCAGTCCACCAGGCTCCTCTGTCCATGGAATTCTCCAGGCAAGAATACTGGAGTGGGTTGTCATTTCCTCCTCCAGGGAATCTGCCCCACCCACATCTCCTGCATTACGGGCGTATTCTTTACCACTGAGCCACCGGGGCTCCTCCTCCTGAAATACAGGGATGATATTAACAGCACCTACTTCACAAGGTTATTCTGAGAAGTAGACAAGCTAATAATCCACTTAAAAGCACTTAACCCAGTACATGACAAATGGAATTGTTCCTTATACCAGTAGCTATTGTTATTAAAGAAAATACTCTTACACATGCGCAAACCAATTTCTCTTAAAATCAATTCCTATATGATAATGTCAAATGCAATAGTGGAATACTGATTTCTTTCCACGGAAATTTGAAATAAGCCTTTTCATAAGGATAAAAATTAAAAAAAAAAGTTTTCCTTTTGGGGAAATCCAAATCTTTATCAACATGACATGAGGTGTGCTTAAAATAAAAAACACCTGCTTTGCAGAAATGCTGTTCTTCATGCTGTGGGGGCACCATGGGCAGTCTCTTGGGCATGACTGGCCACCAGCAGTCATCTGCTTAGCACAAGCTGTACACAACACATCCTATGACATTCATCTCCTGGGACCTTCAATCATGGTAAAACAGCTGTGGGACCATGGTCAACCCAATAAACAAACTGTTTCCAAGGACCACTATCAGGATTAGGACAATCT
The DNA here is from genome assembly GCA_007570785.1 of Antilocapra americana. Lineage (NCBI taxonomy): Eukaryota > Metazoa > Chordata > Mammalia > Artiodactyla > Antilocapridae > Antilocapra > Antilocapra americana. The sequence goes on from ML660772.1 coordinate 30,910,758, forward strand.
CAAAATGTTTATTGGTACCAGAAGCATTCTCTGATTCCTAAGATCTTCCTGAAGGCTGTTTCTCATCTCCATCTTCTTTATCACAGCTATAGATGCAATCAACACAGTGTTACAGTGGTACTAGTACGAAAACTTGCAGTGTTTTTGCTGTGAGCTGTAAGGAGGAGTTTGGCCATATCACTTGCCTATGTACTTATGAAGTGAAGCGTAAGGTATACCTTTCTGCTTAATTGTGAATGGTCCTAAAGTCATTCTAGAATATAAATAAAGAGCTTTCCCAGAAGAGAGTTAAGGAGGGGAGAAGATGAGGCATTAGCAAGGGAATGAGGGAGCTGTGAGAGAATTCACACAGTAACCAGATCTCCCAGCCATACGTTTTCAAAAGATGCACATAACACAACTTTTCAACTTCTCTGCTTCTAGCCTCCACAATTTAGCCAGAAACAGAAACATCTACCAGAAGAAGTGCAGAGAAACACTAGGCGAAGAGCTGGATTGGGAATATACCTTCTCTTTCTATCGGTCTGCAAGCACCAGACACACACAATACACAAGAGCCCCAGCCTACAAAGCAGCTGCCTGAACTACAAAGACAAAGCCATCATTTTGCTGCTGCTAGCAGCTAGTCATGTGGAAATGACTGGTTTGCATGCTTTGAAAAAAAGTGAGGCAGAGAATAAAAATAATATTTCTATCCATCACACTTCCCTTCAATGGTCCCTTTCATTCTCAGTTCAGAATCATAGAAGAGTTTGAACACAGAATATATGTGCAAAAGACAGTAGGCTACTAAACTAGGGGTTTGTGTATGATCTCACTACACATGCCAATTCACAAGAAACCAGGACAATATTTATTATAAAGGTTACCTGAAAGATGCAGCAACTTCAGACATAAAATGAACCTATGATGGTAAAAAAAAAAAAAAAATGAAGAAAAAAAATTGAATTGTGTGCGCCTGAGGCCAACTTCTCAAAAGCTAAAAGTACCCAAAAAGTTAGAATGCTTATTGACGAATAGAAATAGACACAGAGGTGACCACAAGAGAAAAGATTCTATGTGAACTCTCAAAAAACCCTCCCTTATAGATATTGAACAATACAGTGTTAATGTACCATTATTCATTACAGAGTTTCAGCAAAACACCCAATACAAAGAGTCTTCTTTTAAACCAAGATACAAACATAAATAACCTGAAATGAAGATGCCTGGCACTCAAAGAACCCCTTCAAGAACACAACTGCTTCAAAAGGAACTTTTTCTAGAATCACTACTTGATTTTTAACTGACACAGACAAGGGAATCTTAAAAATCCTTTCTTCCCCATCTTACAGATACCTAGCTTGATTAGAAATATGGAAATAAAACTGGCAGTTCTACTGTCTAGATTTAGGAGATTAGGACAGCTTTATTGAAAAGCTTCAAAATCAGGAATGTGCCAATGAAACAGGTATCTGAAATGTGTGATGAATATTAAACTTACACTGGTATCACTTTAGCTTAAGCATAAACACTTTCAATTTAGACTCCTCCTATTATACGCACTTCTGATAAGTCGTTAGGAAACTGACAAGCTATCAATTCAGTTTTAAAGGGGAAGGGGAGGGGCACAACATCAGTTTCTTGTTCTGTAGCAAGTTCAAATGGAGAAGGCAGTGGCACCCCACTCCAGTATTCTTGCCTGGAAAACCCCATGGACGGAGGAGCCTGGTAGGCTGCAGTCTGTGGGGTTGCTACAAGTTGGACATGACTGAGTGACTTCACTTTCACTTTTCACTTTTCTGCATTGGAGAAGGAAATGGCAACCCACTCCAGTGTTCTTGCCTGGAGCATCCCAGGAACGGGGTCGCACAGAGTCGAACACAACTGAAGCAACTTAGCAGCAGCAGCAGCAAGATCAAAAGTCTAAATTTAAAAGAACATGACTAGCAAACAAAATTCCAAAGTGAAAACTAAAACTTGAGAACTTCAAGGTCAACCTAAGCAGTTGTCAGCGTGACAGACCTGGAGTTCATTAGGCAGAAAATGGACCAGAAGAGAAACAGCATCCACTGAGCCCAAGGCTGGGCAGCACAGAATACAGCAAGGAAGGACCTAGCTTAGCCCAACTCTGAATCCCCTAGTGGCTACAAAACCTCTTCCTTCTCAAATCACTTAACAAGCACTCAAAGGATCAGAGACCTAGAGGCACAGCATGCCCTGATACACAAAATTCCCTTCTTCCTTCAGCAACAGAACACAACCTGGGATCTGTCCAGCAGATCAGACAGAAATTCTGCTCTACCAGGCTTGAAAGTTAGTGAGCTGATCCTGTGGAGCCAAAGATTTCCAAAAGGGAATCTGAGGGCATACAATTTACTGCGCTGGTTTTTCCTTAGAAAATGCTCAGAGAAGAAAAGTGACGGAGATAAAAACACAAGTTGGAGAGACACTGATGGAACTTTCTCAATTCCACGATGACAGCATGAGCTTCCTGCCAGTTTGTGTGAGACACTGCCTCTACGACAACTTCCTTCTTTAGAGTAGCTGGGGTCCCCACAGTGCCACCCAGGATTTTGTGGCTCCTCACTGCTTGTCTGCTTTCAAGGGAGGTGCTGGCAAAGGGGGCTGAAGTACAGACTCCCTAATCGATAACTGCCTTACCCTACTCTAGGAAGCATTCTCTGGCTGTGAAGCTGCAAAGGTAGTTTTCCTAAAGTAGGTGAAAATGATACATAATAGCTGCACTTTAAAAGAATGGAAGATATTTCTTAATAACACAGGAAGTTTCTGTATAACTTACAGATAACTCTTCTTGAGCAAGTGAATCCCAGCATGACAGGATAAGCTAAGAGGATCACCAAAGTCAAACATTACTGATTTTGCTCATCTGGTGTACTGACATCACTTTTATAGACTAATAAAATACTAGTGATAATATCCATTGTTGACACGGGAAAAGCAAAGCAGGTCAGTGGAAATATAAATGGTAGAGTTTTGGGGGAACATAATTTGGCAAGATAAATTATAAAAAGTTTCACATGTGAATCCCTTTTGACAAAGCAATTACACTTCCCAGAATATTTTCTACAGAGATATTCACAATAACTACATGAGTGCATATAGTTGCATATTAACATAAAAGCAGACTCTTTGAGGCAGTATTGTTTAGAAGAACATAGTATGGGAAACCACAAAAAGAGGTTTAAATTATCACACAATCTGAATGTGGAGTAAAGTATTAATTGCTCAGTCGTATCCAAATCTTTGCAACCCTATAGCCTGTAGCCTGCCAGGCTGCTTTGTCCAAGGAATTCTCCAGGCAAGAATACTGGAGTAGGTAGCCATTCCCTTTCCCAGGGAATCTTCCCAACCCAGGGATCAAACCCAGGTCTCTTGCACTGCAGGCAAATTCTTTACTGTCTGAGCCACCAGGGAAGCCCAGTGTGGAACAGTAGGCAACTATTAAAAAAGATTCACAATTAATTATTATTATTATGGTGAATTAATTATTCACAATACCCAAGGTATGAAAACAACTAAAATATACATTGAGTGATGAATGGATAAAGGAAAAGTGGTATATGAGTACAATGAACCATTATTCAGTCTTAGAAAAGGAAGAAATCCCTGCCATTTGTAACTGTAATATAGATGGACCTAGAAGACATCATGCTAAATGAAATAAGTCAGACAGAGAAAGAAGTACCCTGCATGATTTCATTTATATTTTGGATCTAAAATATTCAAACACATACAGCAAAGACTAGAATGGTGGTTTCCAGGGACTAAACAAAAGAAAGAAGTAACAGGAAGCATGATTACGGGGTTGAAATGAATGGGAACCTCTATCTCTGTATCACCAACGTTTGGCACTTTTTGAATTTGATACCATATGTTGTCAAACATATTTAAGAGCATGCATTATGGAGCCATGTCACCTGGCTTCAAATACCAATGCTATGCCCTTGTTCTGCATAATCTTAGACAAGTTACCTGATCTCTGTGCCTCAGTTTCTTAGGCGAAAAAATGTTATAAACAGTACACATCCCATAAGGTTGTTCTCATATACAAAAAATGCTTCCAACAGTGTAGGCACACAGTAAGCCTCAAATTTAAGTATTATAGTTATGATTATTGTAAATTTTAAAATATATTAGTTTATAAGAGCTAGATTTCTAATGTATACTTACATGAACAGATATGATCTTTTTTAAGCCACAGAAAATTACGTGATCACATTTTTTAAAATATACACACCAACGGAAAAGGATCTGATGCTCCACCCCAAACCATTAGCAATGATAGCTTCTAAAAAGGAAAGTGGAAAAAAATGTCAAGGGAGACTTCAGCTTCATAATTTACATTCTTCAATACTATTAAACTTGTAATCATAGGCAGGTATAAACTGCACATGAGAGAAACAAAATTTAGATCTCACAGAGCATCTAAACCTCATTCCACTAAGGAAACTAAAGAACCAGATAAAGGAACAGATATATGTGTGTGTGTGTGTATATATATATACACACATAGCATCCCCTTCATCCACTGGAGAAATAGAGGAAGCAGGTCAAACCAATGGGGATCAAAATGTCAGCTTTTGACATTTACCACCACAGGGAAGGACACAATTGAGTGTATAGACCTTTGGCTCACTACCTAGGCAGTGCATATGACACCTAGAACAGCAGACACAGACCACAATGAGAACACAACGGTGCCCTCTGGGGTTGTGCAACAGGACCACCACTGGACTACACAATGGCCTCGTTCAAATGAGCAAAAGGAACTGCTCGGGTTCCAGGACAGCTGGCAGGGCCCAGCGGAGCTCTGGCTGGTTTCCAAACGCCACTTTCCCCCATTATGCAGTACACAAACCACCTCACTGTACACAGGACTCTGGGCTGACACTCCCTTAGATTGAGTTTAGGTCAGGAACATGCAGGCCTCCAGCACTATAACTAAGCTCACAAATCGGAAGGCAGATCCCGGGGGACAGGAAGGATTGAGCCAGGCCACCCTGGTCCCCAGGCTCAAACTGGCTGACCAACTGCCAATCAAACCAGGCAGGGAAGGAAGGAGAGAAGGGGCAGAGAAGGAACAGACTGTTACATTAGTGGAGTTCTCCACTAGCGAACAGGAAGAAAGTGCTTGCTCTTAACAAAGATACTGGCAACATAAGGTATTAGAATTCTATAAATCAGAATAGCAATTAAATATGGAAACCAGAAACAGCAAAAGCAATTTCATAAGAGAGTAATGGAACAAACATTCCAGACCCTACCAATAACCTACAAGCTGTGGACTTTGACTTTTGTATCTTAAGAAACAGTAGACAGACTCACTGACTTGTGACCTCATGAGACAAAGGCTACGAGGGCTTTGCAAAGAGTAAATACATCATAGGCATTTGAGACAGGAGAGTTCTTTCTTCTAAAAGCACGTACCATCCCTGGCCCTGTCCAGTGAAAGTCACCAGGACTTCTCAAATACTTGTCAAAAACAACACATTTCCAAACACCCTTGGGAGTAGGGGGTGAGTGACTCAGCCAAGTTGAGAGTCACTGATCTAAACTGGAATAAGGCAACATGTCAGCTACATGTAGCAGTTTTAAGATGATGATAATTTATATGGAAGTCATCTATGTTCCCCAGTCATTCCACACACATCTTTAGCTCTCTTGCCTTTACTTATATCATTTCTTTATTTAGGGAAGTCTTCCTAAATTCCTAAAGTCTTCCACATTTCTTCTACCTCGTTACCTCCTACAACTCCTTCAACTCTATCCAGATACCACCTTCTCCAGGATACTTGCCTGCCCTGACAGAAGGGGCCCTTCCTCTGGACATACCCACCTCTCCCAGGACCACAATCAGTGATCACTGCTCTGCCTTGTCCATGCAGATTTGAGCTCCTTGGAGTTTGCTGTTCACCTCTGGAATCACGGCACAGTGCACACACCTAGTGAGTGTACCTAACACATATTGAATGGAGGAGTAGATTTCCTGAGGTTCAAAATCCCTCCCCTTCCCCATGTTAATACAGCACCAGCACAGCACCTGGTAAAAGAAGACCTTGTAAATCAGTGACTATCCCAAGAATATAGCTGTATAGGTGACCATCACTTGCTAATACATCATGGCAGGATCAGGCTATTTCAAATCTTCCTTCCCTCCCTCCCTCCCTGCATCATCAGCGGGTGCTGCTCTAGGCAATTTCTTCATAGTACAATATACTCTCCACCACAGCCTCATACAGAAGCATTAATGCAGGAAACACTAGCACCTGAGCTAACGCCAACTGATTCAAGGTTTAATAAAGCATGTGTTCCAACTCGTCTCTCATTTCTCCCTTTCTTTCCTTTTTTTTTTTTTTTTGGAGACAAAAGGTGCAAGCTACTATCTTCGTTTTGGCTCATTCCAGGCAATATGTCACTGACCCACCTTATCAATATCCAGTTGATTCCTGGAGATTAGCTGGTGATTCCTTCCTATGGTCACATGCCTTGGACACTGGTCCCTGGAAGTGTGAGGCAGGTCTTTCCCAAGGGACCTAAGAAGTCTTTCTGCTCTTTCACAAACACCTGGGTGACCCCTACACCTCCCCCTTGGGGCTTGTAGAGGGTCTTGAAACAAGCAGATATGGATGGTATCATGAGCAATTACTCTAACTAGGACAGACTTCCATCTTGAACACAGGATCATCCGTCCATAATAATTCCTTATGCTTGTAAAGCCCTTTATGATGTACACAGCTTTGCAAGAATGATCTCACCTGATCATGATAATTACCCTATGAATAAGCAAGGCTAGTATTACTATCCTTGTTTACAGGGCAAGAAACTAAAGCTTCCCATTAGTTTCCCTAAAAGGATCCTTAATACACTTTAAAAAAAAAATGACATAGACTATAAAAATGATAAAGAATCCATTTGCACACTCACTTATGTCCAGCACTTTGCAACTCCATGGACTATAGCCCACCAGGCTCCTCTATCCATGGGACTTTCCAGGCAAAAATCCTGGAGTGGGTTGCCATCTCCTCCTCCAGGGGATCTTCTCAACTCAGGGATCGAATCTGTCTCCTGTGTCTTCCACATGAGCAGGCTAATTCTTTACCACTCAGCCACCTAGCAAGCCCAAAGAATCTATAGGTCACCAGTAATACTGTACTACAGAGCAGGCAGGATATCCATCACTTGCAGCATGGTGCTGAAGTTGGTCTTTGGATGCAGCAGCAAAGTACAGGCTTAACACTGGTGTTTTCATCTAAAGATGGTGGCCGCCCATCAAGATCTGCTTAGATCCACTGTTGGGACACATATATGCACAAAGCATGTGGTAGATGGTCAAAGTTATACAGAGGTGGAAAGTAATACACAGAGAAATAAACTGAGATACTTCTTCAAATGAACAGTAGATCTGGGGTGTCTTGATCAATGAAATTTGATTTATGCTCCACTGGTCACTTAATCTGCTGTGCCTTTACCATCTCATTCTTAGAAGAGGAGTAGCTTCCTCCTAGCCACCTTCTAGAAGGCTAAAAGGATCTAAAAGGACAAGTGAGAAAGCACTGTAAATAGTTAAAAGCCCCACAAAAATGGGACAGGGTATTACTCTTTTATACACAGGGAAGTTAGGATGTAAGCAGTCAAGTCACATTCTGTCTGTCAGGCCCAAAGAATTCACAAGGGAATCCAAACACGGGTCACCCTCAGACAACTATCTGGGGTAAAAGTCACTTGAAATGAAAGGGACACTCTGCCTGACCACAATACTTGCACAATGATTTATAATTAGTTTTCCCCGATACTGCCCAGATCCCCCTGACCCAACTCAAAGGTCCAGCAGGATTCCACTGTTATGCACTTCTACTTTCCTAAGCTGCCTTTCCCACATGATGATGGCACAGTCCTAAACTGTGGTACCTAGTCTTTTACACATCACCTGGCAAATGACGACTACCACAAGGTGGGAGATTACCTGCCACCGTTGGTGGCAGTTAAGGGAAGGAGTCACTTTGATGCAGGGGCCATCTCACCTGCGCATTTAGGAACGCTCCAACCCCAGGCTCCTGCAAATACTCCTTAAGTGGCTGAGTCTCAGTCCACACTTCTGTTGAGCCCTGTGACAGTGATGGGCTGATTTGGGCTGGAGAACCTCTCTAGGACATCAAGGGAGCTCTCAAGGGGAACTGATGGTCAAGGGCCCAACCCAATGCAAAGATTTCAAAGTCACAAGCTGTCCAACCATTAGCCTTGGCTCTGTGTCAGTAGCTACCTACACCCCTTTATCCCAAGGGATCTGCCTGTTTCAAAAAAAAAAGTACAATTAAATGCTGCAATAGTAACTATGCCTTTTGTCAACAGACTAACTTGAGGGTAATTGACACCCTCCAATCCCACACTACCACCACCAACACAAAACAAAACAAATGAGCAAAAAGACCTGACAGGGAAGACACCAACACTATGGTAAAGGCATGACAGCAAATTATAGTTCCATACCTCTTCTGAGATGGTGGGCAGGTTCTGTCCCATTTCTGTGCCTCGGTTTCTCATTTATAAAAATACAAACAATAATAAGAACAGCATCCGCATCATGCATTTGTCAGGAGGAAGACATGAAATATCATTCACACAACCTGGGCATGGCACCTGACACAATATTCACTATTATTATAACAGCAAGGTATGGCCTGTAATCAACTATATCATCACAAAACATTGTTGCATCAACAATTTGACATCAAATTAACATTAGTATTTGAGGAGGAACTATAAATACAAGAAATGTTCTGTGGTGCTTAATGAGACACTCAAAAAAAAGGAAGTCTGCAGTATTTGAACATGATGTTCACCAAATATCATAATAGTTTTCCCTCTTGGAGAGATTAAAGACACCAAAATGGTTAGTACCTTCTTTAAAGTGCAGCAAGAATTCTGTGAAGGGGAGAGAAACTCCAGGGACATATAGAAGAAGCCGCTTACATTAGAGAAACAGAAATCTTCCAGCAAAAATGCTACTATTATATTAAAAAGGGGGGAAAGGCAGACAGAGGTGGTCTCTAATTACACTTTAACAGATACTTATGTTTCTTTCTCTTTTTTAAAAAAGCTAATACAAGTTAATACTGATGCCTAAAGAAAAAAGTTATAGTTTTAAAAGCTAAACATGAGACAGACTAGCATCTGTCAATTACCCTTTTCTCTTAATTCCTGTTTAAAATGTGCAATGTGCAATTGCCCAAATAAATTTTAAGTATGCCAAAACATTAAGAAATTACAAAACTCAATACCAAAATAATTCATGTGTTACAACCATAATTACTTCTATACTAAGAAAAATTTTATCCTCATAAGAAAATTCTGGTAAATTGCTTCAAATAGTGCCCTTCTGAGTGCATCTAGGAGGAATAAAAGGAAAATTCAGAGTTCAGTCATTTTGATGTCCCCATGCCTAAGAAGACTTTGTCTATATGTCAATTAGTTACATGCAATAATTTTAAATGTCTGTGTAACAGTCACATTTCCTTGGTTTGGGAGGTCTTCCTCCCTTCCCCCATTTTCATTTTCACAGATGTTTCTGTGGAATACAAAACAAAGGAATGCTTTCTTCTTCTGTTCTGCGCCCTCTGCCTTTTTGAAAGTCTTTGTCTGATCTACTGCAGAGAGCTACAGCCAGAAAGGAAATGGGAAGAGAAAGTGGGGGAAGGAGGGTTTGGTTCTGCCCTCAGAAGCCACCATTTCTCAGGTGGAAAATAAGACTGTCATGCCAAGATGACATTTTGCCTTGTGTCACAATGATTAATAGTCCTAATTTTTTCCAATTAGGGAAGTAATCGCAACCAGTTGGTGGAATCTGACCAATTTTATATAGTGTGATCTGTGAGTGCTATAATTTCAATGTGGAATAAGATCTAAGATGACTCTCTTCCTTTTGACAGCTAAGTGAAATATTGTATTTCCATCCCCGAGTTCCTTTTTCATATCTAAAAAAGAAAAGAAGCTTTTCAGAAATAAATTATTTCCAAATCTGACCTCCTTCACCAATCTGCTCTCTATGAATTGGTACACTGCAATTCAAAAAGGGAGTATGGAGTTTAGTATATTCAAATGAGTATGTTAATAAACCTGGCAATGCCTTAGTAGGGACAGAAAGACTTAGGGGAATAGAGTGCTTCTATATGATATTTATAAACACTTGCCAAATTCACAGAATCAAATTCCATATGGAACTGCCCAAGAGCATCAAGAAACACACAAGGCTGCACAGGCAGTACATTGTCTGGCAGAAGAGACCACTACAAAGAGTAAATATCTCATACACTTCACCTTCAGTTACCTAAACAAAAACTAAAACATTTCAGATACTGACTATTCCAGACAGTTCCACTGATATCCAGTCAAATGACTGGCCAAGGAAATTAACTTACAATGAATTTCAAGCAAACTTGAAAACCACCTCATCCAACTCTCTAATTTTACAGAGGCCCTAAGAGATAAATGCTTTCCTACAGCTCAGACAGTTATTATGAAGGAACCAAAATTAGAACCCTAAGCTCTTACTTTCATAAGACAAACTTATAAGTATGTAATTTATAGCATGATGGTATCAAATGATTTTTTCAGACACGAAGAGCTTTATTACATCAATATAAATGGTGTAAACTGTGCCACATGGCAAATGTGTTCTGGAAAATGCAATAATTCCATGACAATTCCTAACCCCAAACCAGATTTGTCTCTACCACCAATTAAAGCAGAAAGAAGTGAGCTCACCAGCAGAATTCCGACAGGAATTATGAAGCCTGTTATAACTGAAATTTACCTGTAATACTCCAGTCTCATGTCAAGGCATTCGACTATGTCAATGGTTTTCAGAGTAGTTTTCCTGTTTTGTTTTGTTTTGTTTTTCCTAAATGAGCTCTTAAATAGAACATAAATAGCTAACATCAATAAAATCAGCATTTTATTCTAATAAATTTATACTTTCAAATATTTATCTGCTCAGTAGGGCTCCCTAGGTGACACAGTTGGTAATGAATCCACTTGCCAATGCAGGAGACACAAGAGACAAGGATTCGATCCCTGAGTTGGGAAGATCCCCTGGAGTAGAAAACAGCAACCCCCTCCAGTGTTCCTGCCTGGAAAATTTCATAGACAGAGGAGCCTGGTGGGCTACAGTCGATGGGACCACAAAGGATTGGAGATGACTGAGCATGCATGCACAAACACACATCAAATCAGTCAGTGAGGACACTGATCAGGGTTCCTGTGAGCCCATAGCACTCCACTATGCAGATCAGAAAGAGGACATCTCTCCTTCCCAGCAGAGATTTTCCCAAACCCAGACACCTTGTGCAGAACACATCCTGCAGTACAACACATGGGACACGACAGATGGCTTCTGATAAAAAGTTCTAATGAATAAGGCTGTTCCCATGAAAACAAAAATTTTAAATAGGAAGTTATAAATGATAACTGTAGTCTCTCTCTTCAATATGCCACATATCTCTATATTTTGTTTTTGTTGCACAGTAGAGTGAAAAATGATGCTTCTTGCCAATGGCTAATTGCATATTTGATAACAGTTTTGTTTCTGCCTTTTGATAGTAGCTTGCCTTGCTTCCCAATCTCAGGATACTCTTATTCTGAAAAAGCAGAGGTAGGAATTTTTTGTTGCAAAGTTGAATCACTTAGAAGCTGAAAAAGCATGACAAACTTGAAAGAAGCACTAAGAATGTCTAAGATACATTGTTCGTCAGAGAATTGTCTATAGTTGACTGGAACATGGTGACCAGAGCATGTAAAAAACAGATATGCCTGAGCATCTTCTAGTATTTAAGCGTAATCCAAGCCATGCTACTGTGGAGACTTGATTTATAAACACTCTTAAAACTTTAGACTTGTCCATACTGACTCAAAGGCTTCCCTGGTGGCTCAGATGGTAAAGACTCTCCTGCAATGCAGGATCCCTGAGTCAGGAAGATCCCCTGGAGAAGGAAATGGCAACCCACTCCAGTAATCTTGCCTGTAGAATTCCATTGACAGAGGAGCCTGGAAGGCTACAGTCCATGGGGCTGCAAAGAGTCAGGGATGACTGAGCAAGTATCATTCACATATTGACTCAAATAAAATTTATTTTTATAATTTATCATAAATTATAATTTATTATGTAGCAAATATAACAATAAGAACAGAAAATACTACAGGAAGCAGTAGGTTTCTTTATGAAATAGCGCTCACAATTTTCTGGGTTTCATTCTCCATCTGGATTTTTGGATGCCAATTTTATATGGTCACTGAACAAACAGAACTATGCCGCATGCTTCAGAATTTCTGTAGGTAATTTTACATACTTTTAACAAATTCTGCCACTTCTCTGGCAGTTACTTGTCTCCTCTGGATCTGTAGGATGTAGGGGTAGGCCATGATTAGTCTGTTCGAACTCTTTTCCTCAGGGTCTTGTTTATACACTCAGGACAACCTGACAGATAAACTCAGCAAGAAACTACAACACACTGAGCTCAGTTTTCTCCCTCCGCCAAGGAACTCATTGACTACAGTCTAAAGAACTGTGTCCCCTGCTACATTCACAGGTTGAAATCCTAATGCCCAATGTGACGGTATTAGAAGGCAAGGCTTTTGGGAGGTGCTTAGGTCATGAAGACCCTGTCCTCATGAATGGGATTAGTGCTCTTTTTTATAAGAGACCCCAGAGAGCTCCCTGATCCCTTCCACCAAGTGACGAGACATTGAAAAATCCGCAACCCTAAAGAGGGCCTTCACCAGAACCCGGGCAGGTGGGCACCCTGACTGTAGATTCTCAAGCTTGAGAACTGTGAAAAATCAATTGCTGGTGTTTATAAGCCACCCAGTCAGCAGTATTTTGTTGGAGCAGCCTGAATGGACTAGAAAACCATTTATTCATTGATTCACCATTTACTGAGCCTACTAAAAGCTAGCTCTTGCTACCCCCCAGGGAAATCAAATGGACAGAACAGCATCGAGGGCTTCCCCAGCCTGTAGCAGGGGTAGATGGTTTCAAACGATAGTAACAAGAGCCCTGGGAGAGGCAACTGCAGGTACAGATGTGGAATAAAGAGCGGTTTTCGTTTCTGCCAGGAGGAGTCAGATGTAGGAGTTTTTAGAGAAGAGACACCCCAGTTAGGCTTTCCAGGTAAAGATCCAAAAGAGGATGGACCATCCAGGCTGAGTGTAAGCCAAGGGCAGAGATCAAGAGTCCAGGCTCAGCTCAGCACCTCTGAAAAGCTCTACCTAGTCCCCTAGCATGGAGCTCAGGGTGCGGGAGGAAGAAATGCCCAGTATGGGACTGGACCACGGTCGGGGGCCAATTCAGGAAGGGCCTGATGTGGATTTGACTTTGCACTCTATCCTAACTGCATAGGAAACGTTACAGGTAATTGTTTTTGTGTTTCCAAATGAAGTACAACAAATTTGGCCTAGAGAAAAGATCATTTGCAGTTAAAATGCAAGGCATGTGCTAGAGAAAGAAGGAACTACAAGTAGGCTACTAATGAGGAGGCTATTGCAGCAGTCCACTCAAGGGGTGCCTACCCAGCACACCCAGGTTGCTCAGGGCATATGATCCTCAGTCCAGGAGGACGAGGCTTCTCTGAGCATGGGTGGAGCCCAGGTCCACGCAAAGCAAGAGCTTCCGATATCAGAATCACCAGCCTCAAATACTAGGGTTTTCAAGGCTCTTCCAATCAATGCTGATCAGCCCTTCCTCCAAGCTAGCTCTTTCTTCGAGTCCCTCCATCACCTGAGAACTTGCATTTTACTCCAGGGTTCTTCCTTGGTCCTGGTCACACTGGCCAATGTCCATTCTCACTCACAGAGGTACACTTTTACTTCCTTCCTATCGTGCAGCCTTGTTTGGTGCTTGGCTCTCGGCCCCCATATTTTCCCCAAACCTTCTGGTACCCAGCCATTTCCTGACCCACCTCAAGGCCCCTCCAGTACCACTGGGCTCTACACGCCCCACCCACAGGCAGGCAGCACAGCAGCACATGAGGGGCTGACTATGACCACAAGAGGCTAAGGCTGAAGTGAAAGGGCAGTGCAGATACTTATTTCATATAATACTGGAAGCCAGCATCTTACACAACAAGTAAGGTATAGTGAGCAATTTCTTCATCACTGTCCACAGAACCCAAAGCCAGGGGCTAGGCCTCCAGATTCTGACCACAGACCTCTCCGCATGCAGAGGACTGTGGTCCCATGACAGGGCTTCAGACTTGGACTATGTATCCAAATCTCAGTCAGTCACCTTGAACAAGTACCTGCCCCTCTAGGTCTGCCAAGGCTTCAGTGTGCATACATGGCACCAATCACACAGTCCCAACCGCTGGAAAACATGCATCTTGAGGCTGGATTTCTGCTGCCTACCCACTCTTCCTGGTAACTCAGATGGTCAAGAATCCACCTGTAATGCATGAGATCTGGGTTCAATCCCTGGGTTGGGAAGATATCCTGGAGAACAGCATGGCAACCCACTCCAGTAATCTTGCCTGGAGAATCCCATGGACAGAGGAGCCTGGCAGGCTACAGCCCACGGGGTCACAAAGAGTTGGACATGACTGAGTGACTAAGTTGGACACAGCACCCACTCTTAGTTAGTACTGAATCCATTCTTTCTTCCTCTGCCCAGTTTTAGAAGGAAATCACAAAAAAAGACAACCCATTGTCCAAGATACTTACATTGTTTAGGTGACAAGAATGAGTCCAAGGTTGGGGGAAGGGGAAAGTGGAAATTACCCAGTAGGAAGAGGAAGAAGGTTTTCCAGCTATTTAAAGTACAGCCACTCAGGTGTTTATACTGGACAGTCTCAGCAGCTGGTGACTCACTGTGCAGGGACTATCTTAAAATGAACCTTCCATTCTTCTGGATAAGTTCTGAGTTATCCAGGATATGAGACACTCCTTCCCTGGGGGCTATTTCCTAAGGCTCACAAGTGAATAGCATCACCATTTCGAGTCCTCATCTTCCTTTTAAAGCTGGAGGGAAAATATGTCTTAAGCTTCACACTAATTTCTCTCTGATATATTTATACACTGCATTACTAAGCCCACCTGGGTCTTCCCAGGTGGCCCTAGTGATAAAGAATTGGCCTGCCAGTGCAAGAGATGCAAGATACGTGAGATCAATCCCTGAGTTGAGAAGATCCCCTGGAATAAGAAATTGCAAGCCACTCCAGTATTCATGCATGGAAAATTCCATGGACAGAGCCTGGAAGGCTACATACAGTCTGTGGGGTCGCAAAGAGTTGGACACGACTGAGTGACTGAGCGTGGAGCATTACCAAGTAAATATTAAAAAAAAAGATAACACCTACCTTGAAAAAAATGTTTTATGAAAACTAAATACAAAACTAAGAAATATTTCTAGCTTCTTCACTTGTCCAGGGACTTAGTTCTATACCTATTCATATGCCCCCATAAAGTTAGCACAATGCCTTATAGACAGTGGGTAGTTCTATACCTATTCATATGACCCCATAAAGTTAGCACAATGCCTTATAGACAGTGGGCACACCCGATAAATTTTAAATTTTTCCACCAATGTGTCACAGGATATGCCTTTATATTTATCATCACTAAAGAAAAAAAATGTGACAAATTCTTAACAGGATGTAGTATCTGCTATCAGGAAACACATACTTAAGGACAGAAAATGGAAAAAAAAAATACCTAATATTATTTATTCCCCTCAGGGACTTGGTATGTACTATATCCAGGCAGGCCTTTCAAAAACAAAGTACACTTGAAGTGATGTCTCCAACCAAATTTCAATATAGTAAAACTTCAACAACCTGTTGTAAGTGCTCACCCAGACGGTTAAACTTATTGACCTGAGTTTTTCATAAATAATTATAATAGGGAGAAATGACTCATATCAAGACCCTACTTTTACTGGTTTCTTTGAAAGAACCCAAGGTGATTTAATGACTTAAAATGCTATGAGCAACTCTACATAAATGCCATTATTCAAATAAACACATTCCTGGAGTTACTGGTAGATAAACATCATCAAACAGTGACTCAATTAACTCTGTATTTCCAAGGGCAGACTAAGGGAGTTAGATCTCAGACCACAGAAAAGGGCTACAGTGATGACATGTCTTACACAGAGGTCCAGGATTCTGCTTCTATTTCCTTTGTTCCTCTTCCTATAGTGCCTAAAACTGCTCTAACCCATTGTATTAGCTCAGGCTGCCACAGTAAGATACCATAACCTGGGTGGCTCAACAGCAGACATTTATTTTCTTACAGTTGTGGAGGCTGTAAGTCCTAGATCTAGGTCCAGCCTGGTCAATTTCTGGTGAGGGCTCTTTCCCTGATTTACAGATAGTCTCCTTCTCACTATATCCTCACATGCCTTTTCTTAGGTACATTCATGCTTGAATTCCTGGAGAGAGCTAGCAAGCTCTCTAGGGTCTCTTTTTATAAAAACAGTGATTCAATTACAACAGGGCTCCACCCTCATGATTCATTCAACCTAATTACCTCCTTTAGTCAAATACAACCAGGCTAGGTGTTAGAGCTTCAACATAAGAATTTTGGAGAGACACAAATATTCAAACCCAGATGGTATATTAAAAAGCAGAGACATTGCTTTGCCTACAAAGGTCCGTATAGTCAAAGCTATGGTTTTCCAGTAGTCATATATGGATGTGACAGCTGGACAATAAAAAAGGCTGAGGGCCGAAGAACTGATGCCTTTGAACTGTGGTGCTGGAGAAGACTCTTGAGAGTCCCTTGGACTGCAAGAAGATCAAACCAGTCAATCCTAAAGGAAATCAATCCTGAATATTTATTAGAAGGACTGATGCTGAAGTTGAAGCTCCAATACTTTGGCCACCTGATGCGAAGAGCCGACTCATTGGAAATAAGACTCTGACACTAGGAAAGATTGAGGGCAGGAGAAGAGGACGGCAGAGGATGGGATGGCTGGATGGCATCACCGACTCAACGTACATGAGTTTGAGCAAAGTCTAGGAGACAGTGAAGGACAGGGAAGCCTGGCATGCTGCAGTCCATGGGGTCACAAAGAGTCGGACATGACTGAGCGATTGAACAACAACAACAAACATACAGTCCATAACACCCACAGAGAAGCAATTATCCCCCATAATGGCTAAATAAAACCTCTTCAAGTTCTTGACCCTCTACATTGATCAATTTCTCTTGCATAAATTATCCCAGGACTCAAATTCTCACTGGAGAGAGTTTACAGAATGGTAAGTGAGCAGTGACATCAACATTCATCTTCTAAACAAATACTTCTTGGAAAGAACATTATTTTTCATCTTAGACAAATTTGTTTGAAGCTCTTTCTCAAAGAGGAATTGGAGCTCTTTACCAAAATTTGTACCCCACGGCCATCTGAAAACACCGTTCTGTGACTACTGGGAAATGAACAAAGCGGCGACATCACAAGTAATCAAGCAGGTTATAGCAAGGAGAGCCACTTCGAAACTTTTTATTTTCCACTTTGAAACAGAAAAATTTTCAGACATAAATGACAAACTAAATTCTGGCCTTCCAGACTCAATTTCCAGCAGTCTAACCTCTAATCATGAGAGGAAAACTCTATATAGGGAATAATGTTCAGCCTATAAAAGAGTTTATATAATTATTTCTGATTACAAAAAAATTCATGTTAACTTTTAAAAATTATTAAAAAGTAGAAAGTCTAAAAAAATGCCACCTCTCAATGGCAACAATTGGTTGTAACAACACTGCAATATGTAACTTTGTATCCCAATTCTTCTCAAATTTTCTCATTTTAAAACTCATTACCATAATTTTTACATAATTTATACGTAATAGTTCCTCTTCTAACTTGGGGCCAAGAATGCAAATAAATGGCCGGCTTTCTGAATCAATTTTTATAAACTACGAATGGAAATATTAAATGAAATGTAGGATGCAATTAATACAAATATGATTTTCCTGGGCAAAAAAACTGAGGCAGGAGCTAAGGGTTAACACTTTCACCCGTATGCGAAGTTTTTATAGGAATCCTCATACCTTGTTGTTAGTGTTCATCATCCACATTTCTGGAGAAAACTCTCATTTTTCTTCTTTTGGTTCTTTACAGAGCTGCTTATGCATGTTTGGATTTTCTTATTTTGTTGAGAGCCTGGCTAAACCCTAAGCCTGTTATATGGAAGCCCCACAGACTCTTCAACCCATTCTGGACATCCTTTGAGAAAGGCCAACAGGTTTCTTTCTCTCCCCAGGAGAGTAATAGGTGGGTTAGGACTATTTTTAGTTGCCTCACACAAAATCAGGCTTCCCAGGTGGCTCAGTGGTAAAGAATACGCCTGCAGTGCAAAAGACACAGGTTCAATCCCTGGGTGAGGAAGATCCCCTGGAGGAGGAAATGGGAACTCACTCCAGTACTCTTGCCTGGGAAATCCCAAGGACAGAGGAGCCTGGCAACTATATAGTCCGTGGGGTGGCAAAGAGTAGGACACTACTCAGCAACTAAACAGTAACAACAGCACACAAACATATGCCCATGTCCCCAAACGTGTTCACGTCTGGTCACCAAGGCAGAGATGATCTCTTCCATTTTGGAGAAAAAAAAACACCTAATCTCTACATTTCTGCTTAAAGATTTCAGGGAGACATGTTTAGAGAAATAACTTTCCTGTGGTCCAGTGGTTAAGACTCCACACTTTCGAAGCAGGGGGAACAAGTTTGAATCCTTGTCAGGAAACTAAGGTCCCAAATGCTGTGCAGCACAGCCAAAAAACAAAACAATAATTGATTACCTTTATTTTAAAAAATGCCCAATTAACACTATCAGAAAATGGAACAATACATTGCTTGGTTTAAGAAAACAGTTCACAACTTGGGGGAGGAATGGTTATCAAATTCACCCAAGAAGACGTGCAAATTTCATAACCAGAAGGGTTCTTGCCAGCCTCGATCCCACCAACTTCCTCTTTCTGGCACACACACAGGGGTCATGAATGGGGATGGAAAAGAAATACATATGTGTGACTGGCCATTTCCCAAAGCCTTCTATGCCAATGTCATGCTTTCTCTCTTCTTCCCCAGCTGAGAAGCAGCCATGTTTTAGTTCCTTACAGAGTGACAGATGCCTGTTTCTGGATAGTTGCTTTGCTTCTTTGACAGGGACACAAATGTGATCCTGACTGATGCAACATGAGTCTTGAACCTCCCTGCAATAACAAAGCCAGGGCTAAACCTAAAGGAGTACGTTCAGTCCCACTTACAAGTCTTCCTTCCTGGAAGAGGTGCAATCCAAGTTCCCAGTGATAAGTCATCCTGTATCATGAAAAACTGTTGGTTGCTAAGTTATGTCCAACTCTTTGCCACTCCATGGACTGTAGCCTGCCAGGTTCCTCTGTCCCTGGAATTCTCCAGGCATTGCAGGCAAATTCTTTACCATCTGAGTCACCAGGGAAGCCCTCCACCCTGTACCATGTATGAAAGTGTGAAAATATAGTCGTTCAGTTGTGGCCAACTCTTTGCAACCCCATGGACTGTAGCCCACCAGGCTCCTCTGTCCATGGAATTCTCCAGGCAACAGTACTGGAGTGGGTAGCCATTCCCTTTTCCAGAGGATCTTCCTGACCCAGGGATTGAACCCAGGTCTCATGCATTGCAGGTGGATTCTTTATGGTCTGACCACCAGGGAAACTGCACCATGGTTTATAGCAATTAAGACAAGATTATCTCTTATCCCATCACGTCTTCCTCTGTACCCAACAGACTGCAAGCAAAACTATCAATATAATATCCAGCATGCCTTGTTACTGCAGTACTTCAAAGGTGCCCAAGAAATCATACTTTGTATGAAGGCCACAGTACACCTCTCAAAGACAAAATAGTGTCCTCAAAGACTCCCTTCCATCTACTCACCTTCCTGGCCCAGTTGTTTCTACACATGGTCATCTCTCATACAAAGATGAGATGGAATGAGAGGACTAAAGATACATCAGGTGGTAAAGGGCACACTCCATGTTGAAAGTATTGACCTGGCGTCAAACTTGGTGATAGTAGAGAGGGGCAATGGGTCTTCCTGCCCAGGTCACTGAGATCCTTGAAGCTTCTCTATTAAGGAGGGAAAGCAGAGGGAAGCCACCAACTGGTTTTCACAATGTAGCTGCACCTGCCTTGGAGAAATTGCTCCTGAATTTGGCAGTTGGCTTTCTGTCAAACTTCATTTCTAATATCATTAATGTCTGCCTCTTTGTGTACATCTATCAGCATTTCAGTGGGAGGTTATGACAGGCTACATTAGGGAAAAGGAACATAAAGCTATCTTAAGCTAGAATACCTCACTTCAAATCACATATTTTTTCAGGAGTACAGTAGTATAACTTTAAGAATTCTAAATTTGATCTTGTGGTTCCTAAGATGTCTTACATATTTACCACACACACAGTCTGTATGCACAAATATATTGCTTTGGATATCTGAGCATTTTCCCATTTCCAGATGTGTGTATACACTTAGATGCTGTTTGAGGGATATATAAATCATGTTTATTGAAATATTGTTTGTGGTTTCTGTTTTGCAACATCTTGCTGGGGAAATCTCACAAACATGCAAAATCTGGCATGAGACATTTGCTTCAGAAAGAACTGTCAGAGAAACAGAAGTAACTTATGCCTTAACCAGGCAATGCACCAATGGGAGGCAAGAAAAAAACCATGAAATCTAGCTTCCTACCAACTCTACATGACAGCTAATTGTTCTTATTTTATAGTCCCCGGATATCTGTATTAATAAAGTGCTTCAAGATGACTGCTCTTGGAAAATTTAGGCTCTATCACTTTAAAACTTAGACAAGCATTCTACATAATCAAAATCAATACAATTAATAAAGTGGATCGCTTCAGTTATCACACCTAAATCAAATGACTCTCTAATCATGTCTTTAATCTATAACCTCTCTCCCATTCTTGTCTATGCAGATATCGCCACCTGACTGTTTGATAGGGATGGCCAACTCAGCCAAACAAAACTCTTAATCTTACGCTATAAACCAGCCCTGCCTGCAAAAACGTCTCTTTTGTTGAATGGCATCTATGTTCACCTGGGGCTTCCCTGGTGGCTCAGTGGTAAAGAACTCATCTGCCACTGCAGGAGACTCAGGTTCAATCCCTGAGTGGGGAAGATATCCTGGAGAAAGAAATGGTAAGTTGCCTACTTCAGTATTCTTGCCTGGGAAACTCGATGGACCCAGGAGCCTGGCAGGTTACGGTTCATGGGGTCACAAAAGAGTTGGACACAACTTGGCAACTAAACAATCTACGTTCCCCAACTTGTTCAAGCCAGAAATTGGGAAGACATCCTAAACTTCTTCCTTCCCATAACTCCTCACATTCAATGATAAGCCCTATTGTTTCCATCTTCCAAACATCTTAGATTTATCCACATTCCACCATGCAGGACTGCTCACCTGGTTCAGGAATGTATCTCTTAACCTCATCTACTGCAATAATCTCTCTTAGATCACCTTTATGTCACCTCCATTATCCAGAAGCAACAATGTGCATGCTTTAAAGGTGCATAATGCTCATATTTCCAACCAGGAGGAATTTTTTGAAAAAGAATTTGCTGGTAATCATTATATTCTAACAATTCTCACCTATGCATTAATTATTGAAAATATTTTCTCTATATGCTACACATTAACTAACATCTTCTCTATAACGCTATGCATTTTATGCAATGTCAATCACTATGTTTCATTTCTTTTGTCACCTGACACTAGGTACCTGGAATGTATTTTATTTTTTTAACTTTTTTTTTAATTTGGACCATTTTGAAAGTTGTTACTGAATGTGTCACAATGCTGTTTCTGTTTTATGTTCTGGTGTTTTGGCTGCAAGGCATACAGGATCCTCGCTCCCTGACCAGGGATAGAACCTGCATGTCCTGCATAGGAAGGCTAAGTCTTAACCCGTGCACAGCCTGGTAAGTCTTCTGGAATGTATTTTAGAAACAGCATTATTTATGGAATTCTTTCACTTTATGACTGTAAGTATTCTGCTGTGCTGATAATCAAAAGTGATTCAACTATTACTATACTGGAACTGACCAATATAGTTTCACAGTTTCACCAATATATTGTTTCACAGACCACGTGGCAAAGAATAACTGCATAAAGTGTTTTGCCACTATTGATTTTTTTTCAAGCAAACTTTGAAGGGTGGAATTACTGATTCAAACTCCTGCTTTTGACCATCATGTTAGGCAATACAGCAAAGAGGCTAAGAAAGCACACTCTAAGACTTTTGAGGTTCCAATCCTAGTTCCACCACTTCCTGCATGACCTTAAACAACTTACTTAACCTCTCTATGACTCAGTTTCCTGTAAAATGAATGAAAACTGAACCTTCCCTTATGGAGCTGTCACGAGGATTAGACAGAAAACACATGACAAGCTCTCAGAACAAAGCTTGGTGAAAACCAAGTGTACCACAAAGCCTATTTTACATATTTATACACACACACACACCCCTTCATTTCTAAAAGGATCATGTTAATATTTAATATAACCAGTAGGGTATTGCACATCAGTTTTACTGCAACTCTGTCACCAAAAGGCATTAACACTATTTTTGGTGATTCTTACTTAGTAAATATCCAGTGTATCTTAGCACACATTTTTTTAAAATGCCAAAGAGTAAAAACAGTTGTTCCTTAAGTACATTTATAGCGCTTAAATAAAAATAGCTTGGGGGACATTACTTCTTTATTCTTTAGTATTATATATAATCTGACCAAATAAGCTTACCAGTTTATGTTTTTAAGAAAACAAGTTACATGAGTTGCCTTGTTTCTTCTAATAATGATCAGCAATCCATAAAAGGATGGAAAAGAATGGTGTGGGTAACCCTTCAATTAGCAAGAAATTAATAGCTCATTAGATTCATTCTTCTGCTATAGTAGCCAGAGATCATTGTCAACGGAAATTAAATACATATATAAAAATACAAAATTGGTCATTATGCAGTTGATCCCAGCCCTTGTCAAAAAGACCCTAACAGAAAGACTCACCTAACCTAAAAGAAACAATTTATGCAATGCATGTGATGGCTTTGGATACTTGTTCCATAGTTAATGAGAAATATTATAGAAAAGTACAAACTTTGACTAATATTAGAAGAAAAAAGTATGATTAAAGTCTAAGTTTAAATACAAATACGTATTTGTCAAAAAACAACAACATAATGAATGAACTTAACTAGAAACCCAACAAGGCCTAGATTCCAGTCCTTCCTGTATCACAAATGAGGTATCTAGAGCAGTGCTGTTCAAACTATCAGTGAGGACCCACTGAGTAATTACGTAAAGTTAGTGACAATCTTTTTAAGTTTATAAATAAATTTGGTTTATTGTGGTATAGCTGACATACAACATTCTATTAGTTTCAGGTGTACAAATAATGATTTGAGTGCTATATGTATTTTTTAAATGAAAAAGAATAGCAGATCACAGAAAGTATGAGTAAATATTGTTTCACTTATGTGTGTGTAGGGTAGTGCTACGTGGTGCTGGTGTCAGGAAGTGAAATGAATTTCCTATTTCGGATGACAGTTAAACAATATCAAAATTCACTGCTCCAGAGTACCTCATTTTTCTACGCGTCATAGATACTGCATTTTTCACAAACTGAAAGTTTGTAGCAACCTTGCATTGTCAGATGATGGCTTGTGGTTTCTCTTTTTATTTATTTGCTGTTTTTCTTTTTAAATTAAGGTATATATATACGGTTTTTTTAACAGAACGGTATTGCACTCTTAAAAGACTACAATACAGTGTAAACATAACCTATATGAACTAGGAAACAAAAAAAAATTGTGTGATTCACTCTATCGTGTTAATTTGCTTCACTGCAATGGTCTAGAACCAAACCAGCAATATCTCCAAAACATGCCTATAAGTCATTTAATCTCTGTGAAGTTATTTCCTCATCTCGTAAATGGAAAGTATTCTACTTCAGAGAGTAGATTAAAATAAAATAATTTCACAACATCTTTTAAACTATAAAACATTGTATTAATATGTTAAGGTTACAGCATTATGGCTGGGTTTCCTTAGAGTTAACGTTTCTCTGCTGTATATGTTCACAACATAAAATCACTATGCTAGAACTTGGACATACTGTATCAAAGATAATTATGCAAATGTAGTCTCCTAAAAAAAATGGAGCTAGAAACAGGAAATCCTTAAGTTTCTTGAAATTTTTATAACCTCCTTTGTAGTTTGGACTATACAGCCTCTGGGGAAAAAAGTAAGACTAAAGAAGAGAGGCAGCATCTCAGTGTCACTGTGGAGCCTTGTGAAAGAATCATCACTTATGAGAATGACCAAAAGGGGGAAATGTTTACAGGCTATTCCCACAGGAGGCCAGATCATGAATGTAAGCTGCCATCTCACTGTCTGCACAGCCCTTCAAGCGATACTTTACTTGCAGGTATAAATCACTGCTCTTTGCTTCCCACTGAAAGTTTAGAATCCTGTGCCAGTCTCTAAATGCCACAAACAATTCCAGGCAGCACATCTTTATCTAGCTACACATGTTATCTGCACACATCATGGTACCACAAGATAAGAAAACATCTCAAGACTGCCGGCCAACAAACTGAAAACAGCTAAGAGGAAAGATACACGCCCTCGTAACTCTTCCACACAGGCTACCAATAAAGCACGCTTCTGAAGGAAAAGACATTCTAAAGATCCTGAGTAAATAAGAGATGGTACCTCTCCCCATAAAAACAGAAGAGACTTTAAAAAGGAACAGAATTCCTACTTTGCTGTTGTTTAGTTACTAAGTCATGGCCAACTCTTTTGTGACCCCATGGGCTGTAGCCCACCAGGCTCATCTGTCCATGCGATTTCCAGGCAAGAATACCAGAGTGGGTTGCCATTTCCTTCTCCAGGGGATCTTCCCGACCCAGGGATCAAACCCACATCTCCTGCTTGGCAGGTGGATTCTTTACCACTGAGCCACATAGGAAGCCTGAATTCCTACTTAGATGATTTTAAAAACCACTTTAGGATAAATGGAAGACAGGAATGTTTGTGAGGACTCAGTGATATGGGTATGACGACACTTCATTTTTTAAATGATACCTGTGACCTTCAGATCAGCTTGTTCTGAGTTTTGTTTCCTGTAAGCCTTAGGGATTTTTTTGCACTGATCAATCCAGCCCACATTACCCCTCTAAGCCTAACCAGGTTCACAAATGTAAAACATCTGGCCCGGTTGAGAGGCTCAGTTTGCAGCTCACAAAGGCTCATTGGCTCATCTGGAAATGCTGCACATATGCCTGCTGAGCAAATGAATGTAGAAATAGATCTGCAATGGCCCTAACTTTCTCTGTGACAAATTCCCATCACTTTAAGGGAGGGGACAGGGATTATGACAGATGAGGACATACAGAAGACAGATAGTCAGCGTAAGGAAAGTTGTCAGGGGGTGATCAAGGAACTGCCCATGGAGTTCCTGCTAGACAGAGAGAATCAGACAGCCTGAATCACCTTGGTTCTGGCAGCCTGCCAGGTAGCTTTTGCTTACCTGTGATCTTAGTTGACAACCATGTGGGTTGTGTCACAGCAAAAGTGCCTTTCTCATAACAATCTCAACACAATGGAAATATCTTCCTAACCAAAGGACATACTTGTTTGGAAAAACTCCACAGAATTAATACTGAGATGAACGTTGGCTATTCTTCAACTGTGTGTTAAGACCCTGGAAGGTTAATTGACCTACCTGAGGTCACACAGCTGGCAGCAAGCACTGTCTTGACTAAGACCAAGAGTTAAACAGGCTATCCCAAGATAAAATGTGTCTACAATTGTGCCTATTAACACTTTCTCAAAGAGACAAGGTTCCTTACTACTCAGAATTCTAGTTTAATCACTATACGTGTCTAATACTCTAGAACACTTGGATATATGACTAAGAATGCATTGTTTTATGACCATTCATCAATTAAATGGAGGGGATAGTGCCCATATATCAGGTTTGAAAACAAATTCCTACCTCTGATACACCTTACTACAGGTATGAAATTTAAGTAATTTTATCCATATTTATAGTATGTTGAGACTGAAATAATAATAATATAAAGACACATAATTCTCTCATAGATAATGAGAGATAAGTATGTTAGAAATATACAATGTGCATGGAAACTTCAAGCATTCAGTTACAAAGACTGATTTATATCAAAGAATGAGGAAATTGATTTACTACTACACCTAATATCAGCAAACCACCTGTGCCCATAAAACAAATTTTCTTGGATACTAGTTAAAAAACTAGAAAGAAAAGCACATACAGTAATCAAGTGTATTAAAAAAAAAAAAAAAACTTGTAGCACATGTGTGTTTTAGCTGCTCAGTATAAGCAGCTACAAATAGTCCTTTCTGTGGTAAGAAATAAAGTCCACACATAAGAATCCCTGCAAAATTTTCACCACACACACGTAACAGATGGAGTCTAAAAAACAGCTAAGCATTCCATAAGCCAAATGCTCAAAAATTAATAATAAAAGATGGTAACAATCCTGAATTATATTGCATAAAAGAGCACAACAGATCCCTGCCCTCTGCTTTCCCCTCTCATCTCATCCCACCTTTCTCCAAATGGGTGCTCACCCATCTACATTCCCTACTCTGCAACCAAATCACAGCTGTCCAAAGGCGAGGTGTCTGCTGCAGCCCAAAACACTTGACTGATAACATCCGGTTTGCCATTCCAGGAAATCCCAGAGTGTGTTTTAATCCTCTGCCCACAGCTTGCAAAAGAAAAGCAAGAGAAGATCTAATCGATATTAGCATCCCAGCTGTGACCTGGCACATAAAGAAATCAAGAAAATAAATCCCATCCGTAATCTGTATAATTTAACACTTGGAAGAAAGCAACATCTGGGATCAACTCCAAGCGGGACAGTGCTGCTGGCCATGTCTGTGCTTCCTGCACTGAGTGCTAAGCCGGTGACAAGGGGACACTCCGCGTCCTCAACACTTCAGCAAAAACAACATCTCTTCCTAACAAGAAGTAATCTACCCCAAAAAAGGAGGCAGGTGAAGAGAAGGAAACATCTACTCCTTGCCAGTTGAGCGCCTGATAAAGGCTCCCCTTTACATTTCAAAGACAGGGAAAACTGGAACTCTTTCCCAAAGGTGGGTCCTGGGCAAACTATTGTCTTGCTGACCAGTCAAAATCCAAAATGAAAGCTCATATAATACAGGGGAATGACTCTGTTTAATCATACAGCCCTTTCCGGACACTTCAAAATCCTATCCCCAGGTGAAGTTGGGGGAGAAAAAAAAATCCCCTGTAATTATGACTCCCTGGAAAGGCTTTCCAGATTTTTTAAATTACAGGACAATGAATTTAGAACATAAGTAGATACCTACACATCATCTAAATCACTAGATCTACACCCCAATTTTTTAAAAAGCAAACCAATAAGGAGGCAGGGCATTATAGGAAAGTATATATTACGAATTTTATAGTATAAATGTTATTTTATACTATAAAATCTTAATATTTTCTGTGTCAAACCTTCTTAAAGGTTATAATTGCATTTGGCTGCTTCAGGCTTGTCAGAGAGCCTTCCTTCTTAATAGTCGCAACCTAAAAGGAGTAACTGTCAAGGGGCGACCCAGCTGAAATCAAACAACAAAAACGGGAACTGTAATCCGCCTGAAATGGGAGGAGGGAAAGGAAGGGAGACTCCTGTATTCATCCGTCAATATTAATGTCCTTTGTTGTTCACCTTTACACAGAACAGCGAGCGCTACTCTGCTCTTTTTTCTCCTAACACCCGAGTCAGGGTAGGTTTTCCTAAAAGCTGTCTCGTTGCCTCGAAGACCCAAGCTTTCGGAGTCTCTCTCCCCATTAACACTCCACAGCTGTCCTCCAGCACCACCCCCACCATGAGCAGAGAGGGTGGTCAGAAGCAAAAACATTGCGGAAATACCCGTTCCCCTCCAAAGACCAAAGAGCAGAGCGGCGCAGATGTTGAAATTTACTAATTCCCCCCGCCTCTCCGAGCGCACACACACACACCGGGTAACCCGTGATGGGAGGGAGGAGGAAGGCTCGGGCTGGACTGTCAGAGCGGCTCTTCTGAGGACCGTGCCACATTCCGCACTCCGGGAATGTGGAAGGCAGAGGGAAGGTTCTGCGTCTCCCTTCTGTTTTGGGGACGGTTTCTCTCCGCGACTGTTGTTGTCTCCCTCTCCACCCTGGGAAGTCGTCGCAGCCCTTGCCATCTTTCAAGTAAAGGAGAAGGAGGGAGAGGAAAGCCGTCCGTCCTCCTCTGACAACTTGAAACACACACGCCCGGTAGCCACTCCAAACTCCGCAGGCAGAGCCCGCAGCAGGCGGGCTGGCCGCGCGCTCCCCCCGAGCTGTCCCGGCGCTCCCTCCGGGAGCCCGTGCCTAGAGCTCCCATCCGGGGCTGAGGGGCGAGACCCCGAAGCGCACCCCTCTGCTAGGAGGTGGCTGAGCACAGCCCCGAACCCGCAGCGCAATGCCAGAATTAGGCATTTGCAGCCGGGCTGAGCGAGAGGGGCACCGGGGCAAGGACGCGAAATTCGCACCCGTTCGGACCAGGACCAGAGCAGAATAAAAGTTCGCCCCTCGGAGACTCACCCACGCCGTATTTCTCGTGCTCCGTAGGTACCCACATGGCTAAACAGGGGTCCGAGGTCTTCAGGCTTTGTAATCCCCGCGCCCCTTCTCCGGCTCACAACAATGCACAGCTCCCGAGTAGCGGCTGCAGCGCTGGAGCCCCGCGGCTCCGCGCGGGCTGCGGTCGCCGGGCAGGGTCTGCGCTGGAGGCTCCGGAGCCCAGCGTTGACACCGCGCGACCGAGGCTGCGCCGCCCGCCGCTCTCCCGGCGGCGGCTGCTCACAGTCCTCCGACGCGCTCCCGGGAACCTGGAGGCGCAGTCATTGTTCTGATTCACTGAACTAAGCGAACACGCCGGGGCACTCTCCGGCGCACCCCCGCCCGTCAGCGCCTCTTCTAGCCCTCCCAGCCTAGCGCCCCGCAGCACGCTGGGAACTGTAGTTCTGCAACAGCTCCATCCCGGAAGGAGGAGGGGAATTAGCGGCTAGGGGCGGGGCTACGTCCCTCTCGCCACGTTCTATTGGTCCAGATCGTGACGGCGCGAAGTGGGCGTGGCGGAGAAGCCGCGTCAGTGGAGAATTCGTTTCCAATCGCGTTTCCATTGGTCCCGCGCCTGTTCTGCGGCTCTTTTTTTTTTTTTTTTTTCCTCAGCAGCGTAATGGCTGCTCCCAAGACCCCGGGGGCTGCTACCCAAGGGGAGGAAGACAGTGATGGCAACCGTGATAGAGCCAGAGGTGTCAGTTACGAGGGTGAGTACGGTGCCTCTGAGGTGCAAACGGTTTTTTGTCGTAGTTTCTCTCCGACCTGGAATACAGCTGAGTGCTGCTCGGACCTCAGCTCTAAGGCCACTTGAGCGCGAGGGGGCCACGGGTGGGCCCCCGCGGGACAGGATGGGGTGGGAGGAGGCTACTTCCTGGAAACAGTCTCGGAAGGAAGAGAAAATGGGATGAAATGGCCTTATCCGCAGCCAGGGAGGTTCCCTGGGTTCTGTCCTACGTTTGGAGCTCCCATCTTTACTCTCGCTGCCGAGTGGGCGTGGGTTAAGGTTTGCGCGTGTGTGATTGTAATTCTGGAATTAGCTGTACTCTTTCCTCACCAGTACTCTACCTTCGCCTCGGTTTGCTTGGTTTAGCCTCGGGAGATAGGTTTTATTTGGGTACGGGCGGATTTCCATTTGCAGACTGGTTGGTCACTGCTCTTCACTACCGATTTTCCTCAGCTGGCTGAAGCAGCCTCTGAAGGGAAAGTCTGTGTGGCTCTCACAGCTTCTTCCCCTGTCAACTGCCCGGGGCGTTCTCTAGGATTGAACGTAGAGCCTGGGAGATCTTCCCAAACTCTGGGTCCTTAGAGCAATAGGAAAGGAAATGGTAATTTGTAGTCCTGGCTTCTGAGAAAGTCATCACAGCTACTTTGGCTTTGCTTGACTTTCAGGTTGTCTTCTGACCCAGTATAGAGAGCAAAAATCAAACCTTGAATGCTGCGGAGGAGGTTATCTTTAGAATCCCTAGCCCCCTTTTTTTTGTTGTTGTTCTAGCCATCTATCATCTATCCACCCATCAATCTATCAGTGAGTCCTATCCGACTCTTTGCATCCCTATGGACTGCAGCACTCCCAGGCTTCCCTGTCTTTCACTGTTTCCCTGAGTTTGCTCAAACACATGTCCATTGAGTCAGTGATGCCATCCAGCCATATCATTTTCTGTCACCCCCTTCTCCTCATGCCCTCGGTCTTTCCCAGCATTAGCAGCTTTTCCAGTGCGTCAACTCTTCGCATCAGGTGGCCAGAGTATTGGACCTTCAGCATCAGTCCTTCCATTGAATGTTTTGGGTTGATTTCCTTTAGGATTGGCTGGTTTGATCTCCTTGCAGTCCAAGGGACTCTCAAGGGTCTTATCGAGTTCCACAGTTTCGGAGTATCAATTCTTTGACCCTCAGCCTTCTTTATAGTCCAACTCTCACATCCATACATGACTACTAGGAAAATCATAGACAGACCTTTGTCAGTAAAGTGATGTCTCTGCGTTTTAATACACTGTCTAGTTTGTTGTAGCTGTATCCTTACAGTCTGTGTATCACCAACCTTAGTTCCTTCTTCTTTTTTTTTTTGTCTGATACATAATTTAACAAAGCTAGTTGTCTTTTTCCTTTTGATTTCTGGTTTGTTTGGCCACACCGTGCAGCTTGCAGGGGCTCGGTTACCAGGGACCCCGTCTAGACCTCCTGCAGTGGAAGGTCTAGACTCTGCCCTCTGCAGAGTCTTATCCACTGGACTGCCAGGGAAGTCTGTTGATGTTTTTTCTGTGAGGTCAGTTTATTTCTCTTCCTAGTTTCTTGTCTTGTCACACCAAAAACTTAGAGTGATAGACTAAAGGGTACAGAATAACAGGTAAGTTACAGTTCAGTTTGGCTCAAGCAGACAGATCTTTTGTTAGATACTCCTAAAGCATGGGAGCAGACTGACTTCAAAGGAGTTGATCCTGTTTGGTGTCCTACTTCCAGTCTCTTCCTTTTGCCTATGATGTGTGAAAAGTAGAACTTGTACACATCATCAGTCAATGAAAGGGAATGCAAATGGACATATACTCAAGGCTGATTGACAGTTGTTAAGTTATGTAACAGCAGGCTATGTTGTTTATGTCTTCTCATAATTCAGTCTGTTATAATTAGATGTAGAATGTCCAGGGAGCCCTTACTGGGCTCCTAAGTGCCTAAGGTTACCTGGAGAAGTCCCTTGATTATTTTGTATCCACTCACTGTGTGCCTAGGGCACATGTGCAAGAGTTGAAAAGTCTCTGGTTATTTTGTAGCATATCTGTGAGCTCTCCTGGGTGTGTCTGGGATGGAGTTCAGAGATCACCTTGCATCCCTTTCAGCCAGGCCTCCCTTGTTGCTCATGTCTAACTTCCTAACATAACAAATGTAGCTTGAGGCTTAAATTTGGTTCTTTGTCCTTGTCACTGTTTTCTGTTGTTGTTGTAAATTTCTTGCTTTGTTTGTGTTTTCATGGCTAAATTGACATTTAGTCTTAAATTTTTGTCTTAGCACAGAGTTAGTGCTACTTCTTCCCACTTCAATGAAACCCTTAGTTCTGAAATTATTTCGGTACCTCTTTGGAGAAATTTTTATTAAGCTCCATTCTTAAATGTTGTGTTATATTCATACCCTAAACAGTTGATTTTGGGATATGCCATATAGTCAACTCTTATCTTATAGTAACATACTAAAAGTTTTCCAGATTCTCAAACTTCCAAAAGGCTACCTGTTTAACATTCGAAGGTAGAATCGTTGGTAAATTTATCTCACAAAGTAACTCATAAAAAAGAAAATTGGGTATGCCTTTCAAGAGCATTGTGTGACTTTTAAATACATTAGTCATTAGTCATTTTAAAATTATAAGACTTGTAATCACCAAGAGTTCAGACCATTCAGAGATGTGTAACATAAAATAATCAAAGTTCCTTCGCTACACACTGTCTCAGTCCCAAAGTAACAATCTTTGGGGGTTTGGTAAGTATTCTTTTCAATAAATTTTATGTATGACAAGCATCTGTATAGTTTTGATGTCTTTTGAATAAAAAAGGATTATTCAGTGTAAGCTTAAAGATCTGCCACCTTCTTTCTCCCAGTGTTCTATTATAGACATTCTTCCATGTCAATACATCTGCTGCTTCATTCTTTTTAAGAACTGTGCCCATAGTATTCCATGATATGAATGCGCCATATGTTAACCATTCCTCTGTTAATGAACATGTAAGTGTAGCTTTAGTTTTTCATTAATGTAGTGAACAGTTCTACATACGTATCCTTGTCCACTGCGTGTATATTTCTTGAGAAATTAGGTCAAAGTTAACACATGTTTATAATTGTGATAGATGTCAGATTTTCCCCTTCAATAGTGAGTAGACATTCCCACCAGTAATAATATGAATATCCTTTTCTCCAGATCCTTACAAAACTGTGATGACCATCATTAATTCAGGATCAATGTTTAGATGACTATTAGAGTGAATGGAGTATCTGATGGAAAGTGTAATTTTAGATTCCAGTTTATTTTCAATGAAAGTATTGAGCAGTGAATTTGCTATCTGTACCAGAGAAGAATTCCTCACTCTGGTTCAGAACTGCCTGGTAGTCTCACTAATGGTTGGTTTTTAGGTCATAAGGTAAAGTTGTCATTAAAAATTCCTTTGATAACCCATGTATCATGTGACTTTATCCACATTCTTTTCAAAGTCTATAAAGTGTGATACAAATTTTGGGTGAAGCTATAGATGTTAAAAGTATGCATATTCATATTCTTTGTTAAGCAGCCAGTTTGGTTATCAATTATGTCTTTTCCTGTAAAAATCTTTAATTTCTTGAAATCTGTCTCTTTTAAGAGGTTTCCCTCTAGTTCTAATTAAAATGTCAATCTGTGTGTTTAATATTCAGGGACAGAAGGGACTGTGGAATGTTTTTATAAAAACCCTAGCAATTGTGCAAGATTTCTGCTGGAATGAGTCACTCTGTGGTGTGCAGGCAGGTATGACACCTTCCCTGAGGTCTGTGTGCCAGACTCCATCTTCCTTCAGGGAATCCTCTGATCGTACACACCACTACCTTCCAAACATTCGAACAATGACTAGGACTTCATATTTTTCCCTAAAACTCGGAACAGATAATAAATAGACTCAACATTTCTCACATTTGGGGAGGTTACTGGG
The DNA here is from genome assembly GCA_007570785.1 of Antilocapra americana. NCBI lineage: Eukaryota > Metazoa > Chordata > Mammalia > Artiodactyla > Antilocapridae > Antilocapra > Antilocapra americana. Next base: position 30,944,115 of record ML660772.1, read on the forward strand.
GAAATTTTTCTGATGGAGGTGATATCTTTTATTTTTTTTTTTTATTGTTTGTGCCATACATTGTCATGATATCACCATGGGTTTACATATGCTTCCCCTCCGGATCCCCCCTCCCTCCTCCCTCCCCCCCGGGAAATCTCGCTGCACCAGTCCCGAGCATCAATCCTGGGCTGGCGATTGATTAGACACATGACAATTAACATGCTTCAATGCCCTTCTCCCATATCATCCCACCCTTACCCTCATCCACAAAGTCCACGAGTCTATTCTATACATCTGCGTTCCTTTTGTTGTCTCCCATGTTGGGTTCTCGTTACTGTCTTTCTAAATTCCATATATATGTGTTAATATACTGTATTGTTGTTTTTGCTTCTGGCTTACTTCACTCTGGATAATGGGCTCCAGTTTCGTCCATCTGAGTAGAATTGCTTCAAATGAATTTTTTTTTTAATGCTGAGTAATATTCCATTGTGTATATGTACCACAGCTTTCTTATCCATTCATCAGTTGATGGGCATCTAGGTTGTTTCCATGTCTTAGCTATTGTAAACAATGCAGCAATGAACATTGGGGTACACGTGGCTCTTTCAATTCTGGTTTCCTCGGTGTATATGCCCAGCAGTGGGATTGCCGGGTCATATGGCAGGTCTATTTGCAGCTTTTTAAGGAACCTCCACACTGTTTTCCATAGTGGCTGTACTAGTTTGCATTCCCACCAACAGTGTAAGAGGGTTCCCTTTTCTCCACATCCTCTCCAGCATTTATTGCTTGTAGACTTTTGGATGGCAGCCATTCTGACTGGTGTAAAGTGGTACCTCATTGTGGTTTTGATTTGCATTTCTCTGATAATGAGTGATGTTGAGCATCTTTTCATGTGTTTGTTAGCCATTTTTATATCTTCTTTGGAGAAATGTCTGTTAAGTTCTTTGGCCCACTTTTTAATTGGGTTGTTTATTTTTCTAGAATGGAGCTGCAGGAGTTGTTTGTATATTTTTGAGATTAATTGTTTGTCCGTTGCTTCATTGGCTATTATTTTCTCCCATTCTGAAGGCTGTCTTTTCACCTTGCTTATAGTTTCCTTTGTTGTGCAAAAGCTTTTAATTTTAATTAGGTCCCATTTGTTTATTCGTGGGAGGTGATTTCTTCTGACAGTTAATCCGTGCTTCCATATTGTAGCATTCTGATAGTGTCAACTTTTTTCCCTACAGATGCATGCCCGGTAGATGATAATCAGGATAATGCTTCTTTGGACTTACAATGCATATCCCCCCATGCTCCAAATGCTGCTTTTCGGACCAAAACCATGTCTTTTGTTTTTGTCTGCTTGACCCAGTTCTTGTCACCTTGTCAGTGTTTGATAAATGTTTGACCAGAACTGAATTCTAGCCTGGATGATTGCAAAACCTTCATATTGATCTCACTGACTCTTGATTTTGCTGTTCTTAATCCACCTTCCAAAACTCAAAAGTATTCATGGATCTTCACTTTACAACTTCAGTGTAACTCTAATGCATTGCATTTAAGGTTCTTAATCGACTTTTCCAGCCTCATCATTAGATACCCTGCTTCCCTTCCCAAATCTCCATTATCACACTTAACATAATAGGTTTCAGTATTTGTTGGCAATTTTGTCTACCCCAGTAGACTGTGAACTTCTTGAGGGTAAGAGGTGTCTTATTTTATTTTTATACATCCAGTGCTTATCAGAACTGTGTGTAGTAAACATTCTATAGCAATTTGATGTTTAGAATCTGAAGTTTATCCAAAGTACTTAAAATGACTGCTGTTTTAAGCAGAGGAATTGAAGTAGAATAAAAAACTGAGTAGATGTTGTGGACTTGTGAAAGTTATGCATACCAGTTGGAAAATGTAGAGTATCATCATGAAGTGTCAACTTGGTCAGAGATAATCACAGTTAGCATTTTAGCATAGTTTTTCAGTCTTTTTTTAAGTGAAGGATTAGTTTTTAGATAATGATTAAATTTTTGAAAGAATACTTCAGATCTGTCCTTTATAACCTTGAACGTATAACTGAGTGAACTGCTACAGAGACCTTGAAATCTGTCTTCCATTGTCAATGTGGCTGTTAACCAGTTTTCCACAGGTTGTCATCTTTCAGAATTAAGGCTTAAATCCAGTCTCATATATTTGACCATAACAGTGGAAGGAGGACTAGAGCCTATCTTGGAAAAACTGTATTTAAATTTCAATTCTGACATTTAGTAGCTGTGTATGGTAGATTTATTGCACATTTGCTACATTTAAGAAAACATAGCTGTAATACCTACCTTGCAGAGTAATTATTTCATTGAATTTTATATTTATGAAAGACTGACATACTTCCTTTTATAAAGTTGGAAATCAGTAAATATCAGTTGAATTAAGTATAAAAATATGCCTAATTGAACTGTAATACGGCCTACTCTGGTTCACTTAGAAGCAATCCAAAGTATGGCGTAACCAAGGGGAAGCTTAGGAATGTAGTAGTGATAACTGCTTAGGCTGCCCATGCATTCCTGGGGCTTGTCAGAGTGTCTGTTGGTGCTCTGTACTGGTATTGCAACTATGTGCGCTGAAGGCCTTTTGTATTATCTTCTGTACCCTTTCTCAGCTCTGCCCAGTGCTGCCCCCTCATACCCAGCTCCCAGCTCTTTCACACATACACCAACCACATTTAGACTCATGGGCAAGAAGCTCAAATAACGTTACATACTCAGATGGCCTGGAAAATACGGGCCAGAGGATGTGAAGGAAGAAAAAGAATTATAGCTGCTAGGTTTGATGTAAGGTTCTGAAGGGGCCTTCTTTAGAACATCCTTTGTTTTCCTTTAAAATTTACATGGGACCTAACTTGTATGGTATTAAGAGGAGATATTACAATAATCATGATGCTGATGGTAGCTAACATTTGTTGAGCAGTCATTGTGCTGAGTACTGTTTCAAATGCTTTTGGAGCTCTTATTTTGTCTCACAGAATCCCTGAGATAGATACTCATATTATCCCCTTTTTATTTACAAAGGAGGAAACTGGTGCCAAGAGCAGCTGGCACAAGGGCACACAGTAACTGAAAGAGAACTTTTAGTTCAATTACTATTATAAAGATGTCTCATAGTAACTAAATTCCATTGGATGAGGTCTGAAACAGGCTTTCCTGAAACATAAATTTGTTGTAAAGCTTATGTTACTATAGAAGGGCAACATAGCATGAGAAAAGAGATCAGGCCAACTTAGGATCAAATCCTGGTTACTTAACCAGCCACAGGCAAGTTAAACAACCTCTGATCTTCAGTTTCTCACCGATGAACAACGGGTACTAATCATGTCTGTCTTGCTGGAATATTAAAGCAATTAGTGAAATGATGGGTATAATTCCTGGTCTTCAATAAATGGTGCCTTTTATTTCAGTCATAGGTTGAGGAACACCTCCAGCATGTGTGCCAGTGGTGGTACAGGTGCTGATTTTGAGTGCTACAACTTTAACGTCTCTTTTTCATTTTATGACCAGGTTTCTATTAAGGGATTGATTTGGTCAGTCCTTGTAGTATCAAAAGCCTTTGACTGTGTGGATCACAATAAACTGTGGAAAATTCTTAGAGATGGGAATACCAGACCATCTGACCTGTCTCTTGAGAAACCTGTATGCAGGTCAGGAAGCAACAGTTAGAATTGGACATGGAACAACAGACTGGTTCCAAATAGCAAAAGGCGTACGTCAAGGCTGTATATTGTCACCCTGCTTATTTAACTTATATGCCGAGTACATCATGAGAAACGCTGGGCTAGAAGAAGGACAGCTGGAATCAAGATTGCCGGGATAAATATCAATAACCTCAGGTATGCAGACGACACCACCCTTATGGCAGAAAATGCAGAGGAACTAAAAAGCCTCTTGATGAGAGTGAAAGAGAAGAGTGAAAAAGTTGGCTTAAGGCTCAACATTAAGAAAACTAAGATCATGGCATCTGGTCCCATCATTCCATGGGAAATAGATGAAGAAACAGTGGAAACAGTGTCAGACTTTATTTTGGGGGGCTCCAAAATCACTGTAGATGGTGATTGCAGCCATGAAATCAAAAGACGCTTACTCCTTGGAAGGAAAGTTATGGCCAAGCTGGATAGCACATTGAAAAGCAGAGGCATTAATAGCCAATGAAGCAACAGACAAACAATTAATCTCAAAAATATACAAACAACTCCTGCAGCTCCATTCTAGAAAAATAAACAACCCAATTAAAAAGTGGGCCAAAGAACTTAACAGACATTTCTCCAAAGAAGATATAAAAATGGCTAACAAACACATGAAAAGATGCTCAACATCACTCATTATCAGAGAAATGCAAATCAAAACCACAATGAGGTACCACTTTACACCAGTCAGAATGGCTGCCATCCAAAAGTCTACAAGCAATAAATGCTGGAGAGGATGTGGTGAAAAGGGAACCCTCTTACACTGTTGGTGGGAATGCAAACTAGTACAGCCACTATGGAAAACAGTGTGGAGGTTCCTTAAAAAGCTGTAAATAGACCTGCCATATGACCCAGCAATCCCACTGCTGGGCATATACACCGAGGAAACCAGAATTGAAAGAGCCACGTGTACCCCAATGTTCATCGCTGCATTGTTTACAATAGCCAAGACATGGAAGCAACCTAGATGCCCATCAACTGACGAATGGATAAGAAAGCTGTGGTACATATACACAATGGAATATTACTCAGCATTAAAAAAAAATTCATTTGAAGCAATTCTACTCAGATGGACGAAACTGGAGCCCATTATCCAGAGTGAAGTAAGCCAGAAGCAAAAACAACAATACAGTATATTAACACATATATATGGAATTTAGAAAGACGGTAACGAGAACCCAACATGAGAGACAACAAAAGGAACGCAGATGTATAGAATAGACTCGTGGACTTTGTGGATGAGGGTAAGGGTGGGATGATATGGGAGAAGAGCATTGAAGCATGTTAATTTTCATATGTCTAATCAATCGCCAGCCCAGGATTGATGCTCGGGGCTGGTGCAGCGAGATTTCCCCGGGGGGGAGGGAGGAGGGAGGGGGGTTCCGGAGGGGAAGCATATGTAAACCCATGGTGATATCATGACAATGTATGGCAAAAACAATAATAAAAAAAAAGAAAAGCAGAGGCATTACTTTGCCAACAAAGGTCCGTCTAGTAAAGGCTATGATTTTTCCAGTAGTCACATATGGATGTGAGAGTTGGACAATGAAAAAGGCTGAGCGCCGAAGAATTGATGCTTTTGAACTGTGGTGTTGGAGAAGACTCTTGAGAGTCCCTTGGACTGCAAGGAGATCCAACCAGTCCATCCTAAAGGAGATCAGTCCTGGTTGTTCATTGGAAGGACTGATGTTGAAGCTGAAACTCCAATACTTTGGCCACCTCATGTGAAGAGTTGACTCACTGGAAAACACTCTGAGCTGGGAAGGATTGGGGGCAGGAGGAGAAGGGGAAGACAGAGGATGAGATGGATGGATGGTATCACTGACTCGATGGACATGGGTTTGGGTGGACTCTGGGAGTTGGTGATGGACAGGGAGGCCTGGCATGCTGCAGTCCATGGAGTTGCAAAGAGTCAGACACAACTGAGCGACTGAACTGAACTGAACTGAACTGTAGTATCAGACACTGAGTTAATCTGCACTTCTTCTTTTACTGACATAGATATTTCATTCATGCAGAAGAATAGCTCCAGCCTCCACAACACATACGCATATACAACCCATCTTGAAATGCTGAAGATGATATTGACCAGACTGATAATAAAAATCATATTAATACTTTCCTGATGCTTATCAGTGTTTGATACCTGAAAACTCTTTCCTCTCCAGTCAGAAAGATGAGCTGAAGGAAAAGTCTTTCCCTAAAGGACTTTCTGCCAGGCGTCAAAGAGTTCATTTAAAAGAGAAGTGAGCAGAGGTAAAGAAAATCAGTTAATGCAATGCCAAAAACTATAAAATAAAACTGATTCTGTGAAAAATAAAATAGAAAAATAAAAAGCATATTCTTCTATACATAAATTCATGCGCATTTAATAAGAAGTGTACCTAAACTGTCCTTCCAGCCATTGAATCTTTAAATACCTCTATTAACTGCTCATGGAGAACTCTGCCACAAATTGGGGTTCAGTTTTGCTGTAATTTATTTAATAAACTATGAGACCTAATGGGTTGTCATTTCACTGACAGTGCCTTGAAGAATTGCAATCTCTTGCTGAAACAAGAGTGTTGTATTGACTTCATTGACCCAGAGGTGAGCAGGACAGCTTTTTCCAGAAGTGGAGATGAATTTGACTGATCAGTCTTCTGTCTTTCTTCACGTCTCAGCCAATGGTCTTTGTGACCAGTGTCATTTATTTGTAAAATAGCCAACTGGAGTTGGGTGCTATCTTCAGGAACCAAGTAAAGTTTCTAGTATTAAACAGGACACCTTGCTTAAACACCTTGCTTCATCAAGGGTGCAGAGGGAGATAGAGGGGTTGAACAATAAATGGTACAATATTTCAAGTATTAATAATATAACCTAATACAGGATAATTGGGGCTTTCTTTATGTGTAGTATGTTTAAATTAATACATTGAGTAAAAATATGTGGAAGGAAAACCTGGATTAAGAGTTAGAAATCTGAGCTTTGATCCTGAATTTGCTGCTTTATCATAGTGTGAACTTGGGGTGGCGGGGGAATCATTTAACCACTCTGAGCCTCAATCTCATAAAAATGCTGCAGGTTAAGTACCTTACTGATATTGGAAGGTTGAGTGAGGCATTATATATGAAAGCACTCTGTAAGCTTTGATACACTATCAGGATAGAGATGAATGATGTTGATGAAGGTATATCACAAGAAGCAACTGTGTCTTTGGAATTGGACAAGCTGGATTCCAAAGTAGCTGTGAGTTAAAACCTGTGTGACCTTTAACAAGCCATGTGACCTCCCTGTTATCATCACAACTGCTGCTACTACTGCAGTAGTCTGGAGGTAGAACTTTAAAATGATTACAGGCTAATAACATTAGAGTTTAAATCAAGATATACCCCTGATTTTATAATAATCCCTTTGAGGACAAGGACTGTCGCATATAACTTTGGATCACCTCATCTCCTGGGACAGTGCTGTGCTGTGATGGCGTTTGCTGTTGGATGGGTTGTGACTGTTGGTCAGCTCCATGTTGGGTGCTGTATGGGGCATAAATGAAGAAGAACCCCTGGCCTTATCCTTGAAGATGTTTCAGTGCAGTTAGTGGGGCTCCACATTCATATTTTACCAGAACTAATTGGAAAGTCCTTTTTGTTTCCATATTGTATTCTGGGAAGAATTGGAAACATTTGAATCTGCAATTTGTATTCATTGACTGAGGAGCTGAGCAGAATAAAGCTTTTAAACATGGTTATTTAAAAAAAAAAAAAAAAAAAGGAAATGCATGCTCCATCTCCTTGTTTCCCTAACACTGTCCTTATTTCGTGTACTTTTTTTTTCTAAACTGAAAGATGAACCCTCTCCCAAGTAATTACTGAGGTCCTGCCTTTAACAATGTTTTTAGTGGTTTTATTCAAAACTTCAATTTGTTTTTTAAGAGAAGAACTTCAGAATTGTAATTGTGGTTATTTATTTAACACAGTCTTTCTGTTATGTAACACGCTGCTGTTCACCAGTAATAGCCAATTAGAAAAGAAAATAATCTTGTACCACAAATCGTAATTACCATTATAAAGCAATTAATAGCAGGAACTGTTGCTGAACAGTAACATAACATCAATCAAGCTATCTTTGCTAAAGCACCATACAACTAATTTTCACAAATGGAGGAGAGAAGAGGAAAGTGAAAAAGAGTCTGAAAGCTTATTGGAATTTCTTACATACTAGTTGATGGATGACTTTTGAAAGCTTTATAAATATGCCTCCTCATGAAGGAAAGTAATGCTGTAATCTGCTGGGACTTCCAACATCAGTGATCACAGACTATACTGTTTGGTGGTGAGTTCACAAGGAGTCAAAAGATCTGGGTTTTAATCCCTTTTCTACTTCTGACTGGCTCTGTGATTTTAGAGAAGTTATTTGCACTCATATTTAAGATTTCCTGGTATGTAAATGGGGGAATTCTTTATGTTAGCATTCTTTCAACTGATCATCCATACATCCACAAAAGAAAGAGAAGGTAGACTTAACATCTAGGGAGCCCAATTATACATTAATTCTAGAGGAGTCTGTGTAGAAAGAATATATATCTGGATTTTCCCTTAGGAATTAGATACACATTAGTTGCACACGTTAATGTCACTAATCGAGTGTATCAAGTTAGAAAATTGGTGCAGAGCCACAGGCAACAGATAGCTTCTAGAGTCTGCTAATCCAAGAGATTACGGATAGATCATATGACATGTCTCGTCTTACCCCATCCCTTCTCCTTTCCATATTTTAATGATGCATATCTGAAAGGGCTTTGATAGAACTGAGAATTAGTTCATTCAAAAAATGGTATTAAGCATCTACTGTGTGCAAACTTCTGTATTTTAGATGCTGTAGAATACAAAAATAGAAAGAAGATAAGTCTTGTAGTCCAGGATTTTATGGCCTAATAGGGAAGATAATGAGGCATAAGTACCGGTATTACAAAGTAGAAAGTGTTAAGGACCATCAGAGTAATCAGGATAGAGTTGAGCAAGAAAGAGATTGTACCCCGCAGGTGGTGCTGGGCCTTGAAGTTGAGTAGGATTTGGACATGCAGAAATAAGGCAAAGCATCCTAGGCTTAGGCTAGGGAGGGAACAGGGAAAAACTAAAGGCATCTGCATCAGGTAACAACTCATTTCATTTCGCCCTGAGGAAATGTTAGGTAAATGGACCAATGAAAAGAGTTTTGAACATTTTGAGGCAGATGGTGTGGTTTCAAATGTTAGATCCTGACTCAGCAGACTTGAGGAAAGGAAATGATAAGATCAAACTTTAATCAGATAACAATGTACTACTGAAGAGGGAATGTTGAGTCAGGAGGTATTGGTATGGGCTGGAGAAGGAGATACTGAAGACTCAAGGTGTGTGCTCAGTAGTGTCTGGCTCTTTGCAACCCCGTGGACTATAACCTGCCAGGTTCCTCGGTCCATGGAATTTTCCAGACAAGAATACTGGAATGGGTTGCCATTACTAGACTTTTATTATATGCCATCTTTAATAAAGTCAGGTGATCCATCAGTAAGGAAATTCCTGAGATCTGAAAGACATTCCAGGACAGGCTGTGTATGGAGATTCTTTCTTTGATAGGTTGGGGTTTGCTTGGGCTCTGTCAAACGGAAGGCCCAGAGAGGGTAGGCAGAGAACTCCATAATGATGACGAAACAGGCATCAAAGTTCAGACAGGTAGAAAGTCTGGTATCCGGTAGTGTTAAAGAAAACCAGAGCTGGATAGTAAAGTGGTAAAAAAAAAAAAAAACAGATTTTATTCAGCAACTATTGGAATGGAAGGGAAGACACCACAATATAGAACTGGACTCAATTCTTAATTTAAGGAAAGGTAGGGATTTTAAACAAGGAACAGGTTGGATAGGTTAGGTAATAGAAAATTCCTAATAGGAAACACTAGAGGCATTCAGGTGTAATGCAGCAAAGGGTCCATGTGCCCATGGTGCAGAAAGCCACACTCTTAACAGCAGGAGCTTGCAGCAAAGTCAGGATTTATCGCCGAACTCCAAGCAAGAGAAATAAGCCTCAGATCCACTCCAATTGGGTCTTGGAGTTAGGGGTTTTTTAAAGGGAAAGAAGAAAGAAGCTGGTTGTGACATTTATTAGTCGTAGTTTTGGGAGTTAAGATGTCTCTGGTTTACAATTCTCTGGCCAGGTGATCCATGGCTCGAGGGGTCAATTAGCTCATCTTGCCCTGGAGAAAGAACCTGAGTTTGTATGTTAATGATAATATCAACAACAGCAGTTTTAGTCACCTGACTGGTGGTTTAGTGTTCAGTTAGCACAGGATTGAGGTCAGAGAGGACATGAAAAGGAATAAATTTTCAGATAGAGAGGTTAATCATAAACTCAGCAGAGCAACTGGAGAAGGCAATGGCAACCCACTCCAGTACTCTTGCCTAGAAAAGCCCATGGACAGAGGAGCCTGGTGGGCTGCAGTCCATGGGTCGCTAAGAGTCTGAAATGACTGAGCGACTTCACTTTCACTTTTCACTTTCATGCATTGGAGAAGGAACTAGCAACTGACTCCAGTGTTCTTGCCTGGGGTATCCCAGGGACCAGGGAGCCTGGTGGGCTGCCGTCTATGGGGTCGCACAGAGTCAGACACGACTGAAGCGACTTAGCAGCAGCAGCAGCAGCAGCAGGGCAACTGCATTTTAGGAGGACACAGTTTCACAGATTATACAGACCCAACAAGACTCTTGCCACAGGCCGGCCAGGGTAGTAAGGTATCACCTGGAGGATAGTAGAAACAGAGGAACCCCATCAGAGATGGAGAATGGGGGATTCTCTCCAGACTGACTTACCAGGATTCTTGCCAAAACCTGTCTATGCAGGTCTAGCATGGCCTGATCAAGAAAAAGATTCAGAGGAACTTGACTATAAAGTTTGGTCAAGGAGAGAGACTTGAGAGACAGGATTCAAGTCAGTTAAAACGCCTTAGAGAAACAGGTTTAGAGGGACATTTAGTTTGGGTGAGGTGTCAAATCAGACAGTTTACAGAATCAGGACAGCCGGTTGAAGGCTCAGTTACTAAAAAGATATGTAAGTGGAGGCTTCGTTCTAAGAAGCTAGTCACATGCCCAGTGACTAACATTCCAAACGCAGATGGGGATGAAGCCAAGAAGACTGAGTTGGTTTAGAGCGGCTGGCTCAAGGTGGTCCCTGCTGGAGTAGAGCCAAACTGCTAGTGTGGGCCCCTGCCATGCTGACTGGCAGGGCCCTAGCTCCAGGCAACTCATTACAGTTGCCCATCTGGCCACTGAACTCCTAACCCTGGGCTCATTAATCCTGAGTAATCAGCCAGTTGTAATGTAATTCTCAAGTATAAGGTGATAATAGCCTTTCTTTTTCATGACCCCTAGACTACATGGGTATTTGATGCCACGGAGAAAGATTCCTGTTTTGGATCTTTTTCCTTTTGAAACATCCTAGAGTTTTTTGACAAAACAGATAAAAATTCAATGTTAATTATTTCCCACTTGTTAATAAGGTATTTTTAAGTATCAGTTGTTATTGCTGTTTCCATTAATAGAGCACAGCAAGCAGTTTCAACTCTTAACCATCCCTTACAATGCTGAGACCATCATTAACTAGCTATGGATCATTTGTGCACACATATGTCTACATTTACAGTAACTTCAGAGAAGTGGGCTCAGTTCTCATTACTTTACTTGTAACTTGGCTTTCAAATTAATTCAAAGAAGGCAAATCAACTCAAAGTAGGTACTGCAGAGGAACACTTGAAAATTCAGAATATCATCCTACATGAATTTAAGTGTTAATCTACAAACTATTCCATACAGGATGCTTTGTTCTTAATTCTCCAAATGAACACATCTTATTTGATTTCACTAAGTTTCTTCTATTGTCTAGTTAATACCTTGTTCCTTTTTCGTGCAATTCATATTGTCTTCCCCTGAGACTTTAATTCCAATTACATTGACTTGAAATCTCCATCTTGATTCTCCAGATCTCATTATTCACTTTTAAAATAATCTGCTGCTGCTCCTGCTGCTAAGTCACTTCAGTCGTGTCTGACTCTGTGCAACGCCATGGACGGCAGCCCACCAGGCTCCTCCGTCCACAGGATTCTCTAGGCAAACATACTGGAGTGGGTTGCCATTTCCTTCTCCTTAAAATTATCTAGTCTTTAATACACTACATTTATGGGACAAAGGCTTTGAAAACACTGTAGTTATAGGGGGAAAAAACCCTTTGTTAGGTGAAGGGGGTGGCAGTCCCTGGATACTACTCCATTTTCACTAAGAGAACTAGTGAAAATAGCAGAATATTTTAAATTGATACCAATCTTCTCTCCTACTGAAGTGGAAACTACTATCTTGTCTGTTTTTCTGAAATAGTAGATTACACTCCTCTCCCACAAATTACTGATTTCAAGCAAATGCAATTGATATTTAGAAGGATTACATAAGATAAGCCATACACTGATCAACCAAAAGATTCTTTTAATTAGTAAATTAAGTCACTTACAGGCAACTTGATCATAATACACAATATAAAACAGTACCATGCTGATGTTTCCTTACTTCAGAAACGAAAAAAGATGTCATTCGTGTTAAAGAAAAACAGTTAAGAACATTTATGGGTAATGAAGTAATCTCTTACAATAATAAATTATCAAAATGGAAAAAGAGGGGAATGTGGAGATGGAAGCACAAAAAAGCAATCTGAAAAATCGCAGTCTATCTTTAGGATCAGATGGCATTCATTAGACACTTCAGAAGTAACTGGACTACTCTCACACTCACACACACACAAAATGCAGCTTATCATTAAAAAGAAGTATTACCGTGGAAGACTAAATACCTCTGAAAGGATGACTTTGGACTTATCAGCTGTGCTAAATCAGAGTTAAGGATTTGCATTAGATATGTATGTAATCAATAAGAGAAAATTTACATCAACAAAGCAGCATTTCCCCATTCGGGTTAATCAGACTAAACTTCACTCCAATGAACACATCAACATTTTTTTTTTTACATATATACGCACAGGCACAATTTTAAAGATATATAATCATCTTTTCTCCCAAATGATGTGAGGTCTTGGTTGAAAATTCTTACACAATCTGTATAAAATCTGGAGCTTAATTAGAAGTACCTGGTAAAACTTGACATGGATCAAAGCAAAGATTTCAGGGGTATATGGTCATTTTTAATTATGGAAAATATATCAACTTTTCTGAGAAAACAAAATTTCATAGAAATGATAAAAACACAATTTCAAAAATACACTTTCATCTAGAAAATAAAATTTAAAAGTGCAGATTTCTGTATGACAGTCTAGTGAGTGCTTCATGAGCAGGCTTTACTCTTCCATCTGTGCCCCTTAATCATCTAATGTGGGACTCACACCTGAAATGTGGTTACAAACAAGGGAGAAAAAGAAAACTCACAGCTATCCCTGTGGTTGAGAAGCAGCAGATTAAATTAGTGGGGCCAGGCAATGAGGCGTCCTGAATAAAAATATTCTTTCATTTTGGGATTTTTCCTATAGGCACAGAGAAATTATAGCTGGTTTGTGAGCAGGAAGGTTATATGATTTAGACTTATTTGGTGGCTCAGTGGTAAAGAATCCGCCTGCCCACACAGGAGATGCAGGGTTAATCTTTGGATAGGGAAGATCTCCTGGAGAAGGAAATGGCAACCCACTCCAATATTCTTGCCTGAGAAATCCCAAGGACAGAGGAGCCTGGAGGGCTACAGTCCATGGGGTCACAACAAGTAGGACACAACTGAGCATGCACAAGCATATTAAGCTTGGCACCCAGTATGGACTGCATGAGGAATGTGCTATTCTCACAAGAGCCTCTGAAGTCTGTATTAATCTTCAATTAGAACTGTCCCAAGGCTGTTCCTCTCCAGCAAATCTGATTCATATTTCTCACCCTTAAAGCACTCCTCATCATGTAGGAGCTGACCCAAGTTCTTTTGCATGGCCCACAACTCCTTTTTAATACAGCTATTGTGCCCTTTCTAGCCTTGTCTCCTCCTCCACCATGTCATCTCAGGCTTTGATAATATGCAGGTGTATGGGTTCTCCAAGCCTTTTCTCATGCAGCTTCCACTATTAAGACCCACCCCACCCGGCAAAGACCACTGCCTAGGTCTCACCTCCTCGTGAAGCCTACCTGACCTTTCAGACAGGCTAAAGACAGAGGCAGGCACTACAGCTATGCTGCCACAAGTCAAGGAATGTCCTGGGCCATCAGAAGCTGAGAGAGGCAAGGAAGGGCTTCTCCTCTAGAGAAGAGGGAGTGTGACACAGCTGACATTTTGATTTCTGCCTTCTGGCCTTCAGAACTGAGACAGAATCAACTTCTGCTGCTTTATACCACCCTGTTTGTGTGATCTGTTACAGGCAGCCCTTGAAAATGAACATAATATATATCAATGGAACTATTAGCATTAAAATTTTTCTCTCTACAAGCAGGTAATGGGATTCTCCTAGTTAATTATAAAGTGTAATACGACTAAAGCTACAAAGAAGTGTGTAGCTAATTCACAGTATGGCTCAAGAAAAGCTTCACATAAAAAGTGACACTTAAAGCTAAGATTTGAAAAATGAGTATGAATAGCCCAGACAGAGAAACGGAGGAGGTATATATTTATAATGAGGATTATAATATTTATGAAGCATAACTTATGAAGTATATAACATAAAAAATGTTGCCCATCAGTATACGAAAATGTGTTTGAGTTTCCACAGTATGTGTGCATCTCACAGAAGGATTCAAGGATCAGTGAATATTGATAACATTCTAATAATTTTTGATATCTATAAATAAGGTGAATTCAGAATCTGATTAATATACTACCAAAAAGGTTAGCAAACATGTAATTTTTAGAAAAGGTGACAAAGGAGCAATCCAGTTGTTTCATTTATACACTACTTGCCTACATCGGTTTACTTTGAGACCATATTTAATTTAATAGTGAGAATCCTGAAGAAATGGAGACCTGCCAGTTGGCTCTGAACACTGCTAACTAGAAGTGAATAACAACGGCCCCATGAGTCATTTCTAAGCTGTTAAAAAAAAAAAAACTTTCAATAAAAAATTCCTCTGCATCACACTAGTTGTGGATTTTTACATCAAAGAGATGTCTGGATTCATCATTTCATTTATAAACAGTAATTCAGAAACTCTGACATTTCTGACAATGATGCCAAACACAGACAAAGAAAAAAACGGCAACTAACCTACATTCTTGAAGTCGATGAAACTTGATAGGAGAATGTAAATTAAAATTTTACCACCTTAAATAATGCATTAAATAGCTATGGTTACCTGGTTTAATAAGAAGCATGGGCTTGAGTGCTCTGGAACAGTAGATCAGAGATTGGTTACTTAGGAACAATTTCCTTTTATATTTCTCAATATTCAAATACACTAAGAGCAGGACACTAAAATAAACAAAAGAACATTTGAAGAGTTCTCATATTGTTCTAAAGTAGGTAGGTTTTGTTTATACAAATATTTATTTCAATGCTTCCTGGAACGTTTTCAAAAGAATTTTGTCTTTCTGAATATGGGGGCAGGGGGCGGGGGCGGGGGCGGGGGACAGGGAGGAATGCTCCTTAGAGGATGTCACATCTGAGATAGAACAAATAGCTCTAGTTACTGTTTCTATCCTGTGTTTAACACTACACTTAGTCCTTCTCCACTAAGGGCTTGAAGTAAAACAAGAAAGTCATAAAATGAACAACAATGGTTACAGCTATTATTATAGAAACAGGGTGAACAATCTCTTCTTGAAGATGTTTACAGATGGAACTACTGAGAGTGTCTAAGCTCTTAATAAATATGATCAGTTTATGGGGGAGATGACCCTGATTAGCATTTGTCAAATCAAATTCCACAGAACACTAGGGTATCATTAAATGTTAATAGGTGCTATTTGAGAAAAAGATAGTGCAGTTAAATATTTGGGAAACTGCAATGTAACATTTATCTCTTTAACAGCCACAAAAATTTGTATGCTAAAAAGCCCTGAAGTAAGAATGCTTTGACATTCTACTTAACTCAGTATTTGCACATGAAAGTCTCTTTGGTTAAAATACTTTTTCCACCTTAGAAATCAATGGAGTCCTGAAATACTGTCCTTAAAAACATAAATAGCATACTAAATTCACATCAGCCCTACCTACTTCCATCACACAGATGAACAAAAACAAGAACACAGTTTTCTATGAATGTATCTCAGAAGTATGATGTCAAAGAAATGAAGTTCTTTTCTGTCCATTACTTACAGGTTTAATTCATTTTTTTTTAAATTCATTTAAACTCTAAGAACATGTAAATCTATATGGTTGGATGTACTCTGAGTTTCATTAAATGAAACTCCCCTTGAGTCCTGAATCTGAGTAATAATTTAATAGCAGTTTTGTTGTTAGAGAGCTTGTGTATCATATGCTTTATGCAGTGTCCAAAGCAAGAGTCTAGTGATGCATTTCTTACCCCATCAACCTCACGATGCTGAATTTTTGTCTGTAGCCATTGGAGTACCATGTATTCTTGAGAGTGATGGCAGGTGATTCCAAAGCCTAAAGTTACTTGAATAGTTCCCTTCCATTATTGCTGCATATTTTGAGAAATTTTGTCATCTTCTTACCAGTTATCACTCATAGTCTCTTTGCCTAGAATCTCTTTTCCTTGACATTCTACTTTACGTTGTTTAGTCGCTAAGTTGTATCTGACTCCTTCACGACCGTATGGACTATAGCCTGCCGAGCTCCTCTGTCCGTGGGATTTTCCAGGCAAAAATACTGGAGTGGGTTGACATTTCCTCTTCCAGAGGATCTTCCCAACCCAGGAATCAAACCCAAGTCTCCTACCTTGCAGGCGGATTTATTACTATTGAGCCACCTGGGAATCCCTTTCTACTTTATAACGCCTACTTATTCCTCAAGACCAATTTAGATAGCACCTTCGCCTTTTCTATGAAACATTCCTGTTGACTGTTTGCCACCACACAAAAGGTAACCCAGCATTTTCTCTTCTTAGTGCTTTATTTCCATCATCAGTTTCTGGTTTCAGCTCCCATTTGGGGACTGTGACTTCAATACACTCTGCTCCTGTATTTTATGTTCAGATACTCAGTCAGTGATATCAGCATTACATCTGACATAACACTGGCCACTTGGATAGGATTAAACATGTGTCTCCTGTATGTCCAGGTCTGAAGCTGAGGCAACCTTGGATTCGTCTTCTTTCTCCTGCCTTTTAGCTATTGGAAGCTACTGTCCTTGCAGAGCCAGGACACTTGAGTGTCCTCCACAATCCTCCCCATGTTGGTAGCAGGTCATATTTTCTGGAACATCATTCCATGCTTGACCTTATTTTATCACTTCAGCTACATTTAGAAGATAAGCAAGTTACTGAGCAAAAATTGCAAGTAACACAACTAGCTTTTAGCAAGCAGTGCTGTCATTGGAACCCCCAAATCTATTTACTCTTAGTGCATTACCATTATACCAAAACATATATTCTCTCATGTTATCATTTTAAATATCTCTGTTTGAATGGATACTATTTTAAGGTAATTTCTGTGTATGGTACAAAGAAGTGGCCCAGCTTTTTCCTTTTGATATGAACATCCAGGTGTTCCAGCACCATTTGTTGAAAAGACTGTTATTTCCCCAACTGAATTATCTTGGCATCCTTGTCAAAAACCAGTTGATTATAAATTCTGAGGATAAATTTATGAACTCTCAGTTCTCTTCCATTGATCTGTACTGATCTTTTTTTTTTTTTTTTTATGCCAGTACCACCCTGTCTTAATTACTGTAGCCTTTTGGAAAGTTTGGAAATCAGTTAAGTGTGAGACACTCAACTTTGTTTTTCTGTTTCAAGATTTTTTTTAAACTTACCTGCTGATTTTTTTAGCATTCAAGATCAAAAGAAAGACAGATACCAGCAGTAGTAACCCTTTGTTTTACCATAAAACTAATCTCTTGAAATCTCTTCTTAATGGGCTATTTTCAGGTGCTGTTCTTTAATTACACTAGACCCAGGTAGTAATTTGGGACGGATGGTGTCTGAGCCTTTCTGGGCTTTGGTTTCTTCTGGTTAGAGATTGAGTACGTTAGACAGTCTTCCATGCCCCTGCTAGTCTTTCAAAATGTAGCATCAATAATTTCTTGTTTCCTTCTCTAGTGAATAGGTAAATAAAATATAGACGAGAAAGAGGATTTCCTAGGAGTCAGTATTAATGGAGCACCCAGGGTGTACAATTGGACAAAGTAAATATTAGAATGAAAAGCTTAAATGGTTGTGAGTGTTTCGGTAAATAGCTTAAGTTTTATTGGTCCTTAAAATTCTACATATCTTTTCACTAAAAATCAGTCACTTTCCATGCTTGAAATTAAGCACAGTCTAATAGTTTAAACTTGAGCCCAAATGACACTTTAAGAAACATTTATACTATAAAAGGAGGTCTGTCTGTGCAAATTAAATATAGTTCCTGTGACAGTGAATGCATGATTAAACCTGATTAAAACATATATTTGTATTTCTTTGTCACCCATATTTCTCATAACAGGCATTCTTCTATGCTCAATGTAACCTATTGAGGTTTGAAATAGTTTTTTCTGTTTTAGTTTTAGATCATTATATACATCTCTTCATCAGGTCAGTATATTCTGGTACCAGTGACTTTAACTTCTTTAGAATTAAAACAGAAGCCTTCCTAGATATGAATTTTTATATAGAGAGAGGTGCACAGAGTACAAAAAGGATAGATACATTTTCTTTAACCAGATGGTTTTTAAAAGTAAATATTAAAATATTCTGTAATATATCTTTCTAATAAGATACTTGACAATGTCTATGTTTATGAAGTCAGATGCCTAATTGTATTAACTATCTAGATTAAAATTTATGGTCTTGTGATCAGTTGATATGTTTCTTAAAACATTAATCTACATTTTCTCCATGCATTAAATATAATTTTTATAATTTATTAGTTTAAGGCCTAATAATATAGAATTATTTGTGTGATTAGAAAACATTTTCAAAAGGCAGTTATGACCAGTTGAAGTGTAATGAAGTGTAATGTGTTATACACACTGCTAATCTAAGAAAATAAACACAAATTCTGTTTTTTCACTTTGAATACCTGGTTACTGGCATAGAAGAGCTCAGATTATGTCCATTGAACATTTATTTCTGTTTATAATGTTCAAAAAAACTCTTTTTCTCATACATGTTCTTTTTAACTAACTTTCTGTTCAGGTATTTAACTCTTCTTCTCAGCTTTCTGATGGCTTTGTGACTATACTTCTCCCAGTCATTTTTCCTCATAGTTTCTTCAGGTCCTCATTTTCTGTCTTCAGTTGTCCCTTCACCTCCACCCCAAGCCACTGACAGCAGTTAACCCATACATTGCTTTGGGATCCATGGCTCTGAGGGCTAGCGCAGGTGGGTGAAGATGAGAAAGACTGTGAGCTAAAGCTTCAACCATCCTTTTCACACAGGTTGAGAGTGAAAGAAGGAAAAGTAAAGAAGGAAGAGCAGGCAGAGGACAGGAAGTGAAGAAGAACTTGGGCTCTTTGTGGTTGTGACCTCTTAGGCCTTGTCCTGATGTTCTTTCCACACCATTCCAAGGGAGATGCTTCGTTCATAGTTAGTTTGCTATGGTTGCCATAATACAGTACTACCAGCTGGATATCTTTAACAGGAGAAATTTGTCATCTCAAAGTTCTGGACGGTTCTAGGACCCACAACAGATTTCCCAACCTGAGGATCTGGTAAAGGGACTGAGAACCCCCAGGGAATTTGACTTGGGAGGGCAGTGGATTTGATTACAGAACTTCCATAGGACTGAGGAAACAGACTCTTGGAGGGCACAAACAAAACCTTGTGCTCACCAGGAGCCAGGAGAAAGGAGCAGTGTCTTCACAAGAGACTGAGCCAGACGTGCCCGTGAGTCTCCAGGAGTCTCCAGCGGAGGTGTTGGTCGACCGTGGCCTGCTGCGGGGTCAGGGGCACTGAATACAACAGTGCGGGCATAAATCCTTTCGAAGGAGGTCGACATTGCTGTCCTTACACCTACCATTGTTTGGCCTCAAGCCAAACAACAGGAAGGGAACACAGCCACGACCATCAACAGGAAATTGGACTAAAGATTTAGCGAGCATAGCCCCGCCCTCTCCCTGCCCACCCCCACCTCAGAAACAGACCCAGTTTCCCCCACAGTCAGTCTCTTCCATCAGGAAACTTCCAGAAACCTCTTATCCTTCTCCATCAGAGGGCAGACAGAATGAAAACCACAATCACAGAAAACTAACCAAACTGATCACATGGTTCACAGCCTTGCGTAACTCAATGAAACTATGAGCCATGCCATATAGTGCCACCCAAGACAGATGGGTCATGGTGGAGAGTTCTGACAAAACGTGGTCCACTGGAAAAGGGAATGGCAAACCACTTCAGTATCCTTCCTTTCAAAATCCCATGAACAGTATGAAAAGGCAAAAGGATATGACACTAAAAGATGAACTCCCCAGGTCGGGAGGTGTATAATATGCTATGGGAGAAGAGTGGAGAAATAACTCCAGGAAGAATAAAGAGACAGAGCCACAGCAAAAACAACACTCAGTGGTGGATGTGACTGGTGATGGAAGTAAAGTCTGATGCTGTAAAGAACAATAATGCATAGGGACCTGGAATGTTAAGTCCACAAGTTAAGGTAAATTGGAAGTGGTCAACCAGATAACAAGAGGGAACATCGACATTTTAGGAGGCAGTGAACTAAAAGGGACCAGAATGGGAAAATTTAATTCAGATGACCATTTTATCTACTACTGTGGGCAAAAATTGCTTAGAAGAAATGGAGTAGCCATCGTAGTGAACAAGAATCCAAAATGCAGAACTTGGGCACAATCTCAAAAATGACAGAATGATCTCTGTTCATTTCCTAGGTAAACTGTTCAGTATCACAGTAATCCAAATCTCTGCCCCAACCACTGGTGCTGAAGAAGCTGAAGTTGAATGGTTCTATGATGACCTACAAGACCTTCTACAACTAACACCAAAAAAGATGTCCTTCTCATCATAGGGGACAGGAATGCATAAATAGGAAGTCAAGAGATACCTGGAATAACAGGCAACTTTGGCCTTGAAGTACAAAATGAAGCAGAGCAAAGGTTAACAGAATTTGCCAAGAGAATGCACTGGTCATAGCAAACACCCTCTTCTAACACTACAAGAGACGACTCTACACATGGACATCACCAGATGGTCAATACTGAAATCAGATTGATTATATTCTTTGCAGACAAAGATGGAGAAGCTCTACACAGTCAGCAAAGACAAGACCAAGAGCTGACTGTGGCTCAAACCATAAACTCCTTAATGCCAAATTCAGACTAAAATTTAAGAAAGTAGGGAAAACCACTAGACCATTCACATATGACCTAAATCAAATCCCTTACCATTATACAGTAGAAGTGAGAAATAGATTCAGTGGGTTATTTCTTATAGACAGAGTGCCTGAAGAACTATAGATGGAGGTTTCTGACATGGTACAGGAGGCAGTGATTAAGACCATCCCCAAGCAAAAGAACTGCAACAAGGCAAAATGGTTGTCTGAAGAGGCCTTATAAATAGCTGAGAAAAGAAGAGAAGCAAGAGGCAAAGAGAAAAGGAAAGATATACCCATTTGAATGCAGAGTTCCAAAGAATAGCAAAGAGATAAGAAAGCCTTCCTCAGTGATCAGTGCAAAGAAATAGAGGAAAACAATAAAATGGGAAAGACTAGAGATCTCTTCAAGAAAATTAGAGATACCAAGGGAACATTTCATGCAAAGATGGGCTCAATAAAGGACAGAAATGGTATGGACCTAACAGAAGCAGAAGATATTAAGAAGACGAGGCAAGAATACACAGAAGAACTGTACAAAACAGATCTTCACGACCCAGTAATCACAATGGTGTGAGCACTCACCTTTAGCCAGACATCCTAGAATGTGAAGTCAAGTGAGCCTTAGGAAGCATCACCATGAACAAAGCTAGTGGATGTGATGGAATACCAGCTGAGCTATTTCAGATCCTAAAAGATAATGCTGTTAAAGTGCTGAAGTAAATATGCCAGCAAACTTGCAAAACTCAGCAGTGGCCACAGGCCTGGGAAAGGTCAGTTTTCATTCCAATCCCAAAGGAAGGCAATTCCAAAGAATGCTCAAACTGCCGCACAGTTGCACTCATCTCACATGCTAGCAAAGTAATGCTGCAGATTCTACAGGTGAAGCTTCAGCAGTATGTGAACTGTGAACTTCCAGATGTTCGGGCTGGATTTAGAAAAGGCAGAGGAACCAGAGATCAAATTGCCAACATCCAATGTATCATAGAAAAAGCAAGAGAGTTCCAGAAAAGCATCTACTTCTGCTTTATTGACTACTCCAAAACCTTTGTGCAGATCATAACAGTAGGGAAAATTCTTCAAGAGAGTGGAATACCAGACCACCTTATCTGCCTCCTGAGAAATCTCTATGTAGGTCAAGAAGCAACATTAGAACTGGACGTGAAACAACAGACTGGTTTCAAATTGGGAAAGGAGTATGTCAAGGCTGTATATTATCACCCTGCTTATTTAACTTATATGCAGAGTACATCATATGAAATGCTGGGATGGATGAAGCACAAGTCAGAATCAAGGTTGTGGGGAGAAATATCAATAACCTCAGATATTCAGGTAACACCACCCCTATGACAGAAAATGAAGAAGAACTAAAGAGTCTCTTGATGATAGTGATATGGAGAGTGGAAAAGGTGGCTTAAAACTCAATATTCAAAAAACTAAGGTCATGGCATCCAGTCCCATCACTTCATGGTAAATAGATGTGGAAACAGTGACAGACTGTTTTCTTGGTCTCCAAAATCACTGCAGATGGTGATTGCAGCCATGAAATTAAAAGGCTCTTGTCCCTTTGAAAGAAAAGCTATGACCAACCTAGACAGCATAGTAAAAAGAAGAGACATTACTTTGCTGACAAAGGTTCTTCTAGTTAAAGATATGGTTTTTCCAATAGTCATGTATGGGTGTGAGAGTTGGATCATAAAGAAAGCTGAGTACTGAAGAATTGATGCATTTGAACTGTGGTGTTGGAGAAGAGTCTTGAGTGTCCCTTAGACTGCAAGGAGATCAAACCAGTCAATCCTAAAGGAAATCAGTCCTGAATATTCATTCATTGGAAGGACTGATGCTGAAGCTCCAATGCTTTAGCCAGCTGATGCGAAGAACTGACTCAGTGAAAAATACCATGATGCTGGGAAAGATTGATGGTGGGAGGAGAAGGGGATGACAAAGGATGAGATGGTTGGATGGCATCATGGACTCGATGCAAAAGAGTTTAAGCAAGCTCCAGGAGTTGGTGACGGACAGGGAAGCCTGGCGTGCTGCAGTCCATGGGGTCTTACTGGCCCTCTTTGTGTTCTTTGGCTTGTAGGTACATCATTTGTGCCATCACCTTTGCATTGTATTCTCTGTGTTTGTGTGTGGCTTTCTCTGTGTCCAAATATCCTGTTCCTATAAGGATACCTGTCATGTTGGCAATATGACCTCTAATGACTCATTTGAACTTAATTCTGAAAAGACTGTTTTCAAATAAGGTCAGATTCTGCGCTATACTAGGGACTAAGACTTAAATGTATCTTTTTGAGAGGACACAATTCAACCCATAACTTTGGACATCTTATAAAAATCCATGCCCAGAACATCCTACATCAAGACACTCACCACCTTTTCTTTGATAAGCAGTTTCCACAATGGAAGGAGGTTGAGGGCAAGTATCTTTAGGAAATCAGTGATCCTTGGAATTTCCCTGGTTGTCCAGTGGTTAAGAATCTACCCTAAGATTGGGGATGTTGGTTTGATCCCTAGTGGGGCAACTAAGATCCCATATTCTGTGGGGCAACTAAACCTATGCACTACAATTAGAGAAGCCCAAACACCACGGCGAAGACCCAGCACAACCAAAAAATAAAATCAGTGGCCCCTGATTGTTTATGCATCATAGTTTGCCTGTGGTCTAAAAGGATGTTTATAGTAGAACGTTAGGCTTCACCCAGTTTTAGCAAACAAAAATGCCAGTCTCCGTGGAAGTTTCTCCATTTTCTGTTTCAAATTTTAGTTCTTTGATTTTAGAAAAAAAATTAGACTACTGAATTCTTAATTATACTTGTACAACAAAGAACCAAGATTTACTGTACCTCAAATTTGTTGCTGAATGCCCAGTAATGTAGACTTCAAATAAACCTCTTCTTGGAGACTTCTCTGTAACAGCATCCCAAGTCATGAAGACTTCAAGATATCATATTCACCTCCATGAGCGTTCCTTGTCAAAATACCTGCCTGTCAGCTCCCTTCACAAGACACCACTCAGTAGACCATCTTGGGCTTTACCTATTTAGAGTCCTGCTCTCCTCTCTAACTTCCTCAAGGACAAAGTCAATGTTCATTCATTGTTCTGTGCCCAGTAACTAACCCAGTTCCTGAAACATTCTGTGTAGGTGCTTCAGAAATACTCTTTAGTTGATTTGCTTCTCTGTGCACTCACTCACCACTTCTGCAAACCTGAAATGCTGAATATCTTTAGTGTCTTACTGGATCTCATGGTCAGGATATTATTCATATTGTCACTGAACTTAAATGAAAAGGCCTGAACACTTTTGAGGAGTATGCTTCATCATTACTTTTCAGATAGGAAAAGAGAGCTGGAAAGTATCAAATGTTTTATCTGAGGTGACTGGCAGAGAACACTGCAGGTCCCTAGATTCTAGGTTTGCTATCCTACCCTGACTTCAGGAATCAGGCAGTTAGAAACACTGTGGGCATATATATACATATGAGAGTGTGTGCATGCTCGGTCGTGTGTCTTTTTATGACCCTGCGGACTGTAGCCTTCCAGGCTCGTCTGTTAATGAGATTTCCCAGGCAAGAATACTGGAGTGGGTTGCCATTTCCTCCTCTAGGGAATCTTCCTGACCCAGGGATTGAACCTGTTTCTCTTGTGCCTCCTGCACTGGCAGGCGGATTCTTTACCACTGAGCCACCTGGGAAGTTACTATTTTGCCAGGAAAGAGTTTTTGTTTTTCTCTTTTCATTGACTCAAGGAAACCGCAGCTCTACTGCTGTAGTGGACACAAGAACAGTATTACCATGCTGTCCTGCTCTCTTCATTCACCCTTTTAGGAAGTGCTTAAAGAACAGCAGGGCCCTGTGGTGACAAAGACACTTTATTCTCAGCTCAGTGTTCCACTTGGCAGCCTTGTCTTCTCCTTAATTGCAATAAGCTAACCTCTTGCATCTCAAATGTCACTGTAATCCAAAGGAAATAACCGAAATGAATGTTTTGTTAGTTGTACATTTCTTAACTAATAAGGTAAGAGAAACAGTGCATGTAGTTTAGCAAAATGTAGTAATTTGTATTTTTGTTTGTCAGTGTACAAAAATTTTTGTAAACCCACAAGACATGAATAGAATTAGTAAGTTAAGTATATGTCCCAGAACTGATCCAGGGCCACAAATTGCTAATTTAGGTGACTTGATTTAATAGGCATTAAAAAACCTCCATTCCACAAAAATGTGCCTTCTTTTCTGCTGATATTTAAAACATCATGTCTTTATCAGTCCATTGCTTTGCATTATACCCTACCTCCTGTGAAGCATTGATTTTAAAAATCTGAAATATTCATTGCAGAGAGGCAAAACATCGTACCACTCACCTCAGTAGAGGTCAGCTCAGTATGAATTTCACCAGTTCATTTACAAAATGAATTTTAAAATGAGTCAGTCAAGAAAATGGACTCCTTTTGCTCATTGCTAAGCTGAGCACACTGGGGGAAAAAGCTTACTATAAGGAGCTTCCAGTATAATTTATGAGACAAAACATATATATGTGAAACAGAAGTACCAGTAACAATATTTTATTGAATAACAGATGATTCGGTACATTAGAGAGATGTGTTTCTCAAACTTTTTCCTTAAGCACTAGCACTATTTTCCAAATTATCTTACACAAAATCCCAACATATAAAACCTCTAAAAGTTGGGCTTCTTTAGTTAGAGAGAGTGGGAGGAAGCCAAAGGAGCCATCTGCTACAAGTGTCCTTTCATCCCTGAAGGGATTCCTTGGGATCTAAGGCATTTGGGATCACAATTAAAAGTCATTAAATTTAGGACTTCCTGGTGGCTCAGTGGTGAAGAATATTGCTGCCAATGCAGGAAACATGGATTCAATCCCTGATTTGGGAAGATTCAACATGCCACAGAGCACCTAAGCCTGTTCATCACAACTATTGAGCCTGTGCTCTAGAGCCCAGGAGCCACAGCTACTGAGCTGCTGTGCCACAAATACTGAAGCCTTTGCACCCTAGACCCCGTGCTCTGCAGCAAGAGAAGCCACTCCAGTGAGAAGCCTTCATACTGCAACTAGAGAGTAGCCCCAGATGCCCAGAACTAAAGAAAAGTACATGCAGCAACGCAGACCCAGCACACCCAAAAATAAATAAATAATGTGGTTTTATTTTTTAAGTCATTAAATTTAGCTCACAAACATGGGGTAAGTTGACAGAAGGGAAAATACACTCTGGGTCTGACAAGGAGAGGAAAATCCCAAGTAGGAATTCCTCCTCAAGTTGTTGTAAAAAAAAAAAAAAAAGACATAGTCAGTATGAGGGATAGTGAGAAAAAAGCTGGGTAAGGTAGATAGATGGACATTTCAGTTCATTTCAGTCGCTCAGTCATATCCGACTCTTTGAGACCCCATGAATCGCAGCACGCCAGGCCTCCCTGTCCATCACCAACTCCTGCAGTTTACCCAAACTCAAGTCCATCGAGTTGGTGATGCCATCCAGCCATCTCATCCTCTGTTGTCCCCTGCTCCTCCTGTCCCCAATCCTTCCCAGCATCAGGGTCTTTTCCAGTGAGTCAGCTCTCCACATCACGTGGCCAAAGTATTAGAGTTTCAGCTTTAACATCAGTCCTTCCAATGAACACCTACGACTGATCTCCTTGAGGATGGACTTATTGGATCTCCTTGCAGTCCAAGGGACTCTCAAGAGTCTTCTCCAACACCACAATTCAAAAGCATCAATTCTTCAGCACTCAGCTTTCTTCACAGTCCAACTCTCACATCCATACATGACTACTGGAAAAACCATAGCCTTGACTAGATGGACCCTTGTTGATAAAGTAATGTTTCTGCTTTTTAATATGCTATCTAGGCTGGTCATAACTTTCCTTCCAAAGAGTAAGTGTCTTTTAATTTCATGCTTGCAGTCACCATCTACAGTGATTTTGGAACCCAAAAAAATAAAGTCTGACACTGTTTCCATTATTTCCCCATCTATTTGCCATGAAGTGATGGGACCAGATGCCATGATCTTAGTTTTCTGAATGTTGAGCTTTAAGCCAACCTTTTCACTCTTATATTTTCATTTTCATCAAGAGGCTTTTTAGTTTCTCTTCACTTTCTGCCGTAAGGATGGTGTCATCTGAGGTTACTGATATTTCTCCCAACAATCTTGAATCCAGCTTGTGCTTCTTCCAGCCCAGCATTTCTCATGATATACTCTGCATAGTAGTTAAATAAGCAGGGTGACAATATACAGGTTTGCTGTACTCCTTTTCCTATTTGGAACCAGTCTCTTGTTCCATGTCCAGTTCTAACTGTTGCTTCCTGACTTGCATACAGGTTTCTCAAGAGTCAGGTCTGGTGGTCTGGTATTCCCATCTCTTTCAGAATTTTCCACAGTTTATTGTGATCCACACAGTCAAAGGCTTTGGCATAGTCAATAGAGCAGAAATAGATATTTTTCTGGAACTCTCTTGCTTTTTTGATGATCCAGAGGATGTTGGCAATTTGATCTCTGGTTCCTCTGCCGTTTCTAAAACTAGCTTGAACATCTGGAAGTTCATGATTCACGTATTGCTGAAGCCTGGTTTGGAGAATTTTGAGCATTACTTTACTAGCTTGTGAGATGAGTGCAATTGTGCAGTAGTTTGAGCGTTCTTTGGCATTGCCTTTCTTTGGGATTGGAATGAAAACTGAACCTTTTCCAGTCCTGTGGCCACTGCTGAGTTTTCCAAATTTACTGGCATGTTGAGGGCAGCACTTTCACAGCATCATCTTTCAGGATTTGAAATAGCTTAACTGGAATTCCATCACCTCCACTAGCTTTGTTAATAGTGATGCTTTCTAAGGCCCACTTGACCAGTAGGTCTAAGCTGAAAAAGCAGGCAGAAAAGTTGCGATTTGTTGAGAAAGAAAATAGGGAGGCACTAGGGCTTAATCTTAGGAACTGATGCAATGAAAGCAGACTTGAATAGGGAAGATTGGTAGCAGGTGCAAGATGGTTTAGAAACCGAACTGATTCTTATTTCCCCAGTTATTCCTTCCACTCTGTCTCAAGTTATTCTTCCTCTCTTCCTCTTAGTTTCATTGTTTGAGAAACTGCAAGCAGGCCATCCACCTATCCTCCCCCCTTCTCCACCCACAGAGTATGTGTGGTACCTGCCTGAGCCTTCTGTT
The DNA here is from genome assembly GCA_007570785.1 of Antilocapra americana. Taxonomy (NCBI): domain Eukaryota; kingdom Metazoa; phylum Chordata; class Mammalia; order Artiodactyla; family Antilocapridae; genus Antilocapra; species Antilocapra americana. Next base: position 30,972,372 of record ML660772.1, read on the forward strand.
TCCCATTCTGTGCAAAGGTGAATCTAACTGAGCAGAATGTGCATCCTTTCCACATAGCCCCTAGCCTTGGGGTCATCATGCCTGACCGATGCCCAGTAAACCCCATAATGCCACTTTCCTCTCCCCTTAAGGTTTTTATTTCCTTCTGTGAATTCTGCATCTTCCAAAATGGGAAAGATTTGTATGTGAATCTTTATAAATCTCCTTATTAAAGGAGAACTTATACCTTAATTTACATAAGTGCCAGAAAATGGGTGATATGACTTGACTGTTTTCTCAGAAATGTTTTTTTTTTTAATTCAACAATTCCCTCTTTTCATTTTCTTGTGTACTGATGATTCCTCGCCAGTTGGTCCCCATAGCAACACTGGATAATGCTAATGAAACTGCAACATCTTAAGCTCTCTCCCACAGAGCATCTCTGTTAAAATAGCCATGAAACACAGTTGCATTTATTATTTTCTTTGCTTAAAAGAAATTGCTATTTTGGAATCTTTCCCATGATCAAGGCTTAACTTGCTAAACTTTCTGGCTTGAATTGGAGCCTCTGATTTAGAGAAGATTTTTCAAAGGTGATAAACCACAATTGGAATACTACTTCCTCCCCCCACGTTCATGCCCCATGCTGGTGTATGGCGGTGGTTCTCAAAATGTGTTTGCCCAGCAGCACCAGCGTCTGGGCACGTGTTAGTGTTAGAAATGCAAATTTATTTGCCACATCCCATACCTTTTGAATCAGCTACTCAGGATGGAGCCCAGTACTCTGTTTTTATATATATAATTTTATTTATTATTTATTTGGCTGTGCTGGATCTTCATTGCTGCAAGGGCTTGTCTCTAGTTGTGACAAGTGAGGGGGCTAGTTGCAGTTTGGGGGCTTTTCATTGCTGTGACTTCTCTTGTTGCAGAACACAGGCTCTGGGCCTCATGGGCTCACTAGTTGCAGTTCCTGGACTCTGGAGCATAGGCTCAATAGTTGGTGGCACATGGGCTTCATTGCTCTTCAGCATGTGGGATCTTCCTGGATCAGGCATCCGTCCCATGTCTCCTGCTTTGGCAGGTGGATTCTTTACCACTGAGCCACCAGGAAGGCCTAATACTGTTTTAACATGTCCTCCAGGTGATTTGGATGCACACTGAAGTTTGAGAACCACTGGTGTAAAGGATAAATAGAACTATAGTAGGCAACAGCATCACATTCAGTTTGCTGGATTCTGCTAACAAAGTTAGAAATTATTTTACTTTTTGTTTCTTATATCACCTAAATTTGTTTATACTATGAAACATTTGCTGAATATAAATTTTTGTTAAAATAAAATATGACAGTGGAGAGTGTAATTGATTTTAGCTCCTGAAAATAAATGTTTTGTGATCCTTATTTGGCCAATATTAACAGACACTTTAAAAAGCTAATTAATTGCCAGTAAGTCTATGATAATAGGTAATGGCTCAGACCATAAAAGCATGTGGTATTTTTTGGTGTTTGTTTCTGTTCCTTATGTGTAGATGCTGACACATACCTGCCTTTTTGAAAGGAGTACAGCTAACCTTTGAACAACACCGTGACTAGGAACTCTGACATGCCACACAGCTGTAAATATGAATATAACCAAATTCATCATATCACATCTGCATATTCAACCAACTGCAGATTACATAGTGCTGTAGTATTTACTAGTGGAAAAAATCCACATATAAAGGTGACCTGTGCAGGTCAAACCGGTGCTGTTCCAGGGTCAACTGTATCTTAAATAGTGCCTTTTCTGCTTATACGGATTCATCCTTTATATGCAGAAACACACCGAAAGCAGGCAGTAAAAGCAAAAATCTTTTGGAGGCATAATTTAGAGAACAAAAAATAGGAATCAGATGGAACAGAGAAGTGCAAAAAGGACAGGTTTGTTATATAAAGTTTTAAGACGCAGATAAACCCCAAGATATGAATATCCAGGCAGAAATTTGAGCTAGAGACAGGTACTCTGAAAGTTAAGGTATTTTAAGCTGGTGGTTATCACAAAACTGAACCATCTGTATACCAGGATGTTGGAACAAGACCTAAGGAAGTTGTACTTGATGATTAGGTCCAGTCTTAAAAACAGACTGTCAGGCACTACAAAAATGAGCCAAATGGGGTTCAGAAACCAAGACAAGTAAGATTCCGCTGGTTGGGAATCCAGAGATTATTCCAACCAAACATTAAAAACAGAGTGATTCTTATCAGCACCTGGCACTTGCTCCTTCTTCTTGATCACCATTGTACTAATTCAAACCCTCTCTGTATCTCACCAAGACTTTCTCTTTTGCTTCCGTATTAGGGTCAGATCCCTGAGTATTAGTAATATTCATCAAAATTCATTCATCATATTCATTAGTCAATTCAGTTGCTCAGTCACGTCCAATTCTTTGTGACTGCAGCACACCAGGCTTCCCTGTCCATCACCAACTCCCAAACCAAACTCATGTCCATTGAGTCGGTGATGCCATCCAACCATCTCATCCTCTGTCCTCCCCTTCTTCTGCCTTCAGTCTTTCCCAGCATCAGGGACTTCTCCAGTGAGTCAGTTCTTCTCATCAGGTAGCCAAAGTATTGGAGCTTCAGCATCAGTCCTTCCAATGAATGAATATTCAGGACTGATTTCCTTTAGGATTGACTGGTTTGATCTCCTTGCAGTCCAGGGGACTCTCAAGACTTCTCCAGCGCCACAGATCAAAAACATCAATTCTTCAGTGCTCAGCCTTTTTTATGGTCCAGCTCTGACATCCATACATGACTACTGGAAAAACCATAGCTTTGACTAGACAGACCTTTATCAGTAAATAATGTCTCTGTTTTTTAATATGCTGTCTAGATTGGTCATAGCTTTCCTTCTAGGGAGCAAGTGTCTTTTAATTTCATAGCTGAAGTCACTATCTGCAATGATTTTGGAGCTCAAGAAAATAAAATCTGTCACTGTTTCCATTGTTTTCCCATCTATTTGCCATGAAGTGCTGGGACTGGATGTTATGATCTTCATTTTCTAAACGTTGAGTTTTAAGCCAGGTTTTTCACTCTCTTCTTTCACTTTCATCAAGAGGCTCTTTAGTTCTTCTCTTTCTGCCATATGGATGGTGTCATCTCTATAAATGAGGTTATTGATATTTCTCCCAGCAATTTTGATTCTGGCTTGTGCTTTATCCAGCCCAGCATTTTGCATGATGTACTCTGCATATAAGTTAAATAAACAGGGTGACAGTACAGAGCCTTGACATACTCCTTTCCCTACTTTGAACCAGTCCATTGTTCCATGTCTGGTTCTAACTGTTGCTTCTTGACCTGCATAAGGTTTCTCAGAAGGCAGGTAAGGTGGTCTGCTACTCCCATCTCTTTAAGAATTTTCCACAGTCTGTCGTGATCCACACAGTCAAAGGATTTAGCATAGTCCATGAAGCATAAATAGATGTTTTTCTGAAATTCTCTTGCCTTTTCTGTGATCCAACAAATAGTAATATTCATAGTCCCCTGAATATCCTGTCTCTGCCTTTCTTACTCCTCGAAGTGCCTGTGGCCACCTTGTTCTCTGCAACTAGGTGTGTTCCTCTCAGTTACTCATATTTGCCCTTAAGGTCTTAGTTCAAACAATGAACTTCTTCAACTTTGATTGACAGACTTAGGTGCTCGTTGTACCCTGTATTTTTCCTTGTGCTTATACTTACCATTATTTATAACAGATGCACAGATTTTGTAATTGTGTCTCTACTTGTACTTTGGTAGCTGGATCCATGCTTTCATCTCTCTAATCCTTTCTCTTGGCTTGGTGCCTAGACTGTAGATTTTCAATAAATATTTTTGAAATGAATAAGAGATGTTTACCTCCTATAGGCATGGCAAACAGATTTTGGGTTTTCTGAAATAATTCTGATTTGAAGTTTTTTGTCCTTTTCTCTCAGCTAGTCCAACTCCAGCTTTTTCAGTGACCCCAGATTTATCTCCTAAATGTCTTATATGCAGATATCACAAAAATCCTTTAAATAAAGTTACAATATACCAGGGATCTGGAAAGATGAAGAAATGGAAGTATATACTAGTCGTTTAAGAAAATCTCCAGGGAAGTCCATTAGTGAAATCTGAAAGTGGGAGTTTAGAGTAGGATGTTTCTGTGCTTTTTTGAGGTATTTAATTAATATAATTCTTGAACGGAATTGGTCAAGCCTTATAGAAACCCTCTTCTGTTCTTTCCTCTCTTTGCATTTCCATGTTATTCTAAAATTCAGAGTACTAAGGGAATGTGTTTGGAATTGAGAAATAAAAAGAAATTCCAAATTCTTTCCATGGGTAACAGATTGTAGTGCCCTTTAATTTACCAACAGCATCTCAGAAAACAATATGATGTTTTGTTTAAGGAGCTTTGCCACATTTCTGAAGATTATTATGTTGAGTATTTTTCCAAAGGGCTTGCATATATCACTGACTGCAAACATCATGTCTTGATGGCTGTCAACATAATAAACACTCATATTTTTACCTACTAATTCCATTCAGATATTTCTAAGTAACTTTCCTTGTTTTGTTTTTTGTTACCATAGTTATTCTTGCTTCATCCTCTTTGATGATCATTCAGTTAATCAAATGAATACTCACTTAGCATCTACTGTATGCTAGGCACTGGGCTGGGGAATGGAACCAGTTTTAAAGTTTTAAAGTGGGAGAAATAGGTTTTAGTGGCATTTCATCTCTCCATATCATAATTTGTGGCTTCAGATCTTTGGTGAAGAGAACGGGGTATAAAATGAATATGTATAGCAGAACCCAGGCCACAAATTCAGTGAAATTCAAGGGGCTGCCAGATAACAGAAATGACAGAAGTGAGTAAAAATATCACTCTAAGTTACTGCTGTCTTCAGCATGATTTTGGAATAATAGGGAGTGGTGAGGATCATGGCAGGTGGGAACGTGCCTCCCCTGCCTGAGGAAGCAACCATCCAGATCTGAATTACTGACATGTGGAAATGGACTCTCAGTGTTGTCAGAATCTGAAATTATTATATTTAATGTGTAATGTGCTCTTTAAGTTTTAATGATGGTAGCTAACTGATACTAAAATACTGTACATATCAAGTAAAATATATTAGATGGGTAGATTTGGCATGAGGCTGCTAATGTATAGACTCTGAGAATCTGAGCTTCCTGTGAATAAACTGCCTGAGTTTTAACATCTATTTTGAAAACACAGCATCCTTTTTTTCTCCCTCCCTTGTTAGAATTACCAGATTAAGCAAATGAAGAGAAAGATTGTTGACCAGTTTTATTTTCATTTCAGATAAGCAGCTAATAACATTTTTACTATATACCCCAGATATTACTCAGCATATACTCTGAAATATCATGCAGTATTTGGGCCATACTTATATTAAAACAGTATTCGTTGTATATCTGAAATTTGAATTTAACTGGACATTCTGTATTTTATCTGACAATCCTATTCCTACTACTGTCTCCTGTTTTGAATTTAAATTTGCCAGATAAGTGACCTATTGGTGAAATATTTAATCATTCATTAATAATTAAATAATTAAATTTTTAATTTTTATTAAGTGATGACTCAGTGCAAGCTGGGCATGCCTTCAAATAGGAATGAGTTTTTTTGTTTGTTTATTTCTTTCTATTGTTTTTAAATCTGGCCGTCTGTGGGGAAGCCTTCTTATTTAGCCTTTATATATAAACTTCTAAAAATGTTTTTTATAATGTTTTACTGTTTTGGCACAAAAATAGCAATTCTTTCTGTAGTTCCAGTGAACATTTTTATCTATTTTTATCCTCATGTTACCAGCTTGCCTTTATGACCTTAAAAAAAAAAAAGAAAGAAAAACAAGCTATATCTTTATAAATGTCCTTTCCATGTTAGCACATTGATTTTTATTTTAATCTTTGAAAAGCTAAGTTCTGAGCGCTTTGCTTCAATAGTATTCTCCCTGATGCTCACATCACTTTGCAATGCTTTTGTACGTTTTGAGATTCTCCTGTTCTTCCCTTCGTGATATTAACCATCTGTATTAATGAGATAATAAACCAGGCTTGTTGCTAATGAATTGATTCATTCAAACTGCTAGATTTAATTAGAAAGACATTTAGCATGCCAGCAGATGTTCTGGTTTTGTTTAATTGTCCCCAAATAAAATAAAATACAATGAATTTTTTTGTTTTTGCATAAATTAAGCTAAATCAAGATTTGTTATTCTGTCATGTATTATAAAGAACTAAATGATGGAGTTTTGTTACCATTGTATTCCAAATATCAGAAGGAAAATCAGTTTCCTTCTAAAAAACACTCACCTAACTCTAATTGACACAAGAGTAAAGTTGAGGAGTGAAGAGTATCCTGACCCTCAAATCTGTATAAAAGAAACTAAGCCAGAGATACATCTCAAAGTTGTTTTTTCCCCCCAATACTTTGATATGGGGTATATCTTCTAAATTATTAACCATTAAAAAAAGTTACTTAAGAACTATAATTCTGGAGACACTATCTAGTGAAGTTTTTTAATTGCTTGCTTTTCATAGTTTTGTTTGCAATCTTCAAAGGGACTTTTATTTTTTAAAAAAGAAAAAGGCAACATTTTAGGAGAGATTTTGTTGTTCAGGGCTTTTATTAGAGAAATTGGCAGGGAACATTTTGAATATGTTAGTGCATGCCCAAAAGTAACAGCTCAGACAAACTGAGCAGTCCTCACTTTGGGCCTTCAGCCTCTAGCATGCCCTTCCTAGAAAAGAAACTAAAGGATTCTGTGCAGTGTCCCAGATAACAAGACAGTCAGTCAGTTCAGTCACTGATTTGTGTCCGACTCCTTGCGACCCCATGAACCGCAACACACCAGGCCTCCCTGTCCATCACCAACTCCCGGAGTTCACCCAAACTCATGTCCATCAAGTCAATGATACCATCCAGCCATCTTATCCTCTGTTGTCACCTTCTCCTCCTGCCCTCAGTCTTTCCCAGAATCATCTTAAAAAAATTACCAGATGATTAAGTTCATCCATCCTGGGCACATAGGGGCATAAAGGCTTGCATGGTAGTTAAAGAGAAAGAGGAAGAAGACAAGAGTAATTCCTTTCACCGTTCTAGCTTAGCTTTCTTTGCTTCTGTTTTTTGTTTGGTAGTTCTTTTTGTTTAAAAATATGTCTTTTTTTAAAAACTAAGGATCATAGTATGAATATGGGTTTGTCCAGTTTTTTTTGTATTTCCCCATCCCACTAAATCTCTCGAAACACATTTTTTGATGACTTGCTTTGTTTCTGTAATTCATTTAGTCATTCTCTTATTGTTGGATATTAGGTTTTTTTGTTTTTTATTTTTCCTATCATTAAAACCAAAAGATATTCTTTAGTAAACCCTTCAATCCTGCTTTTATAGGGCTGTTATTTCTAGGAAGCAGTCAGCCTTAGGTGCTGGTTAAATTTTAATATTCACATTATATTTCAGAGTGTAAGGAATGTAACAGTTTTCAAAAACTAGTGCAAGAAGAGGATGAAATCAGGAGGGTTGACTCAGCAGAGAGCAAAGGTTATGGAACAGAAAGTTGTGCCTTCTGGTTGCTGTACCATCCAACCTCTGTGTTGAATAGTTAGAGCATAGATGATTGCCTTTTCTTCATCTGAGGTTTACTTCTTATAGATTTGCAGTATTTTTCTTTTAGTTTTAACAGTTCTTCCAACGACTTGGTAGGATTGTTAATATCATTCACATACAACCGTGGAAGCATATGTACGAAACAGATTAGGCCCTGTGGTGAAAAGCTGCCATAACCCCTAATAGCAGTCTCTAAGCAGAATTTGCCTCAGTGGTTCTCCTACTTAGAAGGTTGCTCAGGCAGATTGAGATAATTTCAACCATCATAAAAACTTGAGGCATTAAGTAGCTTCATGAATTTTGAGTGTCTTTCTGGGAACAGCATTAGAGTCTTTGAATTCCATGCTGGGCCTCCCCTGTATATACTATGGTGTTGTCTGCTTCAGCCAGGTACTTGGGTGGTTGGAATGAAGATTCAGCTTTGACATTTTCCTTCAAAAGTAGTCATAATGTACCTGGAGACCAACCATATCTCATTTCACAATTCATGAAGTCTGTTTTGGGCTTCCTTGGTGGCTCAGATGGTAAAGAATCTACCTGCAATCCGGGAGACCAGTATTCGATCCCTGGGTTGCAAAGATTCCCTGGAGAAGGGAACAGCTTCCCTCATAGCTCAGCCGGTAAGGAATCTGCCTGCAATGCAGGAGACCCAGGTTCGATTGATGGGTTGGGAAGATCCTCTGGAGAAGGAAATGGCAACCCACTCCAATATTCTCACATGGAGAATCCCATGGGCAGAGGATCCTGGCAGGCTACAGTCCATGGGATCACAAGAGTCGGACATGATTTAGTGACTAAACCACCACCACCCACTCCAGTATTCTGTCCTGGAGAATTCCATGGACAGAGGAGCCTGGTGAGCTACGGTCTATGGGGTCGCAAAGAGTCAGACACAACGGAATGACTTTCACTTTACTTTCAAAGTCTGTTTTACCTAACAGCCAACAATTAGGTTTTCTGCCTATTAAAAACAAAAAAAATGAAAAGATGCTAAATAAATTTGCTAAATTTTGTAAAGAGTTAATGAATGGCATTTTATATGCCTAGCTGTGTCTACTTTTTGATTGTATTTTTGATTTTTCAGATCAAGAATGGTGGTTATATTTAACCCTTGAACAGCAGGGTTTTGAACAAGGAGAGTCTATTTACACCTGGATTTTTTTTCCTGTAGATACAGTAGTACTGCATGATCCGCAGTGGCTGCTGTTGCTGTGGAATACAGAGGAGAAGGGCCTGCTGTAAGGTTAATGCGGATTTTCAGCTGCAAGGGGCTTGGTGCTCCTCACTCCTGCCTTGTTAGAGGGTCAACTGTACTTCGTTTGGGCTCTGATTTCATGCTTTTTCTGGGAGAAAGGAATGATAATTTGTATTGAAGGTGGAAACAAAATCTCATTTTCTAGTGTTAACCTCTCCCCTAATTTATTTTTTGTGCTCCTTGTCTGAATTTTACCACATGTAACATTTGGTCCCAAATTCTTACATTCTTTAACCTTCATGGTCCCTTTAGAATTGTGTTTTTATGAGTTCCTTCATGATCTGCTCTCCATTAAAAGACTCCAGTGCTCATTTGTTTAATCCTCTTGAATATCAAAGCTTTTAGTCAAAGCTTTTGTGTCATTGTGTTTGCTGTTACTTGAATATTCTGTAATAAAAGACTTTCTTAAAGTAAGGTGACCTGAACTACACTTTGTTCAAAATAAAGTTATTTCATTTTTAAGTAACATCCTTTGACTTATACCAAGGCAATAAAAATTTTAAAATCTACTTAGTTTTTTAAGCACTGTGCTAATAGAGTCTCATCCTCTACTAAACATTTATTCTTCTGTTCAGGGTCTTGTAGCATATGAGTACCAAGGGTGTATTCATTTCCTGTAGAATTTGGTGTTCTCTAAATCATTACTTTATATTTCTCTACAATGAATCCTGTACATTGCTTTCAGCCTCAGCTGAGTTCAATCGCTCAGTTGTGTCTGACTCTTTGCAACCCAATAGACTGCAGCACACCAGGCTTCCCTTGTCCATCACCAGCTCCTGGAGCTTACTTTTAGCCTGCCTGCATTTAATAACTCTCCTCCTTCCTACAATCTGCCCCGCTAGTTTTCTGGCCTTAGTAGATTTTATCTCTTTTCATGTTCTGTCTTCCAAATTACTGAGATGTTTTAAAAAGCAATTAAATTTTAAAAGATTGTTATTGAGCCATGTGTATAGACTGCTTGCCCAAGTTTATGGATTGTAAAATGGTCAAGCTACTGGCCAGGAATTTTCAGCTTTATATTACAGCTCAGAAAGAAAGCCAAGGGGAGAACAGTGTAGGGAATACTGTCATTAAAAAGAGAACTTTGGACTTAAAGTTCCCATGGCAGATAATATATTTTTAGTTTCAATTTTGGGGGGTTTTTTTTTTTGTTTGTTTGTTTGTTTATTTGCCTTAAATATTTTTTATCTATGAAAAAATTACTGCATGTGATTTATTTTCTGCACTAATATGTTAAAAAGTTAGTAAGTTAATTTAGAAGCTTAATAATTATATTAATAAGCATCATTTAATGACATAAAAATTTGTTGGGACTATCAGTGTTTTGTAAGCAGTATAGATGATTGCTATTTTTAAAAATACATTTTGTCTTATTACTAGAGAAGTATGCTGTTATTCATGTTTAGGAACTCTTCAAGGCTTGTTATTTTAAGTTTGTTTCAGTTAAAAATATGGATACTTTTGGTTGTAAATGTTGATGAATAGTAGTGCCTAACTTCATAGGGACTTTGCCATTCACAGTGCCCATAAAAATTTAATAAAAATAGAAAGAAGCAATAATAAGTCACTATATGCTGTATTTAAATAACAATATTTCTATGGTCATGAAAGGAAAGAGGGTGTCAAGATCTCCCCATTATAGTCCAAATATTAGGATATTTGTTCAAGGAACGTATAATGACTCCAAGGTCAGGTTCTGGAATCGGACTGCCTGACTTCCAATCCTCTGTGTAACCCTTCGATCAGGAGGTCATTCAATCTCTGAATCAAAAAGCTGGATTTACTGTTGCTGGACTTGAAAGGCATGGTCTTTCTGACAAAGCAGACTGCTGATCGTATTTTGGGTTTGGGGAATGATGGTGATCAGAGACTGTTGGACTCTCAGAAGCAGTACTGTTGGGAGGGGGCGGGGGTGGTAGACCTTTAGCTACAGCAATAGAGACACTGAATGAGGCTGCTGCCTGTTAAGTGATTTTCAGAAGTATGGTAATGGCTGGAGTTGCCACTGACCCATTTGGAGGAGTTTAAAAACTACAGTTCTCTTACTTCTTAATAATAAGACTGCCTTGCTTATAGAACATTTTCTGATAATTAAATCAGAGATTGTGTATGAACTTCCTAGCATAATGCCAAATGGAAACAACCCATCATCTTCATCAATCTGGCCTTAAACTATAAAAGCCCAGCTTTAGACCATGAGATCATCATATTGGGGCACTGTAGCACCTCAAATTTGCCTCATTCTCCAGTGTTGCATAGTACCTGATGTTCATGTTTTTATGTATGCTTAATACACAGCTTTACACTGTCAGCATTTTATGAAGTGTTTGTTTCACCTTTAAACAGATTTCATTTGCTTTCTACACTAGCAGGCTTTTTGTGGATTTGGTTTTAGATGATTCTAGTCCTAAGTACTCTTAGAGAAAAACTGAATTACTTTTCTAATCCAAACATTGTTATGACACAGCAAGTTCTCTCCACCTTCTAGTCTGATTTTTTTAAGTATATGTCCCGCTTGTACCTCAATGGATCCTCCAAAGCAACGTAAGCATTTCACTAGAAGATTTTGTGGTGTCAGATCAGTAAGCCTTTGATTCTTAAACTGCATCACCTGTTAAAACAGGTTGCTTGTTAAAATGCAGGTTTCTGGGCCCCACCCCCAGAATTTCTGATTCACTAGGTCTTAGACGGGGAGCCCAGTGATTTGCATTTCTAGCAAGTGTTCAGGTGATGCTGATGCTCCTGGTCCAGGAACCACACTTTGAGAACTACTGCTCTAGGCATTGATACATAATTGGTCCTCAGACCCCAGTTACCACTGGTCATAAACACAAGATTGTTTATCCAGCCACTCAAACTCAGTGATTTAACTCATGTTAAGTAATTATTTATAATAACTCTAGATCAGTTGAAAGGGGTAATTGCTCTTGGTTAGTGGCTAACAATCAATAAAAGTATTGCAGAAATGTCTTCAGGCTTGAGAGAATAGGACAAGGGCAGAAATAACCTTTTTTTAAGCAAAATTTTTAGTAAGATTAAAAAAAAAAAAAATCCAGCAACCCTGACTTTAGTAAAATGCAGGGTGCTTCCTCTGGGCCCTAGCTGGAGTCCAGTTGAGAGAAACATTTGAGCAAAGGCTGCATCTGTAAGCAGGAATAAGTCACATTTATAATATGGCCCTACCTATGGGGCCATGTTTCCCTAGAGAGGAAGTATGGAGCTCTTACAGCTGGAGATTGTTGACCGTCTTTCCTGACTCTCTTCGTATCAGAATAAAAGAAAGGAGTTTATGTCCAGAGTCAAGCAGTATGATGTCTAATTCCCCCTGCTAATGTCAACTTTTATTAGCTAGGGACCAGACTTTCTTTACCAACTCCATAATAAAAGATATAAATGATCCACACTAAAATATTGGTACCCTGTGACCTAGAAATTCAGCTTCTCATTAATCCTAAGAAAATTATTATTTTAAAAAGGGCAGGGATTTAGTTATACTTATATTCACTGCAGTTTTGTTTATCATAGCAAGAAATCTGTGAACTGTTATGTTCCAAGGTTAGAATACTCTTGTTATTGTAAGTAATTTTATACAAGACTGTTTAGTGGTATAGAAAGTTCCTTATGGCATATTAAATGGAGGAAAAAACATGTATGAGGAAAGTATTTGGGGGATTTCTAATAAAATATGTACTGAGAGATGTATTAAGAAAAATCATTATAATGTTAATTGTGCTTATTTCTGAACCATTTTGCTTAAAAGTTCTACAGTGTACTCATTTTTGTTGTCTGAAAATTTTGTTCTAGAAATATATATGACAAACTTTTAGTGAGAGTTTTAATCAAAATATTACACCAGTCAACCAAGAAGTAAAATAGCTGAGAGCGCTTTCTTACGTTTCGTTTTGAATAAGAAGGAAAGGTGAAAGTTGCAGAACAATTCTGGATTTTCTCTGTAGGGAAGAAAGCTCAGCTTTGTCAGAGCAGAGAGTGCAGAATGAAGCTACTGGAGGCAATCATGTTGTTGACTCTGCTCTGTCAGCTTTTAAATGATAAAAATAAATGGAAACTCTGAGTAGTATTGTCATCTTACCACAGGGAAAGGCAACTCTGCCTATTATCAACATTTCTGCATTTATTTTTTTAATTCTTAAGATGACAGTATAGTTACTGTCTGACCAGTGGATCACTAACAATGGTCAAGGGTTATCACTGGCTATAAAAATCACAAACCAAGACGGGAAGACGCCGGGCAGGGAGTGTCCATGACGAAGTTAGCACAGTGGCTGTGGGGGCTGGCGCTCCTGGGCTCCACCTGGGCAGCCCTGACCATGGGAGCCTTGGGCCTGGAGCTGCCTACTTGCTGGTATGCGCCGGTTGCTATGCCCTGGGCACCGTGGGCTACTGTGTCACTACTTTTCATGACTGTGAAAGACGCTGCCCGCGAGCTGCAGAGGCAGATCCAAGAGGCCAGAGCCGACTTAACCCGCAGGGGACTGCGCTTCTGACACCCTAACTCCGATTCCCTCCCAGACAGCCTGTTCTCCCATTCCCCATTAAAGGGCCAATTTATTTTCTAAAAAAAAAAAAAGAAATCACAAACCAAGAAATGATGACTTTTTTGGACAGTGGGTAAGAGTTGCAATAACTTCTGAAATATCCAGTAAGATATTTGAAGACCTCACCAGCATATCATAACAAACTAACTTTTGAAAATAATTATAAGGCTTAGGTTTGTTGAATATTTAAAAACCCCATTGAAAGCTCTAAAGTTTTACTGTACTGCTTAAACAATTGCTTACCAGAAATAGCAGTGCCAATAATGTGTTTTGTAAAATATCCCTTGGCCATTTATAGGTCTAGATCTTCTCTTCAGGAACTATTGATATCATACATATGTTAGATTTTGAAGAACTCATTCTTGTAATCCTTTAATGCACCAGAACAGTGTATTTATCTTAATAAATGTAGAACTCAACTCTTTAATATCAATCAACTTTCTCTGCTTTCTTTTTTTAATAAGAATTTCTTCAACACAATGGCTTTCATCTGGATGAGTGGTTTACAAGGCTTCCCAAATTATTATAACAATATCCCCTTCCCCTGCTGTAAAGTACACGTTTGGAACACAGCAGAAGTGACAGCTGGTAGTGAAATTCAGAGTGAAGCACCTTTCTGCTCTGCAATAGAGTCCGTTGACCATTGCTGTATCCTCTTATAGTCGTAAGTATATTGGATATGTTAAGCAGAATTATTATCCCATTAGCTTATTTTATACAACCCAAATAACTTATTTTGCCTTTTCCGTTTTAATTAGTAGGTATGTGCATGATTAGTAATCAATATTAATGAGGGACTTGGAAAACCCCATGTCTTTTGATGCTGTTCAGTTCAGTTCATTCTCTCAGTCGTGTCTGACTCTTTGTGACCCCATGGACTGCAGCACTCCAGGCCTTCCTGTCCATCACCAACTCCCAGAGCTTGCTCAAACTCATGTCCATAGAGTTGGTGGTGGCATCCAACCATCTCATTGTCTATCGTCCACTTCTCCTGCCTTCAATCTTTCCCAGTATCAGGGTCTTTTCCAAGGAGTCAGTTCTTCACATGAGGTGGCCAAAGTATTGGAGATTCAGCTTTAGCATCCTTTCTTCCAATTTGATGCTGATCTTATCTTTGTTGATTTTATCAATCAAATATTTCCCTATTATGTTTTAAGTCTTATTTCTTACATGCTTTAAAGCTTTACAGAGTCAGGTCTGAAAATGGAAAGAGGTTGGGGGATGGAGGGAAGAGAGCAAGGACAATGAACAGCCCTTTTAATAATTGCTAACATGTGACTTGCTTTGCTGGCTGTTTGGAGTGTTTTTGTTTTTGATTCTTAATCTCTTGCCTGCTTCCAAAAGTTCTCTTCATTTTTTTTTTCCCTTTCCTTTTTTTTCTTTTTTTTTTTTTTTTTTTTTTTTTGGTAGTGTACCTCTCACTGGTAGGGAATATCTGCTGATTGGAAGAGGGCTAGGAGGTTTGAGTCATCAGACCGGAGAAGCATAGGGGAAAATAGAGTGTTCTCTACTATTGACATCTCATTCCACAAAGGGATCTGAGGCCACTGCACTTTCAAAATAATAGTGGTGGCAGCTTGTTCCATTGGAGACCTTACCCAAGATTTCCCTGCATACTCTCTCTGATAATTGAAATTCTCAAGCAAGTGGAGCTCAGCATCTCCCTTCATGGAGAAAGCTGAAGTTTTGTTAACTCTGGCTCGATGTAAGACCCATCCAAATGATGCTGAATGGTTTTGAGTGGATTTCTGAAAAGTAAGGTACTTCATGACAGTTTGGTATGAAGGAGAGTTTATCTGTATAGTCCTTAAAGATTTACAATGTGTTTCTTTTCTGTCTTTTTCTGTTCTTTTTGTATAGAATTTTATCCCACATAGAATCACGTGGTGAAAACTTGAAATGTGAAGTGATTTTATAACACAGGAATTACAAAGGATAATTTATAGATCATTGCTTCTCAACTTTTTTTTTTTGGCTTGTCCAAATTAAAATCCAAAGTGGATTTTGTGGAATTATGTACCTTCAGAACAAAGTAAATCATACCAAAACTAGGGATGGGCTGCAATTTTATCAGTATATATGCTCTTTCCTTTGGTTGCTTATTTTGAATTACTGTCAATTTTTTAAAGGTAATTATTGTGTATCTGTTTTAGGTGATTTAGATAAACATTTAGTGAGGTTTCATTGATTTGCCACTTAATAACTTCAAATGCACGGTCACTTGAGCACTTTGTTTTAATCTAGATTTCTTGAGAGGTTTCTTCACTTTTAAGACTCTGCACCTCTTTGATATTCCATATGTCAATGCCCTGAATCTTAGACTGGGACTTTCAGGTGATACTGTCTTTCTCTGTCTAGTGTTTCTCTCTCAGAAGGGCAGTTTTATATCTAGATTTGAGGGGAATAAATACATTCCAGTAAAACTGGTTATAAAGCTTGTCCTGGTAAGACAAGTACTATTTTTGTCATTGTTTTGCAGAGTAAAACTGGAACTGCATTGGGGAAGGACAAAGCCTCCTTGTTGACTTGGCTATAATGTGATACAGAAACTGTTACGATGGCCAGTCATTTGGCATAATGAGCATTGGCCTCTACAAGAAGGCTTGTTGTAATACTTTACTAGGGAGACAAGATTTAAAGTAGAAAAAATATTTTAGGTCCAGTTCCTAAAGTGGAGTTTTGATTCTATGTCTTCAATAGCTATAAGCTGAGATGTGCTATAGCAGAAGCACTTTTTCTCTATGTGGAGTACCGTGATTCCCTAGCCCCACGGTCCTTTTATTAAGGGTTTTTAAATCTCAAAGCTGAGCTATGTTATCGCTAGATGCCCTCCTTTGTCCTAATGTGAGATAGTGAAAGTCGCTCAGTCATGTCTGACTCTCTGCAAACCCATATACTATACATATACAGTCCATGGAATTCTCCAGACCAGAATACTGGAGTTGGTAGCCTTTTCCTTATCCAGGGGATCTTCCCAACCCAGGTCTCCCTCATTGCAGGTGGATACCTTACCAGCTGAGCCAGGAGGGAAGCCCTAAAAATACTTTGTTATGTACAAGTAACAAAGGTACTTCTACTCTGGTAACCTTATATGCATTCCTGAAAAACTTTGCATTCTACTGAAGCATACAATACAAATAGGCTTTGTTGGGGGTGGAGGCTGGGAGATAAGGGTAAAGATAGATGACTCGAAACCAATAGACCTTTGTAAATCAGAGCAGTCCTAATAAAAAGAGCAGCATGGTTAAGTTTCCACTGGGTTTACATTCCAGTCCAGTTAATTCTTTGTCATTGAACACTGGAATTCACGCCGCCTTCTTCAAACTGTAGCTCCTTACAGCTCCTAATGAAGGTCGGTTTTATCAAAATTAAATATGCAACTCAGTGTGTAGACATCTATCAATAAGGTATTTTGCTTTAAGACTTTTTTTAAGAACAGTTTGAGATTCACAGCAAAATCAAGAGGTACACAGGTTTCTCATATACACCTTACCCCAACATACGAATAGCTTTTCCCATTATCAACATTATTCACCAGAATGGTACCTTTTTTTTTTTTTAACTAAAGGTGAACCTACATTGGGGACTTCCCTGGTGGCTCAAATGGTATAGTGTCTGCCTACAATGCGGGACACCCGAGTTCAATCCCTGAGTTGGGAAGATCTCCTCGAGAAGAAAATGGCAACCCAATCCAGTATACTTGCCTGGAAAATCACATGGATGGTGAAACCTGATAGGCTACAGTCCAGGGGGTCACTCAAAGTCCATTGTTTACTTTGGACTACGTAGTTTACCCTTGGTGTTGTACATTCTAAAGGTTTGGACGAATGTGTAATGGCATATATCCATTATTATAATATCATACAGAGTATTTTCACTGCTCTAAAAATCATCTGTGCTCTACATAATTGTCTGTTCCCACCCCCATCCCAGCTTCCACTGATCTTTTCAGGGTCTCCATAGTTTTGCCTTTCCAAAATATCATGTAGTTAGAATCATACAGTATGTAGCATTTGTAGATTGGCTTCTTTCACTTAGTCATATGCATTTAAGATTGTTTCATATATTTTTATGTCTCGATAGCTCATTTATTTTTTAGTGCTTAATAATATTCCATTTTCTGGATTGTACCAATATTGATTTATTCACTTGCCTACTGAAGGACATCTTGGTTGCTTCCAAGTTTCAGGAATTGTGCTTAAAGCTGCTGTAAACTGTGCAGATTTTGGTGGGGACATCAGTTTTCAATTCCTTTGGATAAACACCAGGCAGTACAATTGCTGGATTGTATGGTAAAAGTATGTTTGGTTTTGTAAGAAACTGCCACACAGTCTTCAAAAGTAACCATAGCATTTGGTATTCCAATGAGCAATGAATGAGCGTCCCTGTTGTGCCATATTCTCACCAGCATTTGGTGTGTTCAGTGTCTTGGCCATTCTAATAGCTGCATAGTGGAATCTTATTTTAATTTGCATTTACCTGGAACCATATGATATAGAGCATCTCTTCACATGCCTATTTGCCTTCTGTGTATCTTCTTTGATATCTGTTAATGTCTTCAGCCTCATATAATATTGTGAATTAACTATACTTCAATGAAAAAATTAAATGAAAAAATGATAAAAATCCTCAACCCATTTTCAAATCATTCTGTTTGTTATCTTATTGTTTAGTTTTAAGGGTTTTTGTATATTTTTGGATAACAGTCCTTTATCAGGTATATCTTTTGCAAATCTTTTCTCCCAGTCTGTGGCTCAGCTTCAGCTTCTTATTTTATTGATACTATCTTTTTCAGATTGGAAGTTTTTAATTTTAATGAAGTTCAGCTTATCAGTTATCTTTCATGGATCCTTTCTTTAGTGTTGTCTCTAAAAAGGCATTATAAAGGTCATCAAGGTTTTCTCCTCTGTTATTATTGACTTTAAAATGAGCAACATAAAAGCTGTAAGTCTGGTTTATTCAGTTTCTTACTAAGGACTGCTGCCCAGAAGACAGCCTCTCAGACAGCTCTGAGAAACCTTTCCAAAAAGGTAAGCAAGGGCATATATTTATGATTTAGGCGAAGGTGGTATATGCAACTAAGCACTCCTCTTGGTAGAAGGTTGCTGCTAATCATGAGGTGCAGATATTTTAGTTAATGGTTTTAGTGCTTTTCTAAGTATAGGAAGATGCAAGAATCAAGGTTCCTTTAAAGAAAAAAAACTTTCTCCTGAAAATATCTCACTGTCTGAAGGCCTGTTCTGCCAGTTTTCCCAGAACAGAGTGACTCTTTCCTGACCTCCTCCCTGAAGTCGTTTCAGGGTGTGTTGAAGGTTAGCAACCGTGTGGCTAATTACTCAGTCCTTATAGAGCCGAATAGCCAGTGGCATCTTTAGTTGGCATTGCTGTCTAAGAGTTTTACAATTTTGTGTTTTGCAATTAGGTCTTTGATCCATTTTAAGTTAAAGGTTTTCAAGGTTGTAAGGTCTGTGCCTAGATTCCTTCTGGTTTTTTTGGGGTTGTTTTTTTTTTTTTTTTTTTTTTTTGACCTGTGAACGTCCATTTGTTCCATACAATTTGTTGAAAATACCCTTCTTTGTCAGTCAGGTGTTTTTTAAATATAGGAAGAAAAGTCATTGCACCTTGCTCATCTGCATTATCAGCTTCCTTGAATAGCTTGACTTAATGGAAAGAGTAGCAGTCTTGAAGCCCCTGCTTGCTGTAAGGAAGACCTTAACTAGAATTCTCAGGAATTTTGCTAAAGATTGTTATATATTGCTAAGAGTTTCTTTAAATTATGAGAAAGCATGTCGTGATTGCTTCAAATCATTATTTTGCTGGGAAAAAAGTACACATGACCTAATACAACTTATGTGTTATACTGACATTATTCTTTAGTTTATCCAATGTGTATGAGCAGATTTCCCCCATCCCTGTAGCTCAAATGGTAAAGAATCGGCCTGCCATGCAGGAGACCAGGGTTCGATCCCTGGGTCGGGAAGATGCTGTGGCAAAGGGAATGGCAAGCCACTCCAGTATTCTTGCCAGGAGAATCCCATGAACAGGGGAGCCTGTCAGGCTACAGTCTTGGGGTTGCAAAGAGTTGGACACAAGTGAGTGACTAACACACACATGAGGAGTTTTATATTAAAGAAACATATTGTAATGACTTTAATTTGATTACCTTTCAAGTACAGTGCTTTCTTTCTTGTGCTCTTGTGCTTCGTCACTCAGTAGTGTCCAACTCTTTGCGACCCCATGGGCTGTAGCCTGCCAGGCTCCTCTGTCCATGGGGATTCTCTAGGCAAGAATACTGGAGTGGGTTGCCATGCCCTCCTCCAGGGAATCTTCCCAACCCAGGGATCAAACCCACGTCTCCTGCATTGCAGGCAGATTCTTTACCATCTGAGCCACCAAGGATTTAGTCAGCTTATTATCTGCAAAATCTTTAGTCAGTTTATTATCTACAAAATATAATTTTATCTATCACAAAATAGCCCTTCTAAAACCTATAGAAAAGATGTTGTTTTTCTTAAAAACCAGAAATCATTTTTCAGTCTTCCTACATCAAATGTCTGTCATTTTACTCTTATACTAAATTATGAAGTCATAGAATTGATCATAACAGATTTTCCTTACAATAGTACTTTGTGGATGTACCTAAAACATGTCCCAGTCACCACAGAGTGGTTACGTTAGAATGTCTGTGTGAAAAGCAGCATGTTCCCAAAGCTCCCTAGGTTAGTTATATGTACTGTCAGGTTTGAGAGTCACTACCTCAAAATAGAAATAACTAAAGGTATTTATTAATTATCATTTTTAGTAAAGTTGCATTTGGACATCACAAGGAAGCCAGCACTAGTCAGATTAACTGCTGGCAAAAGTCTATATTTGCTGTTGTATGAGTAATTTGCAACATATGCAACCTTATATTGACTACCTTCCACCTATTCTTTTAGAGATACAAAATTTGTATAACTTTTTGGATTAATTTTTATAATTATGATGTAAACCATGGGAAATTAGTACTATATCTGAAATTCTAAGACTAAAATCTGTTGTGTGTTTTATTGTCCAGCAGTTTTTTATTTCCCATTTTTTTGTATTGGAAGTCAAGTGATTTTTTTGATATAGTCACATTAAGAGAAGATTATTTTGTGTTATGGAGGTAGGATTTATACTAAACTTCCCTGAAGATAGAAGAGAGGTTGTCAGTGAATGAGTAAATTAAGAATTATTTCTTTTAATTGTCCTGAAATAAAATGATCGAATCTCAAGTGTTTTGCCAAAGCTTTTTAAAAGACTACTCATAAGTATGTCATTATAAAAGCAGCAGCTCCAGATAAGGTGTAGAAAAGGATTTGTTAAAGACCTCAAAGTAAGACCAAACAATTACCCAAGCAGGCTGGCGTGTGACTGGAACTAGGAAGTGCATCCAGAGCTTCAGCATTTCACCTGGTGGATATAGGCTGCCTTGGCATTGTGCTTCATTCTTTTCTCTCCTGTGGTTCTTCTGACATTCTAGGTTGTGTGAGATGTATCTGAACATGACCAGCCTCCCAGTTGGAGTTCCTTGAAGGCAGAGTCACTCTTCTTCATTTGCTCCCCAGTATCTAGCACAGCCTTTTGCCTGAAAGTGGGCTTGAGAGAAAAATTATTTTCTAGAGAAATATTTTTATGAAACTGAATGATACAGTGACTATCAGCTAAGACTTT
This sequence comes from Antilocapra americana, assembly GCA_007570785.1. Lineage (NCBI taxonomy): Eukaryota > Metazoa > Chordata > Mammalia > Artiodactyla > Antilocapridae > Antilocapra > Antilocapra americana. The sequence goes on from ML660772.1 coordinate 30,993,482, forward strand.
GCCTAACTTGTGGAAAGTTTCTATTTCAATATCAGGGCTTAGAGGCAATCTGTTAGTATTTTTCATCCTCATATTCTTTAGAGCCTCATTATTACAGAGCTGCTTTATTGCTGAGAAGGCTGTTATAAAGAGGTCTTTTACTATTTCTACAATTAAAATCCATCAGATGGAATCTCAGCTGATTTATACAGTGTCGAATAATCTAGTAAGTACTACCATAGCCAAGGTCCACTTTATTAATAATAGATGTTCTAAAGGAGTTAGAATAAATTAGTAGTTGTTAACTTGAACATATCACCCAAAGATCAAAAAAGAATTAACAGATTTTCTTAGTTTTACAATTTGTCATTGTATTTAGTATTAAAAATAGCAAAATTGCTTGTCAAAAGAGCAGAGAACATATTCAGTAAACGTGTTCTTTTCTCCACATGAAAAATCCATTCAGCATACATACTGATTTGAAACTACTGCTTGTCTTTATTCTACATTATTAATTTGTTTGGGACATAAGCCAAATAAAGAAATGCATCTGTAGAACTGTTAACAACACATTTCATTAAGTAAAAGAAAAAAACTAATTTTCTCAAGGAACTAATTGACATCTGATATATACATACATATATATGTATATAAGAGTGAAGAAGTAAAATGTTCTAAAGCAAGAATTTGAATCAGTGGTATGTGGCACTTTTCTGTGCCTAAAAATATTTTTAACTTGTCCTGTAAACAAAACTATTTATTGTACTAACAAATTATTTATATTGATGAATTAAGATACCAGACATTAAAATTAAAAGATGACATAGCTCTTTAATTTTTAAAATAGAAATATATTATTTCTATAACTCAGAAAAAATTATGATTCTATCAAAAACACTAATTATACTTGATAAGAAAATATCAGATCGCTATTTAGTTTTCTAGTTGCCAACCCGTTTCATTAAAATATTGACTAGAATATTAATTCCAAGGTAATTGTCTGTCAAATCAAATCAGTTAAATTAGGTTAAACCCAACCTCTGTGGATGCACTGTGAAATCTCCACAGGACACCACTTGTTTAGAAAGTATAAGGTAGGCAAATGACCATCAGGTGTTTATTAGTCAGAATTTACCCTTCCTTCTTTTCCACCTTTTTCCTCTATGTGTGCATGCTACATGCTAAGTCACTTCAGTCGTGTGACTCTGCGACCCTATGGACTGTAGCCAGCCAGGCTTCTCTGTCCATGGGATTCTCCAGGCAGGAATACTGGAGCGGACTGCCATGCCCGTCTCCAGGGGCTATCTTCCTGACCCAGAGATCGAACCCATGTCTCCTGCAGCCCCTGCACTGCAGGCAGATTCTTTAGCGCTTCAGTAAATAAGAATATTCACCAGTTAACTTTTGTTTCTCCATTCATGCCAAAAAGTCTGTTTTTCATTCTTTTGTTGTATTGGTCTTCTGTCAGGATCATCAGCTTTGTTTGAAATAGGTTATCCTGGTTAACTAAGTTTCCATCAACTGAGGTGAAAATTTTAATACCTTTTTTATTTCCAGATTTATAGTCCCAAATCCCCCATGTCTGCCTCTTGCCTAATACTGCCTTCTACTGGTGGGAGGAAGATAAAGTTGAAGACATAATTCCTATTTGTTGCATTGTGCTAAGTCGCTTCAGTCATGTCTGACTCTGTGCAACCCCATAGACGGCAGCCCACCAGGCTCCCCCCGTCCGTGGGATTCCCCGGGCAAGAACACTGGAGTGGGTTGCCATTTCCTTCTCCAATGCATGAAAGTGAAAACTGAAAGTGAAGTCACTCAGTCAAGTCCAAATTACTTAGAATGAAATACACACACACAGCCTTGAATTCTGCTTGGAATCCTAGCACTTCTATCAAATAAAAACTTATAGTAGTTTTACATTGAAATACTCTGAGGTGTCTTTGATACTATACAGTTGGAGCAGCAGAGGATGTGAGATATCAGTGATGTGAGGCAGCATTTAAAATAATAACACAGAGTATGGTTTTTTAATCTTTCATTCCAACTCCTTTTGGATTTGAAATCTCTCATTGCAAATAAAGTTTAGCATTAGAGAAAATATTTCTGTTGAAATGAATATACTTAACCATATATGTTTTAAAGTACATTTTTAACAGTAGATAACTTCTCTGGTTTAAAATCTACAAATAATCATTTGTCATATTAATAAGAAAGGGTTTATTTTTATCCATTTACTTTCTCTTCCTAGGATTTATTTCCCTCTGAAATGTCACAAACTTATATTTCAAACAGCTGTTGCTTTCACATTATTATTGTTACTACTGCAATATTAAAGTAGACACTACTAATTCCTCTTTATGGAATGGATTAAGATAAGAATGAATCATATGTAAACCAGACAAGTAATCGATTGCCAAGAAAGCTGCCTGAGAAAGGAAACTTAATCACAGTTCACCATTCAATAGTTTTGAAAGTAAGAATTTGTAGTGTGGAAATGAGGTCCCAGCCAACATTTTAGATTCTGCACAGCCTTCATATTACAGGAATGCGAAGGAGCTTAATATCATCTCATGAGTCGTAATCTGAGAAGGAAATCAAGCCATTTCTGCAGCCTCTAATCTACTACATGGTACAAGTCTTTTTGCCCCTTTGGTTAAGTTTATTCCTACATATTGTGTTCTTTTTGATGTTATTATAGATTGACTTGCTTAAATTTCCTTTTCAGAAAATTCATTGCTAGTATGTAGAAGAAACACAACTGGTTTTTGTATGTTGATTATGTGTCCTGCAACTTTACTGAATTTGTTTATTAGTTCTAAGCAATTTTTTCTGTGTGTAACCTTTACAAGATTCTACGTTCAAGATTATGTAATCTGCAAACATAATTTCACTTTTTTTCTGATTTTGGTGCCATTTTTGTTTCTTGTTTGTTTCTGGCCTAGTGTCTAGGACTTCCAGTATTATATTGAATATAAATGGCAAGAGTGGGCATCCTTAATTTGTTCCTCATCTTAGAGTAAAAGCATTCAGTTTTCACAATGATTATATATGATATTCACTATGAACTTTTTATATATGGCCTTTATTATGTTAAGGTAATCTCCTTTTTTTTTTTAAAGGTAAGCTCCTTCTTTTTCTTTTTTGTTGAGTGTTTTTATCATGAAAGGATGTTGAATTCTGTCAGTGCTTTTTTTCATCTATTGAGATAGTCCTGTGATTTAGAGCTTTCATTCTGTTAATGTGGTATATCCCACACTAATTGATTTTCATATGCTTATCCATTCTTGCATCCCAAGGATAAATTCCACTCAATTATAATGTATGATCCTTTTAATGTGCTATTGAATTTAGCTTGCTAGTATTTTGTTGGGAATTTTTGCATTTTTACACATTAAGGATATTAGCCTGTAGTTTATTGTAGTGTCTTTGTCTAGCTTTGGTATCAAAGTAATGCTGACCTCATAATGAGTTTGGAAGTGTTCCTTCCTCTTCAGTATTTTGGAGAAGTTTGAGGATTGGCACTAATTCTTTAAATGTTTTATAGAATTCTTCTGTGAAGCCATTTGTTCCTGAACTTTTCTTTGTTTTTCCTTACTGATTCAATCTCCTTGTAATTATAGATTTTCTGCTTTGTGATTCAGTTTTGGTACATTGCATGTTTCTAGGAATGTATTCATTTCTTCCAGGTTATCCAGTTTGTTGGAGTGTAATTATTCATGGTAGCCTCGAATGATACTTTGTACTTCTGTGTTATTGGTTATAGTATCCCCTCTTTCATTCCCGATTTTGAGTTTATCTTTTCAAAACACCAACTCTTAATTTTGTAGACTTTTTTCTATATTTTTCCTATTCTCTTTATCTCTAGTCTCTATTTCATTTATTTCATTATTTCATATATTTATTTCCCTTTTGTCCACTTGAAGCTTGTTCTTCTTTGACTAGTTCCTTGAATTACAGTTTGTTTATGTGAAATCTTCCTTTTAACATACGCATTTACCACTATAAACGTCTCTGTAAATACTGGTTTTGCTGCATCCCACAAATGTTTGTATTTTGTGTTTTCATTTTGTTAGGACTTGCTTTGTGACCTAAAACATTGTGTTACTGCCCTGATTAAAGACTTTCAAGATCTACTGACAAATTTCAAACTAAATATAAGTTTTTGGCTTGGCATTAAGGTTCATCAGCACGTGATCCACCTACTTTTGCAGGCTTTTTGTAATGAGACTCTAGCACTAGTTGAAATATTTGGACTTTTAACCACCCTATGTGTACTTGCTGAAATTCTTTACCTTCGAATCCTCTATGAAGGTACCCCTTTATTTCAAATTCACTCATATTATAATTGTTATATAGTTGTCTCATATTTTATTCTAGACTAACAACTTCTTCAAGGTAGGGGTTTTTGCTAATGATGTTTGTGTTTCTCATAGTATCTAGAATATATCTTAACATAATAAGCATTCAATTTTTAAATGGTAAGTGTAATCAACATTGTTCATCTCAGGTAGCAAGACTTAGTGACTGAGTATAACTGTGCTTGCTTTACTTCTTTCTTAATTTTATATGTCACAGTCATATTTATGAACTCATCAGATAACATATTTTTATTTAAGAAATTTTCAATGTTAAAATCTGAGGTAAATTAATGCATTCGTAATCTCTCATTCTTTTGTATATTTTCTTTCAAATCTTGCTATTGTGTTTGAATGTATGTACGTGTATACTTCTGTATATGTGAGGAATTGTTTACAGTTCATTCTAGATTACACTCTTTTCAGTTCAGTTCAGTTCAGTCACTCAAGTCGTATCCGAGTCTTTGCAACCCCATGAATCACAGCACGCCAAGCCTCCCATTCCATCAGCAACACCTGGAGTCCACCCAAACTCATATCCATCAAGTTGGTGATGCCATCCAGCCATCTCATCCTCTGTCATCCCCTTCTCCTCCTGTCCCCAGTCCTTCCTAGCATTAGGGTCTTTTCCAATGAGTCAACTCTTGACATGAGGTGGCCAAAGTATTGGAGTTTCAGCTTCAACATCAGTCCTTCCAATGAACACCCAGGACTGATCTCCTTGAGGATGGACTGGTTAGATCTCCTTGCAGTCCAAGGGACTCTCAAGAGTCTTCTCCAACACCACAGTTCAAAAGCATCAATTCTTTGGCGCTAAGCTCTGTTTATAGCCCAACTCTCACATCCATACATGACTACTGGAAAAGCCATAGTCTTGACTAGATGCATCTTTGATGGCAAAATAATGTCTCTGCTTTTTAATATGCTGTCTAGATTGGTCATAACTTTCCTTCCAAGGAGAAAGTGTCTTAATTTCATGGCTGCAGTCACCATCTGCAGTGATTTTGGAACCCCCCAAAATAAAGTCTGACACTGTTTCCACTGTTTCCCCAACTATTTCCCATGAGTTGTGTATGGGACTGGATACCATGATCTTAGTTTTCTGAATGTTGAGCTTTAAGCCAACTTTTTCACTCTCCTCTCTCACTTTCATCAAGAGCCTCTTTAGTTCCTGTTCGAGTTCTGCCATACGGGAGGTATCATCTGCATATCTGAGGTTATTGATATTTCTCCCAGCAATCTTGATTCCAGCTTGTGTTTCCTCCAGCCCAGCGTTTCTCATGATGTACTCTACATGTAAGTTAAATAAGCAGGGTGACAATATACAACCTTGACGTACTCCTTTTCTTATTTGTAACCAGTCTGTTGTTCCATGTCCAGTTCTAAATGTTGCTTCCTCACCTGCATACAGGTTTCTCAAGAGACAGTTCAGGTGGTCTGGTATTCCCATCTCTTTCAGAATTTTCCACAGTTTCTTGTGATCCACACAGTCAAAGGCTTTGGCATAGTCAAATCAGAAGTAGATCTTTTTCTGAAACTCTCTCACTTTTTCGATGATCCAGTGGATGCTGGCAATTTGATCTCTGGTTCCTCTACCTTTTTAAAACCAGTTTAAACATCTGGAAGTTCATGGTTCAGATATTGCTGAAGCCTGGCTTGGAGAATTTTGAGCATTACTTTATGAGTGTGTGAGATGAGTGCAATTATGTGGTAGTTTGAGCTTTCTTTGGCATTGCCTTTCTTTGGGATTGGAATGAAAACTGACCTTTCTCAGGCTTGTGGCCACTGTTTAGTTTTCCAAATTTGCTGACATATTGAGTGCAACACTTTCACAGCATCATCTTTCAGGATTTGAAATAGCTCCACTTGAATTCCATCACCTCCACTAGCTTTGTTCATGAGGATGCTTCCTAAGGTCCACTTGACTTCACATTCCAGAATGTCTGGCTCTAGATGAATGATCACACCATCATGATTATCTTGGTCATGAATATCTTTTTTGTACAGTTCTTCTGTGTATTCTTGCCACCTCTTCTTAATATCTTCTGCTTCTGTTAGGTCTATAGCATTTCTGTCCTTTATTGTGCCCATCTTTGCATGGAATGTTCCCTTGGTATCTCTAATTTTCTTGAAGAGATCTCTAGTCTTTCTCATTCTGTTGTTTTCCTCTATTTCTTTGCTCTGATCACTGAGGAAGGCTTTCTTATCTCTCCTGATATTCTTTGAAACCCTGCATTGAAATGGGAGTATCTCTCCTTTTCTCCTTTGCTTTTCATTTCCCTTCTTTTCACAGCTATTTGTAAGGCCTCCTCAGACAGCCATTTTGCTTTTTGCATTTCTTTTCCATGGGGATGGTCTTGATCCCTGTCTCCTGTACAATGTCACAAACCTCCATCCATAGTTCAACAAACATGTTTGTCAGTATTTCTCCATTGTTTTCATAATTGCCAGTTAGCAAATTCATAATGTTATGCAGCACAGATATGCCATGCATTATGGAACAATTTCCATTTGCATGATATTTAGGTTGTTTCTATTACTCTTCTTTATATATGATGCTGTAATAAAGTTTTCATAGCTTTTTCCCTGTTAAATTAGCTCCTTAAATTTTCAAGTGTGGATTTGTTAGGTTTAAGGGTTGAATGTGCTGTTAACTTTTTCATACCAGAGGACGGGGCAGACCTTCCACCTGTATAGACGTGCACTAACCCAGCGCAACCTCATCAGCTGTCCCCGTGTGCTGCTGAGACTGTGTGACAGTGCCAGTTTACAGCCATCTCCGCACATGATTCCACTCTTAGTAGGAGTTTAGGAAGTTGATCTTGTAAGTATTGGTCCTCATTAATTTGCAAAATGAATTATTAGCCCCAGGGGAATTAAATAAATATCTTAATTGTATCCTATTCTGAGCTTTATAGATTAATTATACTTAAATCCTACCCCATCTTCGCTGCTTTCCAAATGCATCTGCAGGGGAGCCATCGCGGAAATCAAAGAACTGACTTGTTTAGGAAGGAGAAGACCATTTTATCGTGTAGTTTTACTTTCAAGAATTTAGAAATCAATAAACGTTCTTAGAGATTAATTTTTTCAAAATAAAATCAACACATAACCAATGAATTGATTAGGCATTTAAATCCTCTGGAAAGACATGGTTTCTTCAGATCAAAAGCTTAGAGAAGAAGCCTGAAAATATTGTCCAGGCTTGTTAAAATATGTAAGTAAGCTGTAATCAAATGCTTCCCAGGTGGCTCGGATGGTTCAGGATCCGCCTGCCACTGTAGGAGACATGGGTTCAACCCCTGGGTCAGAAAGATTCCCTGGAAGAGAAAATGGCAATCCACCCCAATATTCTTGCCCGGACAATATTCTTGTCCATGGAAATCCCATGAACAGAGGAGCCTGGCAGTGTACAGTCCATGAGGTTTCAAAAGAGTTGGACACGACTGAGGGAGTGAGCACGCATGCAAGCTATAACCAAATAAATTACGCTAATATCTGTAAAGAACAAATGTAAAGGAAATGTTTACATAGGAAACAAAGAGCTTATTTATAGCATTTTCAGAATTAAAACAACAAAAGCAAAAAAATACATATATATATTCTACCTATCTCACTATTCCAGTTTTTATACCCTTCTGGAACTAACACCCAAAACAGATGTCCTTTTCATTATAGGGGACTGGAATGCAAAAGTAGTAAGTCAAGAAATACCTGGAGTAACAGGGAAATTTGTTGCCTTGGAGTGCAGAATGAAGCAGGGCAAAGACTAACAGAGTTAGTGCAAGAGAAGGCACTGGTAATAGTAAACACCCTCTTCCAACAACACAAGAGAAGACTCTACACATGGACATCACAAGATGGTCAATACTGAAATCAGATTGATTACATTCTTTGCAGCCAAAGATGGAGAAGCTCTCTTCAGTCAGCAAAAGAAAGACTAGGAACTGACTGTGGTGCAGATCATGAACACCTTATTGCCAAATTCAGACGTAAATTGAAAAAACGAGGGAAAACCACTAGCCCATTCAGGTATGACCTATCAAATCACTTACAGTTATACAGTGGAAGTGAGGAATTAAGGGATTAGATCTGATAAACAGAGTGCCTGAATAACTATGGAAAGAGGTTTGAGACATTGTACAGGAGGCAGGGATCAAGAATACCCCCAAGAAAAAGAACTGCAGAAAGGCAAAATGGTTGTCTGAAGAGGCCTTATAAATAACTCTGAAAAGAAGAGAAGCAAAAGGCAAAGAAGAAAAGGAAAGATATTCCCATCTGAATGCAGAGTTCCAAAGAATAGCAAGGAAAGATAAGAAAGCTTTCCTCAGTGATCAGTGCAAAGAAATAGAGGAAAACAACAGAATGGGAAAGACTAGAGATCTCTTCAAGAAAATTAGAGATACCAAGGGAACATTTCATGCAAAAATGGGCACAATAAAGGACAGAAATAATTTGGACCTAACAGAAGCAGAAGATATTAAGAAGAGGTGGCAAGAATACACAGAAGAACTGTACAGAAAACATCTTCATGACCCAGATAATCACGATGGTGTGATCACTCACATAGAGCCAGATATCCTGGAATGTGAAGTCAAATGGGCCTTAGAAAGCATCCTCATGAACAAAGCTAGTGGAGGTGATAGAATTTCAGTTGAGCTATTTCAAATCCTAAAAGATGATGCTGTGAAAGTGCTGCCCTCAACATGCCAGCAGATTTGGAAAACTCACCAGTGGCCACAGGACTTGAAAAGGTCAGTTTTCATTCCAATCCCAAAGAAAGGCAATGCCAAAGAAAGCTCAAACTACTGCACAATTGCACTCATCTCATACTCTCATAAAGTAATGCTCAAAATTCTCCAAGCCAGGCTTAAACAATACGTGAACCGTGAATTTCCAGATGTTCAAGCTGGATTTAGAAAAGGCGGAGGAGGAGGGAACTAAGATGGTGGAGGAATAGGACGGGGAATCCACACTCTCCCCAACGAATACACCAAAGGAACATTTAAATACGGAACAAACTCCATAAAACAACATCTGAATGCTGGCAGAGGACTTCAGGCATCTGGAAAGACAGACCATTGCCGACAAAAGAAGGTAGGATCAAAAAAAAAAAGTAAAAAGAGAGGCAAAGAGTTAAGAGACGGAGATCCATCTCGGAAGGGGAATCTCGAAAGAGATAAAGGTTTTCAAACGTCAGGAAACATTCTCCCTGGTGGATCTGAGGGATCTGAGGCGAATCTCAGAGAGCATAATAGCCGGGAGTAGAAGCAGATAAACAGTTAAGCCCCTCAGAGAACTTCTCTAACTGCAAACTTCAGCAGAGCGGCGGCCCGGGCGCCCCATCCCCCACGAGCAAGCAGGGACTGCTCAGGGAGGGGCAGGCCTCGTGCTTAGGGGGAAGACTGAGATTGAACGCCTGGGGCAGACTGAGGGACCTAACTGAGGATGCTAACCGGAGATAGACCGCTGGGTAGCCTTCCCGAGGAAGACCCCAGGCCAGGCTCGCTTCCCCGCCAGGCTCGAACACACAACAAAGGGCAGCAGGGACTCAGACCACGGTGCGAGACAGCTGGGTGGAGCTCAGCGGCTGCGGGCTACGGACCGACCAAGCCCCTGCCAGAGAGCGCGCCGGCGAGGCTTCTGCCCCCAAACCGCAGGCAGAATTGGGTGCTAGCCAAGACCTCTGGGGACTCTGGACAGTCTCCGGATTGCGGCGCTTCTCACATCTGAGAAGACGCGCCCAGCTGCACACTGAAAAAACCAAGCCGCTGGGCCGGGGGAGGGGAGAAGCCGCAGCCCCCAACTGCGTCACCAGAGTGCACCTTTTGCCAGAGACCGCCGCGCTGCACATTTGAGAAGACACGCCCACCAGTCTTGACGAGGAGAGACGGAGAGCCTGAGCAGAGGGGGCGAGAAAAGACCGGGAGCGGGGCAAACCCCAGAGCGCTGAATAGACACTGAAGGGGCCAGCAAACAGAAGTCGCCAAAACAAGCAGGACAAACCGCTTAAGAGCCCAACCAGGAAACTTTGACAAAACACACATCCAACCCCTCCCATAGTGAGGAACCCCCACAATAAAGGGACAACACAGCAAGATAAACAAAATGAAAAGGCAGAGAAACACCCAGCAGGTAAAGGTGCAGGATAAATGTCCTCCAGACCAAACAAAAGATGAAGAGATAGGATGTCTACCTGATAAACAATTCCAAATAATGATAGTGAAAATGATCCAAAACCTGGAAAATAAGTTGGAGTTGCAGTTCAGTAACCTGCAGGCAAGGATTGAGAAGATGCAGGTAAGCTTTAACAAGGACTAAGAAGAAATGAAAAAGAGTCAAAA
>ML660772.1:31004169-31155435 GCA_007570785.1 Antilocapra americana
GAAGAGATAATTGTTGAAAATTTCCCTAAATTGGGAAAGCAAATAACCTCTCAGGTCCAAGAAACACAGAGGGTCCCAAATAGAATGAACCCCAAGCGGAACACCCCAAGACACATATTAATCAAATTAACAAATATCAAATACAAAGACCAAATATTAAAAGCAGCAAGGGAGAAGCAAAAAATAACTCACAAGGGGAATCCCATAAGGATAACAGCTGATCTCTCAATAGAAACGCTTCAGGCCAGAAGGGAATGGCAGAGCATACTTAAAGTCATGGAAGAAAACAAGCTACAACCCCGATTACTGTACCCAGCAAGGATCTCATTCAAATTTGAAGGAGAATTCAAAAGCTTTTCAGACAAGCAGAAACTGAGAGAATTCAGCAACACCAAACCAGCCCTCCAACGAATGCTAAAGGATCTTTCCTAGCTAGGAAACACGGATAGGATATATAATCTCAAACCCAAAACAATAAAATAAATGGCAACAGGATCATACTTATCAATAATTACCTTAAATGTAAACGGGTTGAATGCCCCAACCAAAAGACAAAGATTGGCAGATTGGATACAGAAACAAGACCCCTATATATGCTGTCTACAAGAGACCCACCTCAAACCTAGGGACACATATAGACTGAAAGTTAAAGGCTGGAAAAAGATATTCCATGCAAATAAAGACCAAAAGAAAGCAGGAGTGGCAATACTCATATCAGATAAAGTAGACTTTAAAATAAAGGCTGTGAAAAGAGATAAAGATGGACATTACATAATGATCAAAGGATCAATCCAGGAAGAAGAAATAACAATTATAAATATTTATGCACCCAACATAGGAGCACCACAATATGTAAGGCAAATGCTAACAAGTATGAAAGGGGAAATTAACAACAACACAATAATAGTGGGAGACTTTAATACACCACTCACACCAATGGATAGATCAACTAGACAGAAAAGTAACAAGGAAATTCAAACTTTAAATGATACAATAGACCAACTAGACCTAATTGATATCTATAGGTCACTCCACCCCAAAACAAGGAATTTCACCTTTTTCTCAAGCGCACACGGGACCTTCTCCAGGATAGATCACATCCTGGGCCATAAATCTAGCCTTGGTAAATTCAAAAATATTGAAATCATCCCAAGCATCTTTTCTGACCACAATGCAGTGAGATTAGATATCAATTATGGAAGAAAACATTTCAAAACGTCCAACATATGGAGGCTCAACAACACACTGCTGAATAACCAACAAATCACAGAAGAAATTAAAAATGAAATTCAGTTATGCATGGAAACGAATGAAAATGAAAACACAACAGCCCAAAACCTATGGGACACTGTGAAAGCAGTTCTAAGGGGAAGGTTCATAGCAATACAAGCTCACCTCAGAAAACAAGAAAAAAATCAAATAAATAACCTTACTTTACACCTAAAGCAACTAGAAATGGAAGAGATGCAGAAGCCCAGGTCTAGTAGAAGGAAAGAAATCTTAAAGATCAGGGCAGAAATAAATGCAAAGGAAGCAAAAGAGACCATAGCAAAAATCAACCAATCCAAAAGCTGGTTCTTTGAGAAGATAAATAAAATTGACAAACCATTAGCCAGACTCGTCAAGAAACAAAGGGAGAAGAACCAAATCAACAGAATTAGAAATGAAAACGGAGAGATCACAACAAAAAACACAGAAATACAAAGGATCATAAGAGATTATTATCAGCAACTATATGCAAATAAACTGGACAACCTGGATGAAATGGACAGATTCCTAGAAAAGTACAACTTTCCAAGACTAAACCAGGAAGAGATAGATAATATTAATAGACCCATCACAAGCACGGAAATTGAAACCATAATCAGAAATCTTCCAAAAAACAAAAGCCCAGGACCAGATGGCTTCACAGCTGAATTCTACCAAAAATTTAGAGAAGAGCTAACACCTATTCTACTCAAACTCTTCCAGAAAATTGCAGACGAAGGTAAACTTCCAAACTCATTCTATGAGGCCACCATCACCCTAATTCCAAAACCCAACAAAGATGCCACAGAAAAAGAAAACTACAGGCCAATATCACTGATGAACTTAGATGCAAAAATCCTTAACAAAATTCTAGCAAATAGAATCCAACAACACATTAAAAAAATCATACATCATGATAAAGTAGGCTTTATCCCAGGGATGGAAGGATTCTTCAATATTCGCAAATCAATCAGTGTAATACACCACATTAACAAATTGAAAAATAAAAATCACATGATTATCTCAAAAGATGCAGAGAAAGCCTATGACAAAATTCAACATCCATTTATGATAAAAAAAAAACCCTCCAAAAAGTAGGAATAGAAGGAACATTCCTCAACATAATAAAAGCTATATATGACTAACCCACAGCAAACATTATCCTGAATGGTGAAAAACTGAAATCATTCCCCCTGAAGTCAGGAACAAGACAAGGGTGCCCACTCTCACCACTACATTTCAACATAGTTTTGGAAGTCTTGGCCATAGCAATCAGAGCAGATAAAGAAATCAAAGGAATCCAGATTGGAAAAGAAGAAGTAAAACTCTCTCTGTTTGCAGATGACATGATCCTCTATATTGAAAACCCTGAAGATTCTACTAGAAAATTACTAGAGCTAATCAGTGAATATAGCAAAGTTTCAGGATACAAAATCAACACACAGAAATCCCTGGCATTCCTATACACTAACAATGAGAAAACAGAAAGAGAAATTAAGGAAACAATTCCATTCACCATCGAAACAAAAAGAATAAAATACTTAGGAGTATTTCTACCTAAAGAAACAAAAGACTTGTATATAGAAAACTATAAAACATTGATGAAAGAAATCAAAGAGGGCACAAACAGATGGAGAAATGTGCCGTGTTCGTGGATTGGAAGAATCAATATAGTGAAAATGAGTATACTACCCAAAGCAATCTATAGATTCAATGCAATTCCTATCAAGCTACCAGAGGTCTTTTTCAGAGAATTAGAACAAATAATTTCTCAATTTGTATGGAAATACAAAAAACCTCGTATAGCCAAAGCAATCTTGAGAAAGAAGAATGGAACTGGCGGAATCAACCTACCTGACTTTAGGCTATACTACAAATCCACACTCATTAAGACCGTATGGTACTGGCACAAAGACAGAAATATAGATCAATGGAACAGAATAGAAAGCCCAGAGATAAATCCATGCATCTATGGACACCTTATCTTTGACAAAGGAGGCAAGAATATACAATGGAGAAAAGACAACCTCTTTAACAAGTGGTGCTGGGAAAACTGGACAGCCACTTGTAAAAGAATGAAACTAGAACACTTTCTAACACCATACACAAAGATAAACTCAAAATGGATCAAAGATCTAAGCATAAGACCAGAAACTATAAAATTCCTAGAGGATAACATTGGCAAAACACTCCATGACATAAACCAAAATGGGATCCTACATGACCCACCTCCCAGAATATTGTAAATAAAAGCACGAATAAACAAATGGGATGTAATTAAAATTAAAAACTTCTACACAGCAAAGGAAACTATAAGCAAGGTGAAAAGACAGCCTTCAGAATGGGAGAAAATAATAGCCAATGAAGCAACGGACAAACAATTAATCTCAAAAATATACAAGCAACTCCTGCAGCTCCATTCTAGGAAAATAAACGACCCAATCAAAAAGTGGGCCAAAGAACTTAACAGACATTTCTCCAAAGAAGACATAAAAATTGCTAACAAACACATGAAAAGATGCTCAACATCACTCATTATCAGAGAAATGCAAATCAAAACCACAATGAGATATCACTTTACACCACTCAGAATGGCTGCAATCCAAAAATCTACAAGTAATAAATGCTGGAGAGATGTGGAGAAAAGGGAACTCTCTTACACTGTTGGTGGGATTGCCTACTAGTACAGCCACTATGGAAAACAGTGTAGAGGTTCCTTAAAACACTGCAAATAGTCCTGCCATATGACCCAGCAATCCCACTGCTGGGCATATACACCGAGGAAACCAGAATTGAAGGAGCTACGTGTACCCCAATGTTCATCGCTGCTTTGTTTACAATAGCCAGGACATGGAAGCAACCTAGATGCCCATCAACTGACGAACGGATAAGAAAGCTATGATACATATACACAATGGAATATTACTCAGCATTAAAAAAAATTCATTTGAATCAGTTCTACTCAGATGGACGGAATTGGAGCCCATTATCCAGAGTGAAGTAAGCCAGAAGGGAAAACAACAATACAGTATATTAACATATATATATGGAATTTAGAAAGACGGTAACGAGAACCCAGCATGCGAGACAGCAAAAGGAACGCAGATATATAGAACAGACTCGTGGAATCTGTGGATGAGGGAAAGGGTGGGATAATATGGGAGAATGGCATTGAAACATGTTAATTATCATATGTCTAATCAATCGCCAGCCCAGGATTGATGCTCGGGGCTGGTGCAACGAAATTTCCCGGGGGGAGGGAGGAGGGAGGGGGGTTCTGGAGGGGGAGCATAAACCCATGGTGATATCATGTCATTGTATGGCAAAACTAATAAATAAATAAATAAATAAAATAAAAATAAAAGAAAAGAAGAGAAAAGGCAGAGGACCAGAGATCAAATTGCCAGCATCTGCTGGATCATCAAAAAAGCGAGAGAGTTCCAGAAAAAGATCTTCTTCTGCTTTATTGACTATGCCAAAGCCTTTGACTGTGTGGATCACAATAAACTGTTGAAAATTCTGAAAGAATTGGGAATACCAGACCACCTGACCTTTCTCTTGAGAAACAGTTAGAACTGGACATGGAGCAATGGACTGGTTCCAAATAGGAAAAGGAGTACGTCAAGACTGTATATTGTCACCCTGCTTATTTAACTTGAATGTGGAGTACATCATGAGAAACACTAGCCTGGATGAAGCACAAGCTGGAATCAGTATTGCCGGGAGAAATATCAATACCTTCAGATATGCAGATAACTCCACCCTTATGGCAGAAAGTGAAGAAGAACTAAAGAGCCTCTTGATGAAAGTGAAAGAGGTGAGTTAAAAAGCTGGCTTATAGGTCAACATTCAGAAAACTAAGATCATGGCATCTGGTCCCATCACTTCATGGCGAATAGATGGGGAAACAGTGGAAACAGTGTCAGACTTTATTTTTCTGGGCTCCAAAATCACTGCAGATGGTGATTGCAGCCATGAAATGAAAAGACTCTTATCCTTGAAAGGAAAGTTATGACCAACCTAGACAGCATGTTAAAAAGCAGAGACGTTACTTTGCCAACAAGGTCCATCTAGTCAATGCTATGGTTTTTCCAGTAGTCATGTGTGGATGTGAGAGTTGGACTATAAAGAAAGCTGAGTGCCGACGAATTGATTCTTTTGAACTGTGGTGTTGGAGAAGACTCTTGAAAGTCCCTTGGACTGGAAGGAGATCCAACCCGTCCATCCTCAAGGAGATCAGTCGTGAGTGTTCATTGGAAGTTCTGATGTTGAAGCTGAAACTCCAATACTTTGGCCACCTGATGTGAAGAGCTGACTCATTGGAAAAGTCCCTGATGCTGGGAAAGATTGAAGGCGAGAATAGAAGGGGTTGTCAGAGGATGAGGTGGTTCGGTGGCATCACCGACTCGATGAACATGGGTTTGGGTGAACTCCAGGAGTTGGTGATGGACATGGAGGCCTGCCATGCTGCGCAGTTCATGAGGTCACAAAGAGTTGGACACAACTCAGTGACTGAACTGAACTGATATGGGGTATGCAAGTCCTTACAAAGGAATGCTGGAGAAGTTATCAATTATTTGTTGAGTTGGGCTTTTATTCTCTCATTAGACTTAAGGCTGACAGAAACCTCAGTCATCTTATTTTTTCTTCAAAGTACCAGCAGCCAACTATTTGTTTGGCAGTAATGATATATTGTGAAGTCTGTGACTACCTCTCCTAGCACCTGGGTGTATTGTGAATTCATGACTGCTTTGTCCCTGGATAGAACCTTGCCACTCAAAATGTGGTTTATGAATGGATCAGTAGGCTGACATCATCTGGGAACTGAGACATGCAGAATTTTAAGCCTGTCTGCCTCCTGGTTCTACTTTGACAATTCATGTCCTCCAAGAAGCACACAGCATGATGGAATTCGACGTCCTAAGAGATGTGTTAGGGAAGACGCCAGAGGGAAAAAGGAGAAGTAGGTCTGACCTGTGTGAAGGAAAGAGCTAGAGGAGGATTGTGTAGGATCTAAGAGTGTAGCAGAGTACTAAGCAATTTTCTGGCAAGCCAAGGGGCAGTCCTCCAGCCAGTGTGACATGTCTTGAAGTTCCATCTCTCACAAGAATGAGTCTGCCTTTCTATTTCTGCTGCCTCCAGTCATTTATCAAGAGCCCTGTATGGAAAGCTCTGCTTCAGTGAAAGTGGGATTTCAGAGCACAACACCTGAGGCCTTCTTTCAGTTATGGTCATAGCAGCCAGAGGTCTCACTGGCACGTCTCCCTGGCCACGACACCTTCTGAATCAAGTGCATCAACAAAATCCCCAGGTGATTATATGCACGTTAAGCTTTAAGAAGCACTATTCTAGAATACTAATTTGCCACTTAGAGGATCTTACCCACAGTCAGTAAAATTGTTTATGATCGGCATAGCATCTCCTCAAAAATGCAGTTCTTTGGGGATAGTATTTTTCACGGTTCATTTGAACAGAGTTGCTGTTCAAAGTGAGAACTAGAGCAGATAATTTGTTGTTAATTTGTAACAAATGTGTGAAGCCAATTTGGGGCCAAAGCAGAATTTCCAAGATGCTTTGCCTGCTTCCTGAAGGGAGCTAGATTCAATTTACTTCCTTTGGTCTTTTAGAGTTTAAGGTTCTTTTAACAAAGAATTATATATTTCTGCTTCTGTTGTCTTTTTACCACTTGGAAAGATATAAATATGATTCTTATGGTGACTGCTGCTGGAAGTATACTGTTAGGAAAGTCTTACTGAGTTGCCTCTGCTGATAACAGTGCTTAGTATTTGAGGGGCTCACTTCAACCAGACTAATTTACATGAACTATTTACTTTTTTTTTTTTTTACAATTTGCATTACTAATTTACATGAAAAATTAAGAGTACTTTTTAAATCCCTAATTATAGGTAAAATACTTTTATTACACTCAGTAGTATTTTTTGTGATCTTGGAATTCAATGTAATTTTCATATCACTGTTTATTAATTAGTAGTGGGCTGTTGCCCCAAGGGCCACAGCACTGAAGATCTGGCCATAAATAAAGTTGGACTGCTCTCAATCTTGGGCAGAGAAAGTTTTTCTAAAGACAGACAGCCACAGGTGTTCCCTAAAATAGAATTTACCTAGAAACTGAGTTAAAGGTGTAAGTCTAGGTATAAGAACCTATTTATCAGCAAACACTTTTCAAATGTAATCTGTGTTTCAGGCATTGTATAATTACATCAGAGACCTAGAAATCAGTAAGACTTAGTCCTCGACCTTGAAGAATTCACAGAGTACCCTAGTGGCAGAAATATACCTGAAAACAATTAATTACAGCAGAGATATTTGCTGTTGTTGAGCATGAAGAGATGGAGTAGATCAAGCACACATGCAGCTGGGGAGCAGGAGACACAAAGAACGGTCCAGTGCAGCCCATGAGACACTAGCAAGTGCTCTTTGTCCACCAGACCTGTCAGTTACATCTAAAATCCTGAGCAGATCACCTGAGCTATCTAAAACTTAACTTATTACCATCTCTCTCTCACAAAATCAGGCTTCCCTGGTGGTTCAACTGGTAAATAATCCACCTGCAATACAGGAGACCTGGGTTCGATCCATGGGTTGGGAAGATCCCCTGGAGAAGGGAAAGGCTGCCCACTCCAGTATTCTAGCCTGGAGAATTCCATGGGCTGTATAGTCCATGGGATCACAAAGAGTCGGGCACGACTGAGCGACTCACTCTTCAGGAAATAAAAATTCTGCTTCTTTACATGTATTCATAGAATTGTGACTGATACCCCTATTCATACAGTCTTTTCAGACAGAAACCTGAGAGGCCTCCTCATGTCCTTCTCCTTTACTCCCTGTGGCCAACATTAATCAGGAACTCTCAGTTTAATCTTCATAGCCTCTTCTCTGTCCCTCCCTTCTGAGCACTGCCAACATTGCTGCCTCAGACAAGCTCTTAAACTTGAACATCTGAAATAGGCCTCCCACTGGTTATTCTCCCCATCTTCAGACATGACCTCTTTCCAATCCATTCTCCCTATATCAGTTTAAAACAGGAGTGGCCCTTCTTCCTGTAGGAAAAGGCATAAACTCCTTAAGGAGTTAGGTATAGGTTTAGAGATCAAAAAAGATCTTAATGACCCAGATAACCACAGTAGTGTGATCACTCACCTACAGCCGGACATCCTGAAGTGTGAAGTCAAATGGGCCCTAAGAAGCATGACTATGAACAAAGCTAGTGGAGATGATGGAATTCCAGCTGAGCTATTTCAAATCCTAAAAGATGATGCTGTCAAAGTGCAGCCCTCAATATGCCAGCGAATTTGGAGAACTCACCAGTGGCCACAGGACTGGAAAAGATCAGTTTCCATTTCAATCCCAAAGAAGGGCAATGCCAAAGAATGTTCGAACTACTGCACAGTTGCACTTATTTCACCTGCTAGCAAGGTCATGCTCAAAATTCTCCAAGCTAGTCTTTAACAGTATGTGAACCAAGAACTTCCAGATGTACACGCTGGATTTAGAAAATGCAGAGGAACCAGAGGTCAAATTGTCAACATATGTTGGATCATAGAAAAAGCCAACACATTAAAAAAGATCGTGATGCTGGGAAAGATGGAAGGCAGGAGCAGATGGGGATGACAGAGGATGAGATGATTGGATGGCATCACGGACTCAATGGACATGAGTTTGAGCAAGCTCCAGGAGATGGTGAAGGACAGGGGAAACCTTCCACATGGAAGCTGCAGTCCATGAGGTCGCAGAGTCAGATGCAACTGAACAACAGGTTGAGAGTGCTACTAATTCTTGAGAGCCAAACTGCTTGGATTCAAATCCTGGCTCTACCACTTACTAGCTGTCTAGGGCAAGTCAGTTAGCCTCTCAGTGACTAAGTTTCCTCAACTGTAGTATAGATGTAGAAACTGACTCTCTGTTATAGGATTATTGAGGAGGTTAATTGACTCAATACTGTACCTGTAAAGTGCTTAACAGTGCCTGCACAAAGGCAATACACTGGTTGATGGTGGGTACTCATGGTAGGATAATAGTACACAGAGTATGTGCCAGGTAAATAAAGATGACTAGCACTCCCCTTGTCTTCCAGAGACTAACAACCTGAAGCAAACAAAGTATACTTTATGATCGGTGCTGTTAGAATTTGAACACAATGCTAGATTATCAGGGAATAAGGAGAAAATTATTAACTCTTGTAATCTAAAATTGTTCTGTCAAACTTTTTTTTGTTTTCTGGATACATAGTAACTCAACTTCCCAAATACAACTTAGTATCTCTCAAACCACATGTTCCTCATACATAAAATTTGAAGACTCATGATTTTGTTCCTGTATACCCTTACAGTGACAATAAGCAATTGGTTCTAGTATGTGTGAATATTTAGGTCCATTGAAGAAGTTTGAAAAAAAGAGAAACTGGCATTGAGGGCTTATACAAAAGGGAAGACACATGATCCACAGAGGAATAGTAGAGAGTTTGCAGTGAAGCCTCAGGAAATAATAGCAGTGGTAGAGATAACTGTAGAGATGACTGGTTCGAAATGACCCTGATGCTGGGAAATATTGAAGGCAGAAGGAGAAGAGGAAGAGAGAGGATGAGATGGCTGGATGGCATCACCGACTCGATGGACATGAGTTTGAGCAAGCTCTGGGAGTTGGTGATAGACAGGGAAGCCTGGCGTGCTGCAGTCCATGGGGTCACAAAGAGTCAGACCCGACTGAGCAACTGAACTCAACTGAGTGATAACTGTACCCACTGGTTTTTGACGTATGTGGGCTGCTGAGGTTTGAGAGTTGCTGGTGGAAGGATATGAGGGAGATTGCAGGACACTGGCAGAATATATGTAAATTCAGTATGTCATATAAGTACATATGAATTCAAAACTGAACACAGGGTTTAAAGAAGAAATACAGATTGAGGAATTGCCTTTTGATGTTGGAGGCAGAAGAATGTACTGTTTGAATTTGGGTTCAAATTACTAGTTCATTCACTCAGTCATGTCTGACTCTCTGTGACCCCATGGACTGCAGCACAACAGGCATCCCTGTCCATCACCAACTCCCAGAGTTTACTTAAGCTCGTATCCATTGAGTCGGTGATGCCATCCAACCATCTCATCCTCTGTCATCCCCTTTTCCTCCTGCCTTCAATTTTCCTCAGCATCAAGGACTTTTCCAATGAGTCAGCTCTTCACATCAGGTGGCACAAAGTATTAGAATTTCAGCTTCAGCATCAGTCCTTCTAATGAACACTCAGGACTGATATCCTTTAGGATGCACTGGTTGGATCTCCTTGCAGTCCAAGGGACTCTCAAGAGTCTTCTCCAACACCACAGTTCAAAAGCACCAATTCTTCGGTGCTAAGCTTTCTTTATAGTCCAACTCTCACATCCACACATGACTACTGGAAAAACCATAGCTTTGACTAGACAGACCTTTGTTGGCAAAGTAATGTCTCTGCTTTTTAATATGCTATCTAGGTTGGTCATAGCTTTCCTTCCAAAGAGCAAGCGTCTTTTCATTTCATGGCTGAAGTCACCATCTGCAGTGATTTTGGAGCCCCCAAAAATAGTTTGCCACTGTTTCCACTGTTTCCCCATCTAATTGCCATGAAGTGATGGGACCAGATGCCATGATCTTAGTTTTCTGAATGTTGAGCTTTAAGCCAACTTTTTCCCTCTCCTCTCTCACTTTCATCAAGAGCCTCTTTAGTTCTTCTTCACTTTCTGCCATAAGAGTGGTGTCATCTGCATATCTGAAGTTATTGATACTTCTCCCGGCAATCTTGATTCCAGCTTGTGCTTCTTCCAGCCTGTTGTTTCTCATGATGTACTCTGCATATAAGTTAAATAAGCAGGGTGACAATATACAGCCTTGACGTACTCCTTTTCCTATTTGGAATCAGTCTCTTGTTCCATGTCTAGTTCTAACTGTTGCTTCCTGACTTGCATATAGGTTTCTCAAGAGTCAGGTCTGGTGGTCTGGTATTCCCATCTCTTTCAGAATTTTCCACAGTTTATTGTGATCCACACAGTCAAAGGCTTTGGCATAGTCAATAAAGCAGAAGTTGATGTTTTTCTGGAACTCTCTTGCTTTTTTGATGATCCAGAGGATGTTGGCAATTTGATCTCTGGTTCCTCTGCCATTTCTAAAACTAGCTTGAACATATTGAAGTTCATGATTCACGTATTGTTGAAGCCTGGCTTGGAGAATTTTGAGCATTACTTTACTAGCGTGTAAGATGAGTGCAATTGTGCAGTAGTTTGAGCTTTCTTTGGCATTGCCTTTCTTTGGGATTGGAATGAAAACTGACCTTTTCCAGTCCTGTGTCCACTGCTGAGCTTTCCAAATTTGCTGGCATGTTAAGGGCAGCACTTTCATAGCAACCTCTTTAAGGATCTGAAATAGCTCAACTGAAATTCCATCACCTCCACTAGCTTTGTTCGTGGTGATGCTTCCTAAGGCCCACTTGACTTCACATTCCAGGATGTCTGGCTCTAGATGAGTGATCACACCATCATGATTATCTGGGTCGTGAAGATCTTTTTTGTACAGTTCTTCTGTGTATTCTTGCCTCCTCTTCTTAATATTTTCTGCTTCTGTTAGGTCCATACCATTTCTGTCCTTTATTGAGCCCATCTTTGCATGAAATGATCCCTTGGTATCTCTCATTTTCTTGAAGAGATCTCTAGTCTTTCCCATTCTATTGTTTTCATCTGTTTCTTTGCACTGATCACTGAGGAAGGCTTTCTTATCTCTCCTTGCTATTTGGAACTCTGCATTCAGATGGGAATATCTTTCCTTTTCTCCTTTGCTTTTTACTTGTCTTCTTTTCATAGCTATTTGTAATGCTTAGACCATTTACTAACACTGTGATTTTGGGAAATTATTCAATTTTTTAAGTCTCAGTTTTCATCTACAAAATGGTAGTTGTGATAATACT
This sequence comes from Antilocapra americana, assembly GCA_007570785.1. Lineage (NCBI taxonomy): Eukaryota > Metazoa > Chordata > Mammalia > Artiodactyla > Antilocapridae > Antilocapra > Antilocapra americana. The sequence continues at coordinate 31,016,366 of ML660772.1, forward strand.
AATCAAATAAGGAAGTTAGGACTGAGAAAGTTCTCTAAACACTTTGCTAGTAATTTACTAATAGCAAACATCTAGTAAGGTTAGTTCTTACTGTTGGTGATGATTGTTAATATATTGTTTCTTTTCTTCAGTCAAGATGAGTGAATTTACAGATATTTCAGTCAAATTTAGGAGAAGAGCATAGTACAGTACTTATTTCCTAGATGGCAGGTTATTGTCTACTTAGAATATGCTGCTTTTTGTTATCTTATTCTAGTGGTGAAAGCAATGGCACCCCACTCCAGTACTCTTGCCTGGAAACTCCCATGGATGGAGGAGCCTGGTAGGCTGCAGTCCATGGGGTCGCAAAGAGTTGTACTGAGCAACTTAACTTCCTCTTTTCATTCTCATGCATTGGAGAAGGAAATGGCAACCCACTCCAGTGTTCTTGCCTGGAAAATCCCAGGGACAGAAGAGCCTGATAGGCTGCCATCTGGGGGGTCACACAGAGTCGGACACGACTGAAGCGACTTAGCAGCAGCAGCAGGGAATGTAAAATATTGTAGAGTTTCATAAGCATATCCCTATCTCTTTCCTCACCTATTTTTCATGTGCATGTTTAAATTCCTACAGAATTTAACATGTAACTGAAAAATATATTCTACAACTAAAGAGCTATAGAATTCCAGAAATCCTTGATTTTATTACCTGATTTAATGAATGTAATAATTGGTAACATGCCAGTTTTACTAGTAATGCTTTTAAAGTACTTAAATATTTTTCATATTCTCCCTGTTGTTATGTGTACCCTGTTTTCTCCTTGCTTGATATTTAATAATTTTGTGTAACTAAGATAAACAGTTTGATTTAGCATCCTCTACTATGAGTGATGTGTTAGAAGACGTTCCTTACCTGACACTTTCCCAAAGCTCACTTAAACTCCTCTATCCCATGCTCCCATAAGCCCTGTATATTCCCTGCTTCCCTCCCTCCTTGCCTCTCTCTCTCTCCCTCCCCCTCTCCCCATCTCTGTCTTCCCCCCCACCCTCTATCCTTTTAACTTATCTGCCCCTTAGCGTTAATGGTAAGAATAGTATCATGCAGCATCAAACAGGAGACAGCCAGCACTCAGTAGATACTCAGCTAGGTTTTGTTGAGTGAGTGAATGAATGCTGCCCTCTTGCATCATTTTTCCAGTTCTGAGACCGGGGTCAGCAGTGTACCAGTAACTGATTCAATTACTAATTCATTTAAGAAGGCCTTTAGGAATAAGGTTAAGTAAAATAAAAAATAAATAAAATTTAACAGAATTAAATAGTAACCTAATTCCAGAGACTGCTGTGTGAAATAGTTGTCTTTCAAGTTTTCTGCCCTTCTTCAAATGCCAAGTGGCTTCCACTAGTTACTTGGTTGCTAACTACTCAGTAGTGTACCTACAGTGACGGGTTCAGTCTAGAAGACTGAAAAGTAATTCAAGGCCCTTAATTCAGAGCTGTAGACCTTAAATACCTCAACTCTTAAAGATTCTTTAGGTGATGTTAGGGAAAGGAATAGTGTAGACAAGAAAAAGGTTCATCATGTATGACTAGTGACTGAGCATTCATCTCTTTGTTCACAGGAACTTGAATTATGATACATAACTGTGTAATAAGCAAATGATAGACAAAAATCAAATCACAAATTGCCACCTGGGCCACCCAACACATGCTGTGTCAACCCAGTGTGAGACTTACCTTCTTCTCACATGACAAATAATCAGAGACAGGAAAAAGTTTGCAGGTGCAGCAGGAAGCAGCTTAAAAGATTGTCCTGGCATCACCTGTGGCCTCAGTATATACCATTTACCTTCCAGTGTCATGACTCTCGGCCATAGGTCACATTTGAAACTTAGAACCTTAACCCAGCGTGCTGCAGCCTCCCCTTCAAGTTCCCCTGGAGCTGCTGCCATTGGCCACTGCCCAAGAATGAGGTTGCACAGCTGTCCTGACAAATGAGTTTCCCCCCTTCAAGCCAGCAAATGGGAAGTTTGAGCTAATTTGTAATACTCTTTGCCTCTGGGTTGCAGAAGCTATTTAAGATGTAATAAAGTATCTTGCTCTCTGGTACTGTGTATTTTCTTTTTGAAATTATGTAAACTTCTTTAGGAACCTTTTAATGTAGGAGGCGAGAAATCATCCTTCTAAAGGGAGTTGATTTCAGCTTTTTTCCTCTTTCTTTTTGTCTCTCCCAGACACTAAGGATTATATCCTGGAGCCGCTTTCTCTGCCAGAAAGTCCAGGTGGCACTACCAGCTTAGAAGGTTCTCCATCTGTGCCTTGTATTTTCTGTGAAGAGCATTTTCCTGTGGTTGAACAAGACAAACTTCTGAAACACATGATTATTGAACATAAGATTGTCATAGCTGATGTCAAGTTGGTTGCTGACTTCCGAAGGTAAATTTTGTTTTCATCCATAGAAGTATTAGGTTTACTATTTCTTAGTGGAAAAGTATAACTTAATTATTCCTGTAGAACTATGAGAATTCATACTTCTTCAGGTTGCAACTTAGCCTTTTTTAAACTTTGAGCTTATTTGCATTTTTGAGCAAGTTGTGTTTGAAAATGTTACGCACTGTTATATTTCTACAAATTTTGGAAGCAGACCAACTTTCTTTAGAGTTGATAATACTCCCTTTACCACATCTCATGAAGTTTTCGGCATTGTTGGTCTCTATCAGATTGATGTCCTTTTCATATTTCAGGATACACACATTCTCCAGCTAAGTGAGTTCTTCCTGACAGCCCAGAATAAACTTGGTAAAAAAAAAAAAAAAATTTTTTTTAAGCCACCCAAAGGGAGGTTTGGGGGAAAGGGGATCCTTGGATCTTAAGTGTTATGATAAAGTTGAAAACCAGACAAAGACTGAGTCTTTCAACAACCCAGAGGGGTATAAGGGGTATAAAAGGAAATAGCAGCTAAGGTCAGTGACTGAGGTGCTCAGAGGAAGAGGGTGAGGAAGATGAAGAGAAGATAGGTGTGAGTAGTTGAGTAACTGCCAACACTGGACATGGTGAGAAATGTAGGAACCTAACCTGTATCGCCAGATCCTGAAGTGAGCTAGACAAGCTAATTCTGGACTGATTCTCGGAAGTGATCGTCTAAGAGACATGCCTTCTCTTAAGGAGGTGTAGTGGAGTAGTTATTTATAGGTCATTATTAGTTGAAAACACCATGCCAACAATATAGTGGTAGTTAACTAGCTTAGTATAGTTACTGAAAGCACACATTTTGGGTGTATCTGGTAAAGTCCCATTTTGAGATAGTCTGATTTCTGTACAGAACATTAGAGAAGCCCAGATATTGTAATATCCTTGCATCTAAATTCTGTATCTGCCAGACCACATTATTCTTAGCAAGCGACTTCTTTCTTAGGATGGGTTTTCCAAACAGCAACTGTATTATTAAGACTGAACTGTGAAACCCAGCAGGCCTAGGATTGAATGCAGACTCAGTGACTTTCTTAGCCTATGACTCCCAGCAAGCTACTTACTTCTCTAAGCATCAGTTTTCTTATCTATAAAATGAGGGGTAACACCAGCCCTCGTAAGATTGTTGAGCATTATATAAAAACAGGGTATGTATAGCACTAACTAGCATCTGATATCTTTCATACCCAATTAATAATAGTCAAATTTTTAATTATATTTTGATTACAAAAGATATATTTGAAGTCTTAGTTCTCTGCAATTAGAGCTTAAGTTTTCAATAGGCATTTGTTGCTGACCTGAAGATCTAATTATGGTTTGTAAAATTTGTTTTGAGAAATTTTCATTTCAGGTTCTAAGTACTCTAAACTTCTAGAATAACAGTTTGTTTTTTAAGGACAAATAACCACAGTGCCCACGGGGGTTATATTAGCTATTCTGTAGCCCTTTTGTCCTCAACTGCGGAGCACCTATTCTGAATGTCTGCTGTGTGCCTCCTGTGTGGTGGCTGCTTTTATCCACTCACCATTGCCATTCAGCATTTGAGTAGACTTGGGGCTGTATGCTTAGGGGGCACAGAAAGTTATATGAACAATATGTGTTACCAACTCCTAGAACAAGCTTTTTTTTTGGCCACACCATGCAACGCTTGTGGGAATCTTAATTCCCTGACTTAAGGTCAAACCTGGGCCCCCTGCATTGGGAGTATACAGTCCTAACCACTAAACCAGCAAGGAATTTCCTAGAATAAACTGATTTTTACAAGCTTTCAGTACAAAAACTGTGCTTCTCATTCTCATCCATTGTTCTTTATTTTCAATTAAAATATTTGTACGTGTATGTATGTATGTATGTGTGTATGTGTATTTGGGGAGTTTTCCCTTATATGATGCAAAGTTACATGTAGTCAGATCTGTTGATTTTGTTTTAGATGCTTCTTAAGCTAGAGAGCTTTGAATTGTTTACTTATTCAAATAACCATTGATAGGCCTATCAGCTAAGTTATGCTTTTCTAAATTTTATATCAGTTGGCTTTTCTTTGATGTAAAACTATGTTTTTTTTACTCTTTTTTGTGATATAAATGCAAATTCTCCCTCAGAAAGTGCAGAAAAATGTGATGGTCAACCAGTGATAATTGAGTAATGTTGAGTTTTTCTTTCTCTTCTAAAATCTGTAAGGAATGTCTGAATCAGAGTTTGTATTTTATCCTTTGTACTTATGTAAGATAGCTGAGTGGCTATATTTGTTCTAATCAGTCTCTCTTTTTATCATTGTTGTCAATCTCATCTGTATGTGGGCAGGAAAATTAAATTATTTGCTAGGTCTCAGGGCTTAGGAGTTGATAATCAAATGTTAAGATCAATCACATTCTAAATGCAACCATGTAATAAAATGGATGCTTTAATTAAAAAGAAAAAGATGCTTGTCTGATATAAGTGCTTTCGAAATAAAATGTATAGTTAACATTTACTTTAAATTTGGAAATCTAGATTTTCCTTGTCAACTGTCCTAATTAAATTAGTTCCATTCTCAGGAAGTAAAAATATGATTAATTCAAATTGACCAAGAATGTATATGAATAAAATTTAATACCTTTTAAAGTATTCAGTCTCCTTTAGGTATTATCTGCCTGCTGTTTAAGTAAACTAAAAATTCCTCTCCAAAACAGTATAAGCATTGACTACTATGATCAGAATTAAATTGGAATCTTCTCAGCATTATATTACTTTTTCTTAACAGTTATTGAGGGGAGTAAGAAACAGTGAGAAATTCAATTGGCGTGAATTAATTCACTCAGAACTGCTTTATAGGTTGAATAATTATTATATGTAATAATTATTATATATGCTTCTCAGAAGAGTTGTTGCTTCTGAGTACAATAAGTAATAAAGATGATAAATAATAGATAAGAGATGCACTTACCTCATCCTTTGTAAGAAATAAGCTCTAAAGTTTCATGTGGAATATATTTAACATTTTCTTTATTGGAACACGTAACAGTAAAACTTTCCAAGAGCAAATAAACAAAATCTCTCCTTGATCCGTTTATTAACATAGCTATTTATATAAGCTATTTGCTAGCTTTATGCAGTAGATAAAATGTTTCCAGAAGAAAAATGTTAACTCCTAATTCTTTGCTCCTTTCTATATTAGATTCCACTCATTCCATGATACTTAATTAACAACTATATCTCAAATCTTTATGCTTCTGTCAGTATCACACCAGTTACAATGGGTAGTTGGGCAGGGAAGATGATATTACTACAAAGATTTCTGGTCAGACATGATTAAAATTCTTTGAAGGAAAGTATTTGCTGATGACCAAATAATTACTTTTATGGCTTTTTAGTAAAATATGAAATGCTGTGATAACTATCCTCCAAATAAAGGGTTCATACCACATACCACATATTATTTCTTGGCTTCCTTTATGTATTGGGTGACTGCAACTGTAGCTTGAAGTAAACTGAAGAAGTAGGAAGAAAATGAAGAAGTACTAAATGATTTCTTAACATGGAACAATAAGTTTGAGTGGGTAGAAAAAAATGCCACAAATGCATGTATTGAGCATCTTCTATCTTTAAGACATCTCTTGGTTGAATACAATTCATCTGAATGTTTTTACCAACCACGGGAAAATGGATATATTGACACTTGTTAATTCTGTGGTAAACTAAAAGTACTATTATGTGATAGCTGTGATGCATCTTAAATCTAGACTTAGGTCAAAAATTTGTTGTAGTTCAGATCTGTTCATTTAGTATACCATAAGATATGATAACATATTTAACTTATATGGTAGTTTATGATAATATTTTGCTTTTGTAGCATGATTTTTTTCATTTGATGTTGGTGTCACCAAACCTTTGGTCAGGAGACCACTCAAATGACAACTTTGTGCCTATTGGACTGACCTCCTGCCAGAATTATTCTCTTTTCCTCAGAAACTGCCTAACAACATCTCAGAGATGTTCCTAGAGATGGTATCTGAAAAACATCCTTTCTAGAGTTCATAACTGCTTGTTCATGGAACAATAAAATAACTTTTAATAAATGTAAAGGCCTCTAGACTGTGAGCATATAACATTTTCTCTCCCTTTCCCCCATGGGAAGCCTTAATAATTTGAGGAGCATAACCAAGGTTCTGTCAGACAGGCTCTCTCCATGATTTTAAGTCAGCTGCTGTTAGTTATCATGTCCCTTGTGTCTACCACACTGAGGTAAACAGTGATACAGAACAAATTTGTGACACGAACCTTCTCTCCAAAGACCATGGAGAATAGGAATGAACATGGAAGTCCTTGGAGACTCCATGACTCCAGAGCCATTGACTTTTGGAATCAGGACTTCAGAGGAATTAGTGCCACTGTAGGGTCTCTCTTGGGGTCTTCCCTGGTGTCTCAGTGGGTAAAAAATCTGCCTGCAGTGCAGGAGACCAGGGTTCAATCCCTGAGTTCGAAAGATTCCCTGGAGAGGAAATGGCAGCTCACTCCAGTGTTCTTGCCTGGAGAATCTCTTGGACAGAGGAACCTGGCGGGCTACAGTCCATGGGGTCACAAGGAGTGGAACACGGCTGAGTGCCTTTCACTTCACTTCAGAGTCTCTCTTGCCTAGTCAAGCAGCTCCAATTCCACAGCCCCCAGACAGCTGGTGTCAACTTTCAGTACCCACCCAGGAGGTTAGGAGCAGTTCAGATTAAGAGCTGCTCTTGGGTATTATGCTTTTCAGAAAGGGAAGACCTTCCCTCTCGCTTCAGACTTCATTTCTGTACTTTGGTTTTGCCCTGTCAAAAACTGTTTTCCATGGGCTCTATGGAAGTTGAGTCTCTCCATGGTTTCTGAGGAAATTCTTGTAACTATCCATTACAACTATTAATATAATCCTAGAGGCTTTCTCCTGCTTCTTTCTTGTTCTGAGGTTCTTATGTAAATTGGCCCTCAAGTGACAGGAGAGACATGATGTTGTAGAAGACTTAACAATTTGGAGACAACAGATCCCAATTCGAAAGGTCACAGTTGTGTGACCTCGGGCAGGTGGGGTCTCAGTAACAGTAGCTGCTCGTAGTTATCATCCTCTGACCACTCTCCTCTTCCCCCGCCTTAGGCACCTGTGTGTGCCTTCTGACACCACTAATACAACTGTTGTAACTTGCTCATTACACATTTGATGAAATGTTATCATTGTTTTTGTTGTTGTTTTAGATGCCAGGATTTCTTTGAAATAAACAAATTCTTTATTACTCTAGTTTTATCTAAATATGTTGTTTTTCCTTATAATAATAGCTGCCATTTATTAAACACCCAGGATGGTGGATGCTGCTTTACATGTATCATTCTGTTTAATTATCAACAATCCTTTTTGCAAATGAGTAAGCCAAGTTTCAGAAGTTCATATCTCTAAAGGCAAAGGCCCTGCTTCTCTATTCACTGCTGCCTGAGGGGCTGGTGTAACCAGTTATTAAAATGTCAGCTGTGAGAGTTTGACCATTGGTTTAATTTGAAAAGCTAAATTACTTCTAGCTCACGAATTGTGCAGGTAGGAGACTCTTACTGTGTTGACTCTGTTACAGGATTAGCCAGTGACAGTCCACAGGACAGTCTCATCACTAGTATCTGCTCTGGTCATCTGCTTCACGCAGTTATCATTGTCCTTTAACAAACTGTAGGCTAATGGGCTGGTGACTATTCTGTTTTTCCCAGAGGATATCACCCACTTCAGTGGAATAGTAATCAAGAGTGATGAACCTCTCCGTGGTGTATTCTAGTGGGAGCCATGAGGGAGCTCCAGATAAAACGTGACTCTTCTCATTTTTTAAGTCAGTTATCTTAACTGACTGGTCCTGCTGTATGAATTTGATTAGTCATGAAAATAGATGTCTGTGTATTTCAGTTTGGAAGAACGATCTATCTTCTATTCCTGACATCTCGGATGGACATTCTCTTGTGCTCCTCCATCCATGTCACCACTCTGCAATAGAAAATATGCTAGGGGAAGAATAAGAAAAGTGTCTGGGAATGTCACTTTTATTCTCTTAAGTCTTCTCTTGCCTTTTATTTCTCTTTCCCCTGGAGAGGGGAAAAAAGCAACTAGTGGGAAATGAAAAGAAGGAGAATGAGAGTAACTGGGTAGAATAACTGGGAAGTGGAAGGTTGCTGAAGCTGTCCAGGATGGCAAAGGAAATAACATGTCAGCCTTTTATAGGTGCTTTTCCTCTTTCTGTGTACTTTGATGGATCTGAAATGTTTTCTGCTCTGATACTTCTAATGTGGAAGCCAGTAAGCTAGCCATAGGATCGTAGTTCATTATTTATACCATTTATGGTTTGAGGGTGAGCTGGAGCCTAAGATATATCATTTTCAGATCTCTTAAAATAAGGTCTAGCACTGTCTTATAAGGAAAGGGTTCTCCCCCTTCTTACCCGTCTAGGTTAACAGCATGGCTGTATATGAGAAGAATGAACTAAAGCATGTGGTTCTGTTGTTACACATTATTCTTTTACTTATATATTCTATACATGGTGTTGTCATCCATTTATATTTTGTATATGCTCATGTCATGGTTCTCTCTTTCTCTCAGACATCTCTCCCAGCACATTTTTTTTCCTAATATGTAACGTATGTCCATTCTATAGGGGACTATAAGTTTGGGAAATTAAGGAGAGAATAAAAAAGACATGAAATACTGGGGGTTGGAGGCTACTTAGAGAACCTTACAGGAATCTTTAGATACTCTTCTAACTCTTTAAAACATTTAGTGTGAACCTACTGTATGCAGAACACTGCTTGATGTTGTATCAGGCCATTTAAATGTATTCTTTCCATGTACTTCATCTGTTTCACTAAGTTCCATCTCTTTCACAGGTTTTGGTTCTTTGTTGTATGGTTCTTTTTTAATCCGTCGACCATGTATTCTGATAAATTGTCAACTATACAGTCAACCTTTCCATCTCCTTTCTTCTCCATGAAGGAGATCACATTCTCTTCTTTGTATAATTTGATAAATGGGATTGCAATTGTCAGTATAAATCTTTCTAGGTAAGTGGAAAGATGAACAGTTTGTTGAATCCTGTCATCTTTCTCCCTCTTTCATCAAATGACACAGGTCTGGGTATTATGCTTTGCTTTTAAATTGAGCCGGTATCCTTCTTCTAATTCAGCTCATTAGATACAGGAATTGTAAGCTTGGCTATTTTTCTAAAAGCTAAATTTCCCTCCTTTTAGATACAGCATGGACAATATGGAATCGTTCTATCTTGTTATATAAATATTGAATTTAGACAGACCTTTTGTTGCATTGTCATCATGATCTTTTCTTTTGATGTATAAGGTAAACACCTAGTGTTCAATTTATTGGAAAATGTGTGATGAAGCCTTTTTAATCATTGTTGCATTTTAAATTCACATAAACATAGATGTGATTTTCAAAAAACCTTCATTATTACATGAAAATAATTCATTTTAATTTTCCCATATATCTGTTTATTGAATTTGCAGATGGTAAAATGTAATCATTTTCATGCCCTTACAGGGTAATGTTATTTCATTAAATATTTCATGGTTCTACAATGCTCTACTGCCTTTCTATTTACAAATTTTCTAGCAGTTTTCAGTCAATATTTGATATGTTGCTTTAAGATAATTAAATGTTCTTATAAAATCCTATCATTCTCAAAGAAGTAGTTCATTGCATCTTCTCACTATTCTTTCTTTATGATTGTTCTAAGGTACATTTTATATTGGAGGAAAAGGTTCACTGAACAGCCCATTACAGATTTTTGTAGTGTGATAAGAATCAATTCTGCAGCTCCATCTGGTAAGTGTACATCTTGACTACCATCTTTCCCCTGCAGTCCAAAAATTCAAATGAATAATCTTTCTTTAGTTGTAATTCTCTAAAATAATAGCTAAAATTAATTTGCTCTGTTTATATTTTCTAATAACCTGAATGAAGCTAAAACAGAGCTATATACCAGAAGAGATTTTTTTTTAAGAAATAAAATTTTTTAAAGTGAAAAATAACATTTCTCATTTACTTTTCTCATATCTCAACAGAAGAACAAGACAATTATTTTTTGTTATGTGATGTTTTACCAGAAGATAGAATTCTTAGAGAAGAACTTCAAAAGCAGAGACTGGTGAGTAGTAAGAATTATTTTAAACAATGAACAGTATGTTGTAAATACAGAATCATTTTTGTTATTGTTCTTTTTGTTTGTGTTTATTCTGGAAACTTTCAGACATGCACAAAAAAGGAGATAATGCATAAAGATCTTAAAACAAAAAAAGTATACATTTGATTGAAGATTAAAGCATTTCATGTTAAAAATGCAGAGAGAATTTTTGGCTTTGTTTTGCTTCCTGGATTATCTCTAAAATAACAACAGAGCTTACACATTTTAGTGTAATTTTAGTTGCCTGACACATGCTAGGGTTCAGCAGTCATGGAAAAATGCCCTCAGCTAAAATTGAGCTGAATTGATTAACTTTTTTTCTCCCACTGGAATGTGCTATGCACGAGCACTTCTTTTATTCCTGTTTATGAATTAAGCATATAGTTTGATGGCAATACCCTTTCTCATTTTCAGCCTTAACAATAAGTACACTAATTTGAAAATCTTAGTATCTTTTCAAAAGATAACAGGATATACAGTTGTGAAAATGTTCATTTTCAGAAGTTGAATAGAAATTGGTTGATTTTTTTGAAGTTACTAATTTTATTTAAAAGAATCCAATTTTCAGTTATTTGTCAATAAATCTCAACTATTACTTGAAAATGACTGGCTCTTTTTTTAGTATTTACTGAAGTATTCCCTGTGTCTATGAACTCAGCTAGATATGTTGTAAGAGAAAGTTAGGATTTCACTATTTCTGCTAAATCCTCAAGAGGTCTAGGAGGAAAATAATTTCTGTCTACTGAAGTCATAAGATTTGAGAAAGTCCCCCGAAGCACATTATATTTTATAAACATCCCAGCTGTTTATTTCTCCCATAAGCAGAGATGGTATTATTGGATATTGATTTATATATAAGAAAAATTATGCTTTTCCTATAGCAATAAACCCAGTGAAGAAAGAGGACTTCTCTTCTTTCCTTATTGTAATATATAAGAAATCTGCAGAATCAGGATAAATTTGCTATCATTTTATGAATTTTGTTTGGTAATACTTATTCATAATTTTTTATTTCCATGAATTTTAAGAACTTAAACTGTACTACTTCGGCAGTTACTGTTACTCAGTACACAGAATCTTTACTGTATGCCTGTAGATAGATTCAAGTTTCCAGAAATATGTGCATCTATAAAATTGAGATAACCTTTTAAGATTCTGACACCAGCTTCAGCATATGGGCTCTTTCGTCACACCATCAAGCAATTCTCTGACACCAGCTGGATATTCTATCAATACAGTACAACTTAATCCTAACATTGTCTATCCCAAGAGAGCATCAGATGCCACAGGTTAAGGGCTTAGACCTGCAAGACTGACATCTACTTCACATGTTGTTCAGTCCCTCAGTTGACACTTTGCGATCCCATGAACTGCAGCACACCAGGCTTCCCTGTGCTTTGCCATCTCCCAGAGCTTGCTCAAACTCATGTCCATTGAATCGGTGATGTCATCCAACCATCTCATCCTCTGGCGCCCCCTTCTCCTTCTGCCTTCTGTCTTTCCCAGCGTCAGGGTCTTTTCCAAAGAATCAGCTCTTCACACCAGGGGGCCAAAGTATTGGAGCTTCAAGTTCAGCATCAGTCATTCCAATGAATATTCAGGGTTGATTTCCTTAAGGATTGACTGGCTTGATCTCTTTGCTGTCCACAGGACTCTGAAGAGTCTCCTCCAACATCACAGTTCAAAAGTATCAATTCTTTGGTACTCAGCTTTCTTTATGGCCAACTCTCACATCCATACATGACTGCTGGAAAAACCATAGCCTTGACTAGACGGACCTTTGTTGACAAAGGAATGTCTCTGCTTGTTAATATGTTCTCTAGGTTTGTCACAGCTTTTCTTCCAAGAATCAAGTGTCTTTTAATTTCATGGCTGCAGTCACTATCTGCAGTGATTTTGGAGCCCAGGAAAATAAAATCTGTCACTGTTTCCGTTGTTTCCCCATCTATTTGCTGTGAAGTGGTGGGACCAGATGCCATGATCTTCATTTTTTGAATGTTGAGTTCTAAGACAGCTTTTTCACTCTCCTCTTTCACTTTCATCAACAGGCTCATTACTTCTAGGTTTTCTGCCATAACGTTATGTCATCTGTATATCTGAAGTTTTCTGATATTTCTCCTGGCAGTCTTGATTCCAGCTTGTGTTCCATCCAGCCCAGCATTTCTCATGATGTACTCTGCATTTAAGTTAAATAAACAAGGTGACAATATACAGCCTTGACATACTCCTTTCCCGGTTTTGAACCAGCCCATTGTTCCATGTCTGGTTCTAACTGTTGCTTCTTGACCTGCATACAGGTTTCTCAGGAGGCAGGTCAGATGGTCTGGTATTCCCATCTCTTGAAGAATTTTTCACAGTTTGTTGTGATCCACACAGTCAAAGGCTTTAGCATAGTCAGTGAAGCAGAAGTATATGTTTTTCTGGAATTCTCTTGCTTTTTCTATGATATAACGGATGCTGGAAATTTGATCTCTGGCTCTTCTCTCTGCCTTTTCTTAATCTAGCTTGAACCTCTGGGAGTTGTCGGTTCACATACTATTGAAGCCTAGCTTGGAGAATTTTGAGCATTCCTTTGCTAGCATGTGAAATGACTGTAATTGTGCAGCACTTTGAACATTCTTTATGTACTACTTCATATATCATTCACAAATCGAGGTTGTTACCTGTACTTCTGACCAACTGGCTATAAACCTCTGTAAAGCGGCTCTCACAACCACCCACCTTCCTTGGTTTTAGTTCACAGAACTCAGGAAGCTCGTTTACTCACTAGATTACTGGTAATGATACAAAGCATGCTAATGAATGTGGACTGACATCCAGATGAAAAGATACTTAGGGTGAGATACCAAAGAAGCTCTGTCCCCGTGAAATCTGAGGCCCACCAAGGCAGCATATCCAGGTGGCTCAGTGGTAAAGCATCTGCCTGCAATTCAGGAGACGTGAGTTCAATCCCCGGGTCAGGAAGATCCCCTGGAGAAAATGGTAACTCACTCTTGTATTCTTGCCAGGAAAATCTCATGGACAGAGTTGCCTAATGGGCTACAGTCCTTGGGGTGGCAAAACGCTGGACATGACTGAGCATGACTGAGCATGCACATGTGCAAGGCAGCCTGTAGACTTGTTCTGATTCATTAACCTGGAGGCTCTCTGAACCATGCCCTTTTGGGTTTTTATTGTAGGCTTCCCAGGTAGTACTTGGGTTTTTATAAAAACCTCAGTAAATACTAGGCATGATTGATTAAATCATTGGCCATTGAGGGGTATGAAGTTCCAGCCTTCAAAATCACATGGTAGGCCTTCATCCTTAAGTTGCCTATGTGCTCTCCAAAAGTCAGTTCATTAACATAACAAGAAACATGTTCATGGCTCTCAACACTTACAAAATTTCCAGCATTTTAGGAGCTAAGTGCCAGAAATGGGGACAAAAGCCAAATACATGTTTCTTATGACAAATGACAACATCCCATCTTTTTACCAACTTTATACTCTGAAAAAGTGGTAAATTTGATGAAAGTGAGCATTATGGCAGCTTAAAAGAAAAAAAAACGATGAAGTCAGTTAATACATACATGCATATTCACTGAATTCCAACTAGATGTTTATACAAGGTGTAATTCATGTCATAAGAGAGTGTAAAATCTAGAGAAATAAAGGCAAATGTGTTATCTCAGGAATGGAGATAATGATAGAACATAGCGCTTGTGAAGATTAAGTGAGATAATGCATGTAATATACTTACGACAGTACCTGTTAGGTAGAAAACCCTCAATAAATGTTGCCAATAGTGCAGATAACAATAATGTTGGGACTTCCATGGAGTCCCAGTGGTTAAGACTTCATGCTCCCAATGCAGGGGCATGGGTTTCATCTCTGGTGGGGGATCTGAGGCCCCACATGCCTCACAGCATCAGTATGGCCAAAAAAAGCAAAAAATAACAATAATATTGTGTCTTAACAGGGAGATTGATTTGGGTATTTGAAGAGTTGTAGAAAAAGAAGGAAAATACATGTGGATATATACTGCTGTTGTTCAGTGACTCCGTCATGTCTGACTTGTTGCAACCCCATGGACTGCAACATACCAGGCTTCCCTGTACTTCACTGTTTCCTAGAGTTTTGCTCAGACTCATGTCCCTTGAGTCAGTGATGCCATCCAACCATCTCATACTGTTGTCCCCTTTTCTTTCTACTATCAATCTTTCCCAGCATCAGGGTCTTTTCAGTGAGTTGGCTCTTTGCATCAGGTGGCCGAAGTATTGGAACTTCAGTTTCAGCATCAATCCTTCCAGTGAATATTCAGGGTTGATTGCCTTCAGGATTGACTGGTTTGATCCCCTTGCTGACCAAGGGACTCCCAAGACTATTTTTTAGCACCACAGTTTGAAAGCATCAGTTCTTTGGTGCTCAACCTTTTCTATGGTCTAGCTCTCACATCTGTACATGACTACTCGAAAAACTATAGCTTGACTATATAGACCTTTACTGGCAAAGTGATGTCTTCTGCTTTTTAATACTCTTTCTAGATTTGTCATAACTTTTCTTCCAAGGAGCAAGTGTCCTTTAATTCCATGGCTGCAGTTACCATCCTCAGTGATTTTGTAGCCCAAGAAAATAAAGTCTATTACTTTGGGAGTTGGCAATGACAACAGATGTCTTTTATGTATAACAAGCTCTACAAATCAGTAACAGACATTTCCAGAAAGAAACCCAAATGATCAAATGAAAACTTTCAGCCAAAGCAATAATACACCTTTTTCCTTCTATGAAGTTAACAACATTTGAGAACAGTAACAGTAAATGGTGGTAAAGATGTTAAAAGACAAGCACTTTTTCAACCACTTTAAATAGTGTGCATTGGTATACTATACCTGCAAGGTGCTTAAATGTAGTTTAAACCCATTAACTTGCTTTATGGTAAGGGGTATATAATCCATTCTGTGTTTGAATGATCTCAACTCAGTGTCAGTAAGATCTCAAGTCTGTAAGAGAGGACCCTCAAACCAGAGTGGCATTTGCCCTCCTGATTTGCATTAGTGATGACTTGCATTGGTCTTGTTCGTCTGTACTCTCTCATTTAGAACTCTAAAAAGGATTTAGTGTAAGTACATTTGTATGATTTTCTCTTAGTTCAAAATGGCTTTGTAATTTCTTTGAGACAGGAATTATGTCTTGTATTTAAATATCCTTCAGTACTACTCACTATACTACCAAGTTCATGTTAGTAGTTTTCACAGACTTCATTTTTAAACAAAGTTGTTTCTGAACAAGTGACAGAGGTATATAGAGTCTAAATGATCCACTGTTTTCCATTTTCCTCTAGACCTCACTGGTTCCTTGTGACATTTATAAGATTTGTCTATGTTCCCAGGCTTGTTTTTTTTTTTTAAGAGCTTGACTCCTACTTGATACTTATTTGAACTTTTTCATGGGCATTCTGAAGGGAGAACAACAGAATTAGGAAGGATTCTTGAGGGTTTGAATAGCTTGCACCCCTTCCTCCCTTTAGCTTCCTTCTTTTAAAATATTCCCTTGATCTCATCATTCTGTCTTAATCTCTTCCAGTAATCCTTTCCCCTCTTTTGTTTTAAATGGGTAAGTTTTCCAGTGTCCCTGTGTGCACGCTCATAAATACCACTGCTACACTGATGGCTTAAATTTTGGTGCTGCCACAGAACTAGGCAGTCAGAGTCAGTATCCATTGATTGAGTTCATCTCCAGCTTTCTTGCTGGCTTACCTCTAAATACCAATTCTAACTTCCAATATGTTGAACTTTTCCATATGAATTTTCAATCATCACCTTAATTTTAATGTGCCTTAAACTGACTGTCTTTTTCTGAACCAGAATTTGCAGTTTGCTTGTTTTCCTCTTCTTACATAATAGTACCACCATTTCCCTGGTCACTCAGTTTGGAAATTTCTGGAATTATCTTTAGCTTATTTCCATGCCTCAGTCATTTGTCAAGTCCTGTCAGTTCCAACTCGGAGTCCTGTATCTATACTTTTCTTTGTGCTCCTGGTGCCTTTTATGTTACCTTGTATATGGAATCACCTCTCTAAATCAATCGGCATTGCCTTTAGAAGTTTAATATTAATACATAGCAAATCACTTTATCCTCCTAAAACTTGCAGTGGTCTTTTTCACCTACATATTCTTAAGCTTTTCTGGGCTCAAACTACATTTCCAGTATCTTCCTCCATTTTTTTTCTTTCAGTTACCCAAGATTCAGTTTATTCATTCGTTTATTTAGTATTTATCCTGTACCAGACACTGCTCCAAATGCTGTTGATCCAGCAGTGAATGAGATAGGCCACAGCCCCTACCCTTTTAGAGAATGCACTCTAGTGAAAACACTCCATATCTCACACTTACTCATATGTTGGGTGCTTTCAGGAATATGCTTCATCAGTCAGGAGTGCCAGCCCCACCTGTGTAAATAACTTACCCCTCAAGACATTGCTCAAATACCACACTTTCCACAAAAACTTCCTGATGCTGCCAGTCAGAATTAATAACCTTTTCTAAACTCTATTAATAACAGTATTTTACTTGGCTTTTCTATTATAGTTATTTAAAAATCTTTCTTTCCTACTGGATTAGATGCCTCTTAATGGTTGAGACTGTCAGGTTCAGTTTTATATCTTTTCTGAGCCTTGTTCATAAAGTATTAACTTCAATTTGATCCTGAAGTATTGGTGTGATATTTCTATAGTGCCATAGTCAGATCTCCTGGATTAAAGGAAGAGAGATAAAATAGCTGAGGCAGACATACTTAATCATGGCATACACTTTTCACTTAAGCATTAAAAAAAAAAATACTGATTTTTACATTTGCCCACAGTAGAAGATAAATGACATTCATAAGCTCCCAGGGCAAGATATAACTTTTAATTAAATTGGGATGAGGGAAAACATCCATTTAACTGCATCAAAGTGGGGTGTTTTTTTTTTTGTCACTATTATAAATGTCAGCCTGAGAGGTCATTCATGACAACTATAAATATTTTATGAAAAATTTAACCTATATAACAATTTGTTCCTCTGGAGAGAAACGGTTTTTTGTTGTGGTTGTTTTTAATGCTATTTCAAATATCCCACCTCCCCCACCCCAGTGAAACAGCAAAATGAAATTATATATCCCACTAGAATTTTTCTCCCTTGTACCACTTTTCTTTATAGATTTCAGAGATTTTTAAAAAGGATCAAATGATATCAGTGACTTTAAAGTAAAATATATTTATACCTTTCTTGCATAATTCCTAGCTTTGTAGCGTAAATTTTATAATTGCATCTAGAATAACTTTCCCAAATATAAGATGTTTCCCATTGACTGTAAGATTATTATTATCAATGCAACAGAGATGAAGTTAGCTTGAGTGACCTTTGAGTGATATTAACCTTCAATTTAGTAAATGTTTTCGTTTAGGAAACAAATGTAAGCACAATCTGAAACAATACTAAACTGAATCCTAAAGTTTACCAGTTTGAACTTCAATAAGAACTTAAAATTTACATGGTGATGTGTATATACATTGGCTCTGTGAGATCGCTAAGGCAATACCATTATCTCTGTTTAGATGGAAAAACAAGTTTGAAGATACGAGGAGATGTGCTCAAGGCCTCAGCTCTGTTCTGTATTAAGTAGGAATGAAAGAGCTCAAGCTCCTATTTTCCAAACCCCAAGCACCATTGTTTACCAGGATCCTTTATCAAATTGGAACTTCCTTCTATAAGCAAATGTGACATTTTCCAAATAGACAGTTTTTAGAATTAATAAAAATGGATGAACAGGAAAATAAATAATAGTATTCTGTTTCCATTGCTAAGATTTTTTTTTTTCATCTAATTTCTTGTTATCTTAGGTCAGTGGTAAATAGAAATTTACTTACGGCCTTCCCTGGTGGCCCAGCAGTAAAGAATCTGCCTGCAATGCAGGAGACTCAGGTTCAGTCCCTGGGTCACGAAGATCCCTGGAGTAAGGCATGGCAATGCACTCTAGTATTCTTGCCTGGAGAATCCCATGGACAGAGGAGCCTAGCGGGCTACAGTCCACAGGGTTTAGAAGAGTCAAATATGACTGAAGTGACTGAACACAAGCACGAAGCTGCTTATATTATCTTTTAAAACTCGAAGATAATGTGTTTTTCTAATTCCTTCTGTCTTTGTAGAAACATAGGGTATACCTGACCCTGAGTTTAGCCAGTAAAATAGATATAGATAATACTATACTGATTCATGCTGATAGCCTCTCTCTTCTTTAGTGTAAAAGGTAAGTATTTCACAATCTCCCATAGCACCTTTCAATTTTTTAGAGTCTGTCTTTTCTTGCCTAGGTAGGGTAGAGTCCCTTATATCTCTAATACAAATAGAAATTAAGAAACTTCCCTGGCAGTCCGGTGGCTGTGACTTCACCTTCCAATGCAGAGGGTCTGGGTTCATTCCCTAGTTAGGCAGCTAAGATCCCATATACCTCATGGCCAAAAATCCAAAACATAAGACAGAAACAATATTGTAACAAATTAATTAAAAATCTTTTAAACAGAAGTTTAATTAAGAAATGTAGATAATCCAAGTAGTATATACAATAGGAAATAAAGTCCTGAATTTTTAAAAGATTTAATTAAGTAAGGAAAAAAATTGAGCTTTTCTAGCCCTCATGTGTTTAACTCTTGCAGTTTTTTGTTCTTGTGGTTCAACTTCTCTTTTTTTCATTGTGATGATCTATTCCATGTAAATGGTTAAAACTATATAATTGTTTTTCTCTTCTAGTTAGTTTTTTAAAGATGTTCTCACTATCCTGTCTCTTCCTTACTCTTCAAAAGCCACCTCATGGAGATTCAAAGTAGGAGAAAAATATTGACAGTGTGTCCTGTGTAGCAAGCAGATGGTTATTGCCTTCATCTTTGCAGTTTCAAAAAGGGTGGGAGGTACTGATATCTTTCAAAAAGGTGAGATATTAGTCAGATCAGACCTCATGGATTTGGGGGAGTGTATATCATCATCCAGTTAAGAAATTTCTCCCTGGCTTTTTTGTTTTACTGTCTTCCTTTAGTCATTGACATGCATTTTCTTATTCATTTAAGACATCTTGATATTGCCATAAACTTCACTTTTCACCATCTTAAAATGCAGAGAACACTGGATTTTTACATTTATTTTAAGAAACTGTATTGTATCTTTGATAATCCTTATTTTAATGCAGTTATTCCTGCCTCTACCTGCAGACATGTGTTTTTTTTGTTTTTGTTTTTGTTTTTTTTTCAGACATGTGTTTTTAAGTATATTGCATGAGTTACATTGCTAACATAATTCAAATGCTTACATCATCAGATTCTGGCAGGCAGGTTAGTCTTTCCCAGGGTTATTGAGCAATTTTTGACACTTAAGAGAGCAATTCTTTGAAAAAAAGTAGCTTTTTACTTGACCCCTGGTCAGAGAGTTTCTAAAATATTTAAGTTACAGGCAGATTCTGTCCTAAAAGTGGTTGAAACAGGACATCAATATCATATATAAAATTTGTCCATGTTTCCATTTTACTTTGTTACATACTTGTCCCCTAATCCTTATGTTATTAATGTTATTGAGCTTTTTATACTTTAATTTTCTCATTTGAGTGTTAGATAAAATAAAGGATATGATAGAAATAAAATAAGCATTTACTGTAACTCTTGAGTACTCACGTGTTCAGTTCACATAACTCTAGTATTAAAACTTGCCGATACTTTCAAATTTATTTAAAATAAAAATCCAGCCTCCTTACCAAGATCTCAAAGGGTGAGTGCCTGTTTCCCTCACCCACTCTCTTTGCTCACTGTGTCCCATCACACTGGCCATGTCTCTGTTCCTTAGATACAGGAAGCTCCAGCCAGCACTACTTACTGTTTATTCTACTTGGAATGCTCTTCTCTAAAATCTCATGGCTTTTCTGAAGGGAAAGGAAGAGATTTTGGAAATGGTTGTATCCGAGATAAGTCTTTAAAATGGATCTATAGGCTAATGAATGCTTTTGGAATGCTTCGGAACATAAAGATATTTAGAGTGATTCAAATGGGTGACTGGAATGATTTAAGAAAAATTGCCTTCTGTGGAGCATTGATTTAGCTCCCAGTTACAGTGTGGATACTCAACACTTATATGTTGAATGGTTAATTTACTAAACTCTTTTTTCAGTGGGTAGGAAAAATTTAAACCTATTCTGAATTTGAGATTATGACCAAGAAGAAGTCATAGGTTGCAACACCCAGTGTAAAACCAAATCTTTAGTTAACTTTTGAGAAATCTTGGCTGAATAAATGACATGTGTTTTAGCCAGTTAAAGTGTCCATGTTACCTGTTTTCACCAAAAAATAGACCTATCCATGTTATTTTCAAATCATTTACTCTGGTTGATATGGGGAGATGAAGAATAGGAAGTAGGCAGCAGACTTCTTTGATTGCTTTCTTTATTACCAGCAATGGCTGATATACCATTCCTCACACCTTGATGTCTGTTCCCTAAAGGAGTGCCAGTCCAGAATCCCCAGTGCTGTGCTTAGAAGTAGCAAATGTTCACACTCTTAAGAGTGAAGGCTCCTTAGGGTTCCATATGTGTGTATCAGAGGTTTTGTCATTTGGTTTGCCATCTGGGTTTTGGTATTGGAAACAAGTTACTTCAGAAGAAAGCTAGTGACTCATTTGTATTAATAGTACAGACCTTCTTCTACATCTGCCTAAAAAGAATTTTTATTAGTTTTCTTTTAAGCCTCCATTCTGTTGACCGTCTACTGCTTTGATTTTTACCTTGAACTTTAATCAGTAGCTAAAACATAAACGAACGCTAAACTGTTCCAGGATTGATTCTTCTTCAAGGTGTCTCCTCCTCAAAGATTCCCAAACACTTGTGTTTTATCCATTTTTCTTGTGAGGATCTTTCGTAATCCCAGCATGTCAGCAAAAAGTAAATATACTCTGGACTTTTACTGGTCCCTGAATTTAGCCAAGTGTGAAGAATGGACTGAGGCTGGTGCTGCGGATCTCCTCCATCTGCCTTCTTTCCCTGCTGTTTCATCAGCTTCTGACTAGACCTGCCCCAAGTTTAAAAAGGCAAACCTTCATCTCTGTAAATTTTAAGCATTGTAATTTTTTTATTTTATATTTAAATCCTTTTATACCAAAATACATGCCTATAATTTTCTTGAACATTCTAAGAAAAATGCACTGTCAGACTTGCTTCAAAACTTCCAAGATAGGATCTTCCAGGTCTGTCTTTATATCCAGCTCTTATACCACAAACACTCTGGTACAGTCAGAAAGAACTCAGGAATACTCTAATTTTACTTCCTTGTATCCCTGCCCCTGTCCTCCAGCAGTGCAGACCTCTGCTTTGTATCAGTGTGGTACAGCAGTCCCTCCCCTAGCCAGCAGCTGTGTGCTAAAGAACTGACGGAAACTAGCAAGGTCCCAGGAAGCAAGCAGATTTGAAAACAAAGGCCAGAAGCGGAGTTTTAATAAAGCATCCAGACAGTAATTTGAATAGAGGATTTATGTGACCAAAACAGAACTATGTTAAACAACAGGGAACTGAACATTATTTTTCATACAAAGTTAAAGGCACATTATATTTTCTTCCTGACTACTTGCCCAGTCCTCATCTCTTCAAGAGAGACTAGCTTCATCTAAATTATTTCATCTGATTGATGATTGTCATTTAGAACTTTATTGCTACTTCTGTTTCAGGTAGTCCTTTGAAAAAGGTGTATGGATTCATTAAATATTATAATATATTGTCTATAGATTATAAGATAAAATCAAGCATGTTATCTGCAGATACTTTTTAAGTTGACTTGTCTTTATACTTAGAGATGTCTCTTAATAGTAGTTTTCCCTGGTGACTCAGATGGTAAGGAATCTGCCTGCGATGCAGAAGACCCATGTTCAATCCCTGGCTTGGGAATATCCCCTGGAGAAGGAAATGGCAACCCACTCCAATATTCTTGCCTGGAGAATTCCATGGACAGAGGAGCCTGGCAGTCTATAGTCCATGTGGGCACAAAGAGTCGAGCATGACTGAGCGACTGTCACACCATGGAAGGGCCTTTGTTCATGTTTCTTTGCCCTACTCCCAGTCTTTCTCCCGAGATCTTGGAGGAAGCCTGTGGAAGAGAGCTGGATCCCCTTGTGTCCAGGGCTCCCAGGGCTCTTTAAAATTTCAGCTCTTTTCTTCTTTCTTGCCCTTTTCATCTCTTGCTCTGCCAAAAGTGAAATAGTTCCTGTGTCCCTGCCTCTCTTCAGAGAGTTTGTCACCTTTTGGAATTCAGTTTGTCTGGTTGCCTTTTAACTTCAGCTTTCTTGGAGTCAAAATAAGTTGTGCAGGGATTTTGTTTGTTTGGGGTTAGTCTTTTTTTTAAATCCAACTTTCTGTCATTGTAAGGGTGTTCTCTTCTGGCCTTCCTCATCCTAAGCAGAGTAAAATTCTTCGTCCCTGCTTTATTTTAATTAATATCTAAGTGATTCAGTTCAGTTCAGTTGCTCAGTCATGTCCAACTCTTTGCAACTCCATGGACTGCAGCACACCAGGCTTCCCTGTCCCATCACCAACTCCCAGAACCTACTCAAACTCATGTCTATCACATTGGTGATGCCACCCAACCATCTCATCCTCTGTCAACCCCTTCTCCTCCCGCCTTCAGTCTTTCCCAGCATCATGGTCTTTTCCAGTGAGTTGGTTCTTTGCATCAAGTGGCCAAGGTATTGGAGTTTCAACTTCAGCATCAGTCCTTCCAGTGAATGTTCAGGACTGATTTCCTTTAGAATTGACTGGTTTGATCTCCTTGCAGTAAGGGACTCTCAAGAGTCTTCTTCAACACCACAGTTCAAAAGTATCAATTCTAAGTGATTAAACGCCACTTTTGATTAAAGTAGATGCTTCTCCTCTTTTCATAGAATTCAGAAAAATGTGCACACATATGTATTTGTCTACTAAAAGAGACAATTGGCCTTACTAACTAGTTGTCATGAATAAATTCCAAAAGATATTATTGTTTAATATCTAATCTTGGCCTTTTGACATAGTTATAAGTGAATATTGTATTAGTAAATTACTATGTTTAATTTACTTTGGTATACATTTTGCTGGAAGTTTGTCACTGGAGGATATGCCAACAAATTATGTCACTCATTGGCAGGTGTTCTTTGGGTACATTCCTGACAGCCCCAAACTTACCTTCCCCTCCCCAAAATCAGGGCTGGGCAACTGGTGACACCTTCTTTAAACTTTAATCTGTGTTAAAAATTGTGACCATGATAAATGAGATACAATTTTGGAGGCTAATATTTGGTGTTGGGGGGGTGAGATGGGAATAAAAATGATTTTTTAGGGGACTCTTCCTTTAATCTGGTGTGTGGCTGTCCCCTTGAGTCATTTTTGACAAAGAATTAAATGACTTCTCATGTCAACTCCTGTCCATGTTTAGGTCTCTGCAGCTTTTATAAGACAGAATCTACTCAGATGTCTCCCAGTTGCCTTCTAAGGTCAGTGGCTGTGCATCCAAGTCAGAGCTTAGAAAAGCAGCGATCAAGCTACTTGACTGGAAGGACAAAGTTGAGAATATTATCAACCAATATTTATAAAAGCCGTGTTCAGGAAAAACTTTTTTAAAGAAAGGTCACAATTTTTCTAGGAAGTCTTAAACTGTCACCTCCGGTCAGAAGGAAACAGCTATCTATTATGTTGTGATGACCCTTAGCCTACCCCTGCACCGCTCTCACTAAGTTTCGGGATGTGCTTTAGCATGAGAGCTGGCTCTGGAGAATCAATATGAGACACAGTCTATCTTGTTTGGTCTGTTCTAAGTATGTGGACTTCCCTGTAGCTCAGATGGTCAAAGAACCTGCCTGTCATCCAGGAGACCAGGGTTCAACCCCCGGGTTGGGAAGTTCCTCTGGAGAAGGGAATGGCAATCCACTCCAGGACTCTTGCCTGGAGAATTCCATGGACAGAGAAGTCTGGCGGGCTACAGTCCATGGGGTTGCAAAGAGTCAGACACGACTGAGCGACTAATACACATACACATTCTAAGTATATTGCCCATTCTATCACATAGTATACTTATTGTTAATGGCTTCTGACTTCCCAGAGTTAGGCCAGACTTCACAAGACTCTACTCTCTTCAAACAGTAGCCACAATTGCAGGCTCCCTAGGCTGCCTTCACTTTTGACCAGCTGGCCACAAATTCAAGGGGTTCCCACCATGCCCCCTCAGGATCATTAGTTTCCTATAATAACTCACAAAGCTCAGGAAAGCCTACATTTATGATTACAGATTTTATTGTAGAAATAAGTCCTATCACAACGAGCCAGAGAGATACATAGGGTGAGGTCTGGGAGAACCCGAAACACAAAGCTTCCATCGTCCCCAGAGATGTATTGCTCTTCTGATACATCAGTGTATAACAGTACATGCAGTATTATAACAATACAGACTCAGGAAATCTTACCTGAGCTTTGGTGTCTAGAGTTTTTGCTACAACTCCAGTACGTTTGATTGATTGACTCACTGACCACATGATTGAGCTCAAACTCCCATTCCACTCCCCTTCCTGAAGTCAGGCTGATGTCCTGTGGTTCAAAACCTAGCCCACTAATGCATGTTGGTCTTTGAACATGGCAGTCCCCATCCTGTAGTTATCTCATTAGCGTTAACTATCAGGCCCACTAGAAGTAACAAAGACACTCCAAACACTCAAGGAATTCCAGGGCTTTAGAGGTTATCTCCTAGAAACAGGGAACAAAGCCAGCAAAATTCTTTGTTACATGAACTCCTGTCCAACTGTTTCCCTTTCCTAAGAAAACCAACAGAGGTTTGAATGTGTGGATGTACATTTATATTTCTTCTTTTTATTTTTTTATCTTCAGTTTGTGTGCCCACCTCACCCTAATTTTTCTTTCTTCCTTTACTAATTTTTCTATTATGTTGTTTTATAACCACTTGAAATACTTATGAGAACAAGATGGAGGTGTAAATTAAATAATCCCAGATACCTCAGATAATCCATGGTTCTAGAAATGGAAAGCAGGAGGAATATGGAGTTCTTCTGCTTTTCTGAGGAGCCTTTGGGCCACTGCTCTAACTTTGGTAGGGAGATTTGTGGTGTTTGTATGGGAGGAGCATGGCTAGGCCCCTGGACTGAGAATTCTAGCAGGTTCAGCCATGCTGCTGCCTTTGAGCTGGTTGGGAGGGAACCTTAGGAGTGTGCTCTTTTCTCTCATAGTCACTTGTGTAGCCATTCAGCCAGGAAACTATTATGAATCTAATATATCAGTATCTATGAAATGTTTTTGATGTCGTATGAGTAACATCAACCTTAGTTTTACTTCCTTATGTTAATACAATCTGTTTCTATTGGATTTGTCAGTTAAGCATCAGTTTTTTTTCTTTCCTGTATACAAATACTTACCTAAATAGACATTTTCTAAATTGCTTTTTCCCAAATTGGCTGATTTTTATAATTTCCAAACTAACTCACAAATTTCATTTTCTACCTACATGTCAGTCCCCTATGACTATGTTGCATGCCATCTGCTATGTCTGCCGTTTCGTTAATGTTTCCTCTGCTTCAGCTTATGAATAAAGATGAAAAACACTATGTGCTGACCCCTTTGCTACCATTCTTGACATTTTAAACCAATTACACAAACATACAGCTTGTTATTATGACTCTTTGCTTAATACATCAGCTGATGTTGTAGTCTTACAATTATGGTTTTTATCTAAGCCTATTTTGTAATGAAAAATTTATCTGATTTCATCAGCCACTTCGAGCAGTTCAAACAGATAACATCTGTGACATTCTCTTCATCTCTCTATTCTATAAGTCCATGAATAAAATCTAGTATATCTACCCAGCATGGGACTTTTTTAGAAAAGATAAAAGCACAAAGATGGTGGCTTGAATATGCCGTCAAAGATGCCATAGAAAGCATCTTTGTGATGCTTTCGATGCTTTCTATGGATTGTCTCCAAAAATTATATTTTTCTATTTGTAAATGACTTCAAACATAGCTATCATCAATCCTAACCAATACCAGTCTTACCAAAGGAAAAAAGGAAGAAGGGCAGGAGGAAAGGGAAGAAAAGAAAAAAAAAATTGTTCTTCTTTGTCCCAAGTGTCTTCCACTCCGTTTCTTCCTCACCAATACTTAATCAGCAGTGATCAACATGAATGCTACACAAGAAAGAAATACAGAATCCTTAAAGCTCTGTATTGTTTGATCTCATCATACCAAGTTAGCAGCAATGGAAGTAAGGGTGGAGAGGCATAGTGGTGACGTGGCTCTCTTTCACCTAGATTTTTGCTAACCATTCAAGGGGTCTGAGTAAGTAGAGATCTTAGGAAGCAGAGCACTTGCATTCAACAGTTACTGTCCATATACTTTAGAAGACCATTACTGAGTTTGGAAAAACTTCCCTTTTCCAGACATCAGAGTCGAAGTTCCAGGCTGTTTAATTATTTTGTGGTTTATGATTCAGAGGGTGGGGGAATAGGATAAAAAAAAAAAGTGGGTTTGGGGAGGAAGATTTGGAGGCAGAGCACCTAACAACCAAATGAAATGTGTGACCCTAGGAAGGTCTTGGTAGAAGCTAGGGAATAGATGAACAGTTAAAGACATACTTGAGGCAGTTGAAGAAATTTAAGTATTACCCAGATGTTAGGCACTACTTTGGAATTATTGATTTTCTTAGATACAGTGATAGTGGCACTGTGGTTGTATATAGGAAAATGCCCTTATTTTCAGTAGAAGAATGCTGAAGTATTTAGGAATGAAGTGTTGTGAAGTCTGCAGCTTTCTTACTTTCAAATGGTTCAGCAAAGCAAGAGGTGTTTAGTGCTAAATATATATGTGTGTTGGAGAAGGAAATGGCAACCCACTGCAGTATTCTTGCTGAGAATCGCAGGGACAGAGGAGCCTGGCGGGCTGCTGTCTGTGGGGTCAACTGACGCGACTTAGCAGCAGCAGCAGCATATTATGTGTGTGTGTGGTGTGTGGGAGGGGAGGAGAAAGAGAGAAGCTGTGGCAAAAATGTGAACGGTTACTGAGTATAGATATTCGGTATACAGATGTGCATTGTACTAGTCTTTCAACTTTCCTGCTTGTGAAATTTTTCACAATTAAAAAAGTAAAATAAAAGAGACAATGACCGAGTTACCTGACTTGAATAGCTTCCAGGTTTACTATTTGGTGTTCTTGACATAACTGTCAACAGAGCCAATTTCAACAAATAAATACCTGTCTCCTTAATTTGCTGAATTGATTACAAGATGAGGAAAGCTATTATAGACTATAACAGCTATAATAGTTATAGAATTAAAATAATTTCTTTTTCATCTTCACATGATTTATTTTATATATAAGTAAAATTTGATTAAAAGTATATCAGTATATATTTGGTGTTCCTATATTAAGAAATAATAATTTCCTATTTGTTTTATAATGTACAGACAAGCACTTCATAGAGTAGGCTTTGTTAGAGTAGATAAGAAGTAAAGCATGTTGCCATTATTTTATTTCTTAATATATTTAAAGAATAAAACAAAAACAATTACATTCTATTTCAGTATACTTAGATTCCTTAATTGTTGGATTTATCATTCTGGTTCATTTCCTTATCTTGACTTGCATCTCCTGTTTTACTCAAAAAGCCATCTCAGTGACAAACATGTAATCATGCTTTTGAGATACGTACTTATTAAAGGGCTTCCCTGTGTTTTGTTGAGAGTTTTCACTTCATCTTAGGTTCAAAGGATTTGTTAACAAAATAAGTCACTCATTATATACAAATAAATAATACCAATATTTATTAGAGACTTATCTAGCTTACTTTCAATACACAAACATTAAAAAAAAACATTTAAAAAAAAGGGAATAGAAACAAGAGAGGATAGATATCACCAAATTGGGTGTTGACCAACATCCATACTTAAGTGGATGCGGCACGAAAATCCTGTGTGACAGGACATCTGGAGTCCCAGCTGGGACAGGGTCTTAAGCAGTGCATCTGCTCCGTGAGTGAGGCTTCAAAAAGTTTAGGGTTCCCGGTTGTAATCTCAGGATGCAAACTGATAATATCATCAATCTGTGAGCAAATTGCAGCTCTGGTTTTATTTTAATGCTATTTGTTCTATCCTGTAAAACTTGAGTTTTAAGCCTGGGGCTTGGTTGGCGAAACCCTCTCTAAAGGCTCAACAGTTCAAAGATTTGTCCCATATTTTATCTATGGTGCCACAAGGCTTACGCTCACAGCAGGCAGTCAGGGCACTCACAATCAGGGCAGTGTCCATGCAGCTTAGAAGCAGTGTCAGAGGCCTGCTGTGCTTTGTCTCTTAAGCCTAAACAAGACTTATTTAATTTCCCCAACATCCTGGTGATCTTTGTGAAGATCAGTGATGAGTACAAAGACATAGAGGAAAACAATAGAATAGGAAAGACTAAATATCTCTTCAAGAAAATTAGAGATACCAAGGGAACACATCATGCAGAGATAGGCACAATAAAGGACAGAAATGGTATGGACCTAACAGAAGCACAAGATATTAAGAAGAGGTGGCAAGAATACACAGAAGAACTATACAAAAAAGATCTTCATGACCCAGACAACCGTGATGGTGTAATCACTCACCTAGAGCCAGACATCGTGGAATGTGAAGTCAAGGGGGCCTTAGGAAGCATCACTATGAACAAAGCTAGTGGAGGTAATGGAATTCCAGTTGAGCTATTTCAAATCCTAAAAATGATGCTGTGAAAGTGCTGCACTCAATATGCCAGCAAATTTGGAAAACTCACCAGTGGTCAAAGGACTGGAAAAGGTCAGTTTTCATTCCAATCCCAAAGAAGGGCAGTGCCAAAGAATGCTCAAACTACTGCACAATTACACCCATCTCACACACTAGTAAAGTAATGCTCAAAATTCTCCAAGCCAGGCTTCAGCAATACGTGAACCGTGGACTTGCAGGTGTTCAAGCTGGATTTAGAAAAGACAGAGGAACCAGAGATCAAATTGCCACCATCCACTGGATCATAGAAAAAGCAAGAAACTTCCAGAAAAACATCTACTTCTGCTTTATTGACTATGCCAAAGCCTTTGACTGTGTGGATCACAAGAAACTGTGGAAAATTCTGAAAGAGATGGGAATACCAGACCACCTGACCTGAGAAATCTCTATGCAGGTCAGGAAGCAACAGTTAGTACTGGACATGGAACAACAGACTGGTTCCAAATTGGAAAAGGAATACATCAAGGCTGTATATTGTCACCCTGCTTATTTAACTTACATGCAGACTACATCATGTGAAATGCTAGGCTGGATGAAGCACAAGCTGGAATCAGTATTGCCAGAGAAATATCAATAACCTCAGATATGCAGATGACACCACCCTTATTGCAGAAAGTGAAGAACTAAAGAACCTCTTGATAACAGTGAAAGAGGAGAGTGAAAGAGTTGGCTTAAAACTCAACATTCAGAAAACTAAGATCTTAGCATCTGGTCCCATCACCTCATGGTAAATAGATGGGAAAACAATGGAAATGGTGTGAGACTTTATTTTGTTGGGCTCCAAAATCACTGCAGATGGTGACTGCAGCCATGAAATTTAAAAGACGCTTACTCCTGGAAGACAAGCAATGACCAACAATTAAAAAGCAGAGACATTACTTTGCCAACAAAGGTCCATCTGGTCAAAGCTATGATATTTCCGGTAGTCATGTATGGATGTGAGAGTCGGACTATAAAGAAAGCTGAGTGCCAAAGAATTGATACTTTTGAACTGTGGTGTTGGAACGGATTTGAGAGTCCCTTGGATGGCAAGGAGATCCAACCAGTCCATCTTCAAGGAAATCAGTCCTGAATATTCATTGGAAGGTCTGATGTTGAAGCTGAAACTCCAATACTTTGGCCACCTGACGCAAAGAACTGACTCACTGGAAAAGACCCTGATGCTGGGAAAGATTGAAGGCAGGAGGAAAAAGGGAAGACAGAGGATGAGATGGTTGGATGGCATCACCAATGCGATGGACGTGAGTTTCAGCAAGCTCCAGGAGTTGGTGATGGACAGGGAAGCCTGGCATGATGCAGTCCATAGGGTCACAAAGAGTCAGACACAACTGAGCGACTGAACTGAACTGAACATCCTGGTGGCTCAGTGGTAGAGAATCCACCACCAGTGCAAGAGATACCGATTCGATCCCTGGTCTGGGAAGATCCCTCGTGCCTCAGGGCAACTAAGCATGTGTGCCACAGCTATTTAGCCTGTTCTCTGGAGCCCCGGAGCAGCAACCACTGAGCCCACATGCTGCAAATACTGAAGCCCACGTGCCATAGATTTCATACTCCTCAACAAGAGAAGCCAAAACAGTGAGAAGCCCACGCACTGCAACTAAATAGTAGCACCCACTCACCACAACTAAAGGAAGGCTCTCACAGCAACAAAGACCCAGCATGGCCGAAAATAAATAAAAAATAAAATTTCTTTTTAAAATTATTGAAATATATATTTATTAAAATATATACACTGTATCAAGTGAAAGCAGTTAATTGAAAAAAAAGTAAAACTCATCCTCCAACTTTCTTTCCCATAACAATATAAAATTCTCTATGTAACTCTTATTCTAAAAATTATCAGTTGTGAAATATTAAAAAAGTGCTTTAGAACTTTGAAAATAATAACCAATAATAAATTCCAATTTTTAGGATAACTTACATATACAGTAGGCTGTTATATTTGTTTACATAAATATCTTACCAACTTACTATTGCTGTGGGAAGTTCTCCATTTTATAGGCTATTCAGTTCAGTTCAGTCACTCAGTCGTGTCCGACTCTTTGGGACCCCATGAACCATAGCACGCCATGCCTCTCTGTCCATCACCAACTCCCGGGGTTTACCCAAACTCATGTGCATTGAGTTGGTGATACCATCCAAACATCTCATCCTCTGTCGTCCCCTTCTCCACCTGCCCCCAGTCCTTCCCAGCATCAGAGTCTTTTCCAGTGAGTCAGCTCTTTGCATCAGGTGCCAAAGTGTTGGAGTTTCAGCTTCAACATCAGTCTTTCCAATGAACACCCAGGACTGATCTCCTTTAGGATGGACTGGTTGGATCTCCTTTCAATCCAAGGGACTCTCAAGAGTCTTATCCCCAACATATGGAGGCTCAACAACACACTGCTGAATAACCAACAAATCGCAGAAGAAATTAAAAATGAAATTCAGTTATGCATGGAAACGAATGAAAATGAAAACACAACAGCTCAAAACCTATGGGACACTGTGAAAGCAATGCTAAGGGGAAAGTTCATAGCAATACAAGCTCACCTCAGGAAACAAGAGAAAAATCAAATAAATGACCTTACTATACACCTAAAGCAACTAGAAAGGGAAGAGATGCAGAAGCCCAGGTCTAGTAGAAGGAAAGAAATCTTAAAGATCAGGGCAGAAATTAATGCAAAGGAATCAAAAGTGACCATAGCAAAAATCAACCAAGCCAAAAGCTGGTTCTTTGAGAAGATAAATAAAATTGACAAACCGTTAGCCAGACTCATCAAGAAACAAAGGGAGAAGAACCAAATCAACAGAATTAGAAATGAAAACGGAGAGATCACAACAGAAAACACAGAAATACAAAGGATCATAAGAGACTATTATCAGCAACTATATGCAAATAAACTGGACAATTTGGATGAAATGGACAAATTCCTAGAAAAGTACAACTTTCCAAGACTAAACCAGGAAGAGATAGATAATATTAATAGACCCATCACAAGCATGGAAATTGAAACCGTAATCAGAAATCTTCCAAAAAACAAAAGCCCAGGACCAGATGGCTTCACAGCTGAATTCTACCAAAAATTTAGAGAAGAGCTAACACCTATTCTACTCAAACTCTTCCAGAAAATTGCAGACGAAGGTAAACTTCCAAACTCATTCTATGAGGCCTCCATCACCCTAATTCCAAAACCTGGCAAAGATGCCACAAAAAAAGAAAACTACAGGCCAATATCACTGATGAACTTAGACGCAAAAATCCTCAACAAAATTCTAGCAAATAGAATACAACAACACATCAAAAAGATCATACATCATGATCAAGTAGGCTTTATCCCAGGGATGCAAGGATTCTTCAATATTCGTAAATCGATCAATGTAATACACCACATTAACAAATTAAAAAATAAAAATCACATGATTATCTCAATAGATGCAGAGAAAGCCTTTGACAAAATTCAACATCCATTTATGATAAAAACCCTCCAAAAAGCAGGAATAGAAGGAACATACCTCAACATAATAAAAGCTATATATGACAAACCCACAGCAAACATTATCCTCAATGGTGAAAAACTGGAAGCATTCCCCCTGAAATCAGGGACAAGACAAGGGTGCCCACTCTCACCACTACTATTCAACATAGTTTTGGAAGTTTTGGCCACAGCAATCAGAGCAGATAAAGAAATCAAAGGAATACAGATTGGAAAAGAAGAAGTAAAACTCTCTCTGTTTGCTGATGACATGATCCTCTATATTGAAAACCCTAAAGACTCTACGAGAAAATTACTAGAGCTAATCAGTGAATATAGCAAAGTTTCAGGATACAAAATCAACACACAGAAATCCCTGGCATTCCTATACACTAACAGTGAGAAATCAGAATCTGCCTGCAATGCAGGAGACCTGGGTTCGATCCCTGGTTGGGAAGATCCTCTGGGGAAGGAAAAGGCTACCCACTCCAGTATTCTGGCCTGGAGAATTCCATGGGGTCCCAAAGAGTTGGACACGACTGAGCGACTTTCACTTCACTTCACTGTGGTTTTTAGAGCATCATCCCCTACAAGACTGCCCCCTCTTTAGACACCACACAAGTTCAGAGATTCCCTTGGATAGCTGCACTTTTGACCAACTGGCTACAAATTCAGGGATTTCCACCAATAATTTGCTTAGGTTCACTAATTCACTAGAATGACTCACAAAACTCAGAAAAGTGTTAACCATAAAAGATACAGATCAGATTAAGAGACACATAGAGCTGGGTCTGGATGGGTCCTAATAGACCTAACACAGTGGGTCCTAACACAGAACTTCTGTGCCTTCTCAAAGAATCAGAATCTGTCACCTCCTGGCACATCAGTGTATTCACCAACCAAGAATCTTCACTGAGTTTTGGTATCTCGAATTTTAACATGCTTCCTTATGTGAGCATATTTAATGTAATTATGGAACTTCGTCTCCAGACCCTCTCTCCTCTCTGGAGGTCAGGGTGGCTCTGAGTCCCTAAACTTTGATCACTTAGTTATTTAGTCTTTCTGGCAATCAACCCCAGTTCTGAAGCATTCTAGAAGCCTACCACAAGTCACTTCATTGGCATAACAAAAATAATCTTAGAGAAATTCCAAGGGTTTTGAAGTTCAGTGCCTGGAACCAAAGACAAAGACCAGACAAAGTTCTTTTTATACAACAGTAATATTTACAAGTGTACATTAACTTAAATACAAGTCATAAAGTTGTAACCTCTAGGAAATGGGAATAGTTTTAGTGACAACATAGAGTGGACAATCATTCTGCTGCCCACTTGAAGGAAAGCAGTCTTTAGTTTAAAAAAAAAAACGGCTAAGAACAGTAACTGACATTGTTGTCTGAAAAACATTGAAAAGGAGAGGGTAGCTATTTGTTTGAATTTAGAAAAGGGTTTGGATGAAGCATCAATGTTGAAAACAGCAGTTATGAAGATTTGATACTCATATAGATCAGTTAGCATAGAGGAAAACCTATGCCAAGACCAGTCATTATGCTTTTAACACTATTTCAAAGAGATTTATGGGGATGACAGTGAGGACCACCACCATCAAAAAGTTTACCAAGCACTGCTACTTCCTTTTAACAGGTTATTTCTGATTTAACATTAAGACTATTATTAACCCTGTGAGGAGCCATGTGACTATTATTAGGAATCTCTAGTATTAAAAATCTACAAATATTTTTGTTTTCTATAGCTTCCTTTTTTGTGATAAATGTAGATACTGACATGATTTGAAATATATGTCCTTATGATTTATATTAAACTCAGGGATACATGGGTATGAGGATACAATGAGTGAAAGTTTGATAGAGAAAGGCAGTCAGCCTGTTGCAGAGACAGAAGTGTGCTTTACCTTGCACCATACAACCAAGTGCGTGTCATGTGTGGGTGCGCACTCTCCTCCGACTCTTTGCAACCCCGTGGACTGGAGCCTGCCGGGCTCCTCTGTCTGTGGAATTTCCAAGGCAAGAATACTCGAGTGGGTTGCCATTTCCTACTCCAGGGGATCTTCACGACCCGAACCTGTGTCTCCTGCATCTTCTCCATTGGTAGGCAGGTTCTTTATCACTGCAACTCTTGCCAGGTAGCTTTAACCAATGGTAAAGAGAAATAGTGTCTTATTTTTATAAAATGTCCCCTTTCCTTCTGCAGCTCTTATTATGAAAAGGTCTGTTTATAATGAAAGATTAACAGTATAACCTGATTCCAGCTATGCACGATATTAGCAATGTTTGCGGATTATATTTGTGTTCTTCCAGCCTGGGCATAAAAAGAATAGAAAAACATATGGCATGGATAATGGTCAAGGATAGAAAAATGAGTACATTCTTGCTATTCTGTTTTGTGTTTATTGTAGTGTAATTACTGATGAGATGGAATTTACTTATACCATTTTGCTGTTTACTTTCTTTATTAAGTTTTTAAAATTTTCTTTCTTCCATTACTGCCTTCTTTTTTGTTGAGTTGACATGTTTTAGGGCACCATTTCAATTCCCTTATTTCTTTTACCTTATTTTTTGAGTTATTTTCTAGCGGTCCACTCACTATCCACTATAATTCACTGGGGATTACAATTGACATTACATTTTAACTTAAAACAGTTGAACTCAGATTAATACCACCAGTGTAATTTCAACAATACACAAAAAATTTGCTCCAGGATGGCTTACTTCTCCCCCATTCCTTTGTGCTATTGTTGTCACATAAATTACATCTTTATACAGAATAGGCTCATTAACATGTCTTTAAAATTTTTGTTTCATGCAGTTATTTTTACATCAGATATGGGAAGAAGAGATTTATAAACAAATTTGTTTATACTACCTTTTATATTTGACTATGTGACTACCTTTACTGGTGCTTATTTTTTTAATGTATATTTGAATTGCTATCTATTATCATTTTATTTTATCCCAAAGGATTTTTTAGTTTCTTATTGGGCAAGTCCTTTAACAATGAATTTTCTCAAGTTTTATTATCTGGGAATGTCTTGATTTCATCTTCATTTTTTCTCTCTGTATGGGTCTCTCTCATTTATTCTACATGAAGTTTGTTGGGCTTCTTCAATGTTTGAGTTAATGTTTTCCATCAAATTTGGGGAGTTTTTAGCTATTATTTCTTCAAACATTATTTATTCCCCTATCCTTTTTGCTTTGGGGAAATCCTATTATACATAGATTGGTAAATGTAATAATCTCTGAGGCGCAATTTAATTTTTAGCATTGTTTCTTCTTCTGTTCCACAGACTGGAAAATCTCAATCTTCACGTTCATTGATTCTTTGTTCTGCCAGTTCAAATTTTCTTTTGGGCCCTTCTAGTGAATTTTTCATTTCAGTTACTATACATTTCATCTCCAGAATTTGTATGTTTTTTTGAATTTCTGTCTTTTTATTAGTATTCCCATTTTGGTAAGGGTATCCTTCTCATACCTTTTTATGATTATTTAGTCATGATTTTCTTTAGTTCTTTGCACATATTTTTATAATCTAATTTATCTTATGATCTTTGTCTGTTATGTCCAACATTTGGGTTTACTCAGAAATAGTGACAGTTTCTATTGGCTACTTTCTTTTCATATGGTAGGCCATAGTTTCTTTTCTTTGCATGTCTTGTAATTTGTTTGCTGAAAAGTCAATATTTTAAATAATGTGATAACTACAGAAATTAGATTTGTCCCCTAGTCTCCTACCCAACCGGAGTTTTTGTTTTTGCTATTCGTGTATTTAGTGAGTTTCCTGAACTAAAACTCTAAAGCATGTATTGTCAGGTATGGCTGCTGAACATATCTACTCAGCTCCCTGTTCAATAAGGATATGGCAGCAAGCCTTGAGAAAACATATCTTCTTTCCTTTGCCAAGGAGTTCTGTGTTTGGCTTGGGACCTATCTTCAGTGCTCCATCAGTTTATAACTCTGCCTTAACCTTCACTTCCTGTTTGTGTAGAGTCACAGAGTCAGCCACAGGTGAGAGATTAGGGTCTTCTCTGGGATTTCCTTGGGATGCACATAGCCCTGCACATGTGTGTTTCTAGATCCTTAGAAGTGTGCTTGAACTTTGTTGAAAATCCCCTATGATCATCTCATTCCCCAGATTTTCCTTTCAAGTTTTGTGGCCAACCTATCATTTATCCCAATTGATACTGCTTCAGGCAAACTGCATTGTTTAACTGTGTAGGGAAACCTTTATTCCTACAATGAAACAAGGGAGAAATATTTGAGGAAGGAAGAATGCATTGGCTTAGCTCCCATCTCCTAACTTAATGGACCCTAGATATCAAGCCTTTAGGTCCCAGAGAAATTGAGAGCAGTAATCTCCTATAAGTACATTCAGTACAGCTCTTAAAAGTGAGAGATCCTAATGCCACACGGACTAGGGTGAAGTAATCCTTAATCCTCCTAATCTATCCATAGGCCTTGAACCAGCTGTTGATGACTGCTGAATCCTTCCAGGTACAATATAGAGTCTAGATCTAGAGGCACTGAAGTCTGCCCCAGTCCAGCTTTGAGGTTGGGGGAAGCTCTCCAAACATCTGCCTCACATAGCCTGCCACTCACCCATCCCAGTCTCTGCAAGTGGACCCCACCTCTGCTTCTGCCTGGACCCTATTCCTAGAACCCCTGGAAAAGTCCAGCTCTGTCTGGGCTGTCCCAGGGGATCCCTTACAGGCCCAGAAGATACTGTAGAGTAGTCCAGCACATACTAGTTTTATTCACATTTGTTTGTAATACTTAAGTGGTTGGACAAATGGACATATGAGCTATGAAATTCATAAATGTATCTATTATATAGTAAAGAAAAAAGTAAAACATTTTCATGAAGGTGGTTGCTATATTTCACTTTCTGAAGAGAAAAAAAAAAACAATGAAAGCAATTTGGGGCCAGCTATGTGTCTAAACAAGCTAGAAAAAATAAACTATGTAATGTCACTATACATAGTCTGTCATTGGTATGTGTACTAATAAGTTCCCCAAAACTGTCACCTTTGTTTTATGAACTAAATTTGTGGTAAACACCCAATGTATGTATTTTACACATAAGATTTTTTCTGTGTAAAAGTTACATTATATTACATAAATTAAAATTTTCCTTCTATATATGAACTGATCAAAAAGATAGTCATTCTGTATGCAAGTTATCATAACCTTTACATGAATTTCAATTTGTGAACTGTGGATTCTAGTTTTGCATCCAATGATAAGCTAACTAAATGTCTGTGATCCTGGGTTATATTTGTTTATATATTTCTCTTGAGCGGTTGTCTCTTCCTCATTAATTGGAAGAGTAGGGAAAGCACATTTATTTAATAGTTTAAAGGACAGATACTCAATTCACCAGTAGAGTGTAATCCTGCTCAGTGGCAGATTGTGGAGCAAACTTGGACTCTCTTTAAAGAACTGGTATGTTTACATACATATAATAACACAGACTTCCCTGGTGGCTCTGTGGTAAAAAATACACCTGCCAATGCAGGTACAATATAGAGTCTGGATCTAGAGGCACTAACTCTGCCCCAGTCCAGCCTTGAGGTTGGGGGAAGATTCCATCCTTGAGTTGGGAAGATTCCCTGGAGAAGGAAACAGCAACCCACTCTGGTATGTTGCCATGTCTAACCTTTGCTTGTCTTCTAATTAGTATTGTTATCATTATATAAATGCTACTCCTGACCTGATTTGTTCCTAGATGAGTTATAAATAATGCAGATTGCTCAAATTTCTTCCTAGATCTGTTCTTTTGAACCACATGGCCAGAGAACATTCTTTCAACATTGGATTGCCAGACAACATTGTAAACTGCAATGAATTTCTGTGTACATTACAGAAAAAGCTTGACAAGTAAGTACATTTTGATGAAGCACAACCTAAAGCTATCTTAATCTTGGACTTCATTGTGAATTTTTAAAAATTAATGGTCACAAATAATTAAAGAAATAGAATTTTCTCATTTTTCATGTTGGAGGAGTTCACATTTTATATGACAGTCTTTATTTTGTGTAGGTCATATTGCCTTTTAGTCACCTTTAAATATGTCATATGTAGTAAACAATGTATATACCACTATAACGTGTGTTATATAGGGTATGAAAAATATACTTACCGGCATAAGAAAGAGAATGTTTTTATGTCCCTTGAGTCTCCCTTTGTTCCTTTCCTCATTAGTATCTCCCTGAGTAACTACTGTTCTTCACTTTGGATTCATAATCTCTGTACTTCCCTCTATAATTATTCTACACATTTAGTAAAGTCAGATTCCTAGATATTATTCAACTTTAGGTGAAACATAGCATCCTCCTTGTATTATTTTAACTTTAGTGTTCATTTAAATTTATATATCATAACATTCCATTTTTCTTGAGGTTATATTCTGGCTGTTTAACTTGTAGAAATAGGGAAGAAAATTCTCTACATCACCAAAATGTCTGTCAAAAATCTGTTCACCCTTCTTTGTAAGAAAGGGCTCAAGATTTTACTCTCAAACCCTAGTTTTATTCACTTGAATATAGTACTAATGAATGTGGTGGTTCAGCCCACAACATTTGGAGCAATAACACTGAGCAAGAAACACCCATTTTAAAATTCTGAAGTCAAATTCTGGTATCAACAGGACATTAAAACAAGTCTCTCTACTCTTTTAATGAATGAGCCTTCATTTATAAAATAGTACCAGGTGTGTTCTCTAGCAAGACTAGCTGTAATGAATATCCTTAATCAACTTATTGCCCATAAATTGTTTACTATAAAAGAATTGTTACTTCTGTGGCATAAAAAATAACTGAGATGTTTGGTAAAGATGGAAAAGAATTCAAAATAGCAACAAAAACTTAATTTCAGTAATTTTGTTGTCAAACCCAAATTCATGTGCCCGACACACAGTGAGACCAAGCAAACCAAAACATCAGTTTAACACAGAAAGGTTTATTGCAAGGACCACACAAGGAAAACAGGTGGCTCGTGCTCAAAAGACCAGAACTCCTTAATGGGTTTCAGAGAAGCAGTTTTTTTATTTAATTTATTTAGTTTTTAATTGAAGGATAATTGCTTTACAGAATTTTGTTGGTTTCTGCCAAACATCAGTCATAGGTATATGTCTGTCCCCTCCCTCTTGAACCCTCCTCCCATCTCCTTCCCCAGCCCACCCCTCTAGATAGTCACTGAGCCCCTGTTTGAATTCCCTGAGTCATACTGCAAATTCCCCTGGCTCCCTGTGTCACATATGGTAATATAAGTTTCCATATGACTCTCTCCATACATTTCACCCTCTCTATTCTCCCTCCCACCACCCCATGTCCATAAATCTGTTCTCTATGTCTGTGTCCAGGGAAGCATTTTTAAAGGCAAGTTGAGGGAGGATAATCACAGGATGTTTGATCAGCTTATGTACAATTCTCTGATTGATTGATGTTGAGGTAACAGGGCGGTGTCACAAGGGTTAACATTATCAGTCCTCAGGTTCCAGTAGATCTGGAGCCCACATGCCCATGGTCATCAGGTACTTCAAGAAGAAACTGAAGATTCCATGACTGCCATATGGCTGATTCACTATTCAAATTCATACACATTCTCCTGACCCAACTGCTGTTTTTGTCACTACATGTTCCTATCTTGTCAGTCATTAATTCTTGAGATAGACTTTTGTGACTCAAGGGAGGCCTGGAAGACTGCAACTTTTCTACAGGCAAGAGGCAGGCAAAGGACATGGTGGAAGGGTTGTGTCTTGGGAATGCCCCATAGTATCCTGCTCTGTTAAAATTTTAGTGTTTTCATGAATTCTTTGTGACTAGAAAGTAGAACTCTTATGACTGTTGGGTAAAAGTTCCAGGCAGTATCAACCGTCCAGCTTAGTATGAGAAAAGACATTTTGCTAGTAATCTGTTCAAAATTGGTCATTACTGCCTCATTAGGTAATGATTCCCAGTTAGGGGAAATACTCTAGCAGAAGGTACATATGAATGATAAGATAGTGAAAGTAGCACTTACTGTGTGCCATGAATATGCTAGGCATTTTTTTCATATATATATATAAATAAAGCATGGTTTAAATGTATTCATATATTGTTCATATTTTGTGTAAGTTATTCTCATGGTTATGAATTTATATGTATACACTGTCACAAGTATTCTCTAAATTGTAGGTGTTGTCTTCAGGTTAGAGATCAGAAAATGAGTGGTAACAGAGATAGCAAGTAACTTGACCAAGTCCCACAGCTGGAGCTAGGAGTTAGACCCTGCAAATCAGGTCACAGGATATACCAAACTACAGACTAATCATTCCACTCAGTGGAAGCAACCAGTGCTAGTTATCATTACAATTATTTGAAGAACATACCTTCATTTTCATTTTTAGAATAGATATTTCAATTCAGTTAGTAAAGCAGCAAAATCATTTTCGAGTAACTGATAGCTTTATCATAGTTTTAACTAAATAGCCAAGTTGGCCAGTATAGCCAACTACAAAATAAACCACAACACACATCCTCTAAAGCCAAATGAATAAAGTGAGAGGAATTCCAGAAAGGATATTACATCCCATTTGAAAACTCTATGAGACCTAAAAAAATGGGTAAATTTTAAGACCCAGTAGTAATAATAATAATAAAGGTCTACTGCAACAGCTATTCAAGGGACTTATTTAATCTCAGTGTTTGTGTCTTTCTTGTAGCTTGCAGTGCTTATATTGTGAGAAGACCTTCAGGGACAAAAATACACTTAAAGATCATATGAGGAAAAAACAGCATCGTCGGATCAATCCTAAGAACAGAGAATATGACCGATTTTATGTCATCAATTATTTGGTAGGCTTTCTTTTCTTTTCATAATTTAAAATTTGATTGCCTGTCTACAAACATCAAAATGTGGTTGAGGAATACTTTCAAGCAATGGTTAGTTTTAAAATGGTTAGTTTAAAATGGTTAGTTTACAAAAATGGTGATTTGATTTGTCTCTGATTTGCCAGGTGTTTATATAGTGAAAAGGTTGTGTTTCTAGAACTCGTCGGGATCTTGCTCAAATAAATAAATGTAAAATATCTGGATAACCACACATTGCCCCCCATTTATTGTCTGTTACCTTGAGTGCAGGGACTTCTATATTCTATATGCTATTATATTCTGTATACTATGTATGTATATATGTTAGTTGCTTTGCAACCCCATAGACTGTAGCCCACCAGGCCCCTCTGTCCATGGGATTATCCAGGCAAGAAAACTGGGGTAGGTTGCCATTTCCTTCTCCAAAAGGAACTATGGAAAGAAAGAAAGTGAAGTCGCTCAGTTGTATCCGACTCTTAGTGACCCCATGGACTGTAGCCTGCCAGGCTCCCCCATCCATGGAATTTTCCAGGCAAGAGTACTAGAGTAGGTTGGCATTTCCTTCTCCAGTATACTATATACTTCTGTATATATTAATACAGGGACTTCTATATTCTTTTCTAAAAACATTGTTGACTTCTGGGTGTGCTGAGTGCTGTGCTAGATAATCATCTATAGTCTCTTCATTCATGCCCTTTTCCCCCATTAAAATATCTTCGCCTTTCTTTCCCACAAAAAAAAATATATATATATACACACACACACACATATATATATATATCTAGTAGGATGGATTGATGGGTTTACCATTGTAAGAATTTTAAATCCTTTATGAACTCTCCTTGCCCAGAGACCTCTGTACCATTTACTGGCCTCTGTAGATTACAGTCCTTTTTGTGTAAGATGACGTATTCAGTTGGAGGCAAATTTCCTTCTCTTTAGGTGCATTTGGAAATTTAAAAACAGATCTTTGATTGACACACTGACTGGAGAGTGCTACTGGTCCTGCCCCCAGTCTGCTGATTTTTGTTTTACGTATACATAGCAAAGGAAGGAAGCTTCTGTGGGAAGGGGAACCCTTTCCAGGGGCCCGAGAGTGGGCTCTTGTCTAATACTTGGAAATGAATTGTCCAAGGAGATTCTCATGCTGACAAAGCAAGAGACTTTATTGAGAAGGGGCACCAGGGGGAGAGCAGCAAAGGAAAGCCAGGAGAACTGCTCTGCCACATGGCTCACAGTTTCAGGTTTTATGGTAAGTGGTTTAGTTTCCTGGTTGTCTGTGGCCAATCATTTTGACTCTTGGTTATTACTGGTGGTGCACACATCTCTCAGCTAAGATGGATTTCAGCAGGAAGGATTCTGGAAAGTTAGTAGGACATATGGACTGGCATCTCCCCTCTCCTTTTGACCTTTCCTGAATCCTTCCAGTTGGTGGTAAAGTGTTAGTTCCGCATAACTTCCCAGGACCTCCTGTTGTATGATGACTCATGCAAAGTGGTTGTTATCGTGCCAGTCTAGGATTGGCAGTTTCAGCCAGTGGTTCTCTAACGAAATTACTCATGAAAAGAGAAGGAGTTAAGTAATTCTGCATTGGAATTGAAAGATGAGGAGTTCCAGTTCTGACAGCTTTCTAAAGCAAATAGAAAGTATTTTTTGCTCTTAAGTTGAAAGAATTTTAATTCAAGTCTATTGGCCACAAAAGGTATAATTGATAATAATGAGTCATTGGATCTATTGGACAGAAAGCATATTCTGAATTATGTTGGAAGTCTCTGCTTTAGGGTAAAATTTTTGCCTATTCTAACTAATCCTTAGCATATTAAAATAAAATTCCCTTTGAGAAATAAATTTAGCATGTGTTTAGAGATTGTCTCTGAGAGGTTGCCGTGGTTTGCTACAAATGTTTTACAACTAGCTAAAGGTAAAGGCATCCTTTGAGTCTTTCGATCTTCTCTTGAAATCACTCAATTATTAATTCCTAGAGCAAAGGCTACTTCAGGGCCCAGCCCAATCCAATAGGGAATGGACTTCAGTGTGAGCTCTAAGAAATATTCAGCTACTGCAGGAAGCTGTGGAAGCAATTTAATAGTACTTCCTTCTGGGGCTCTTTTAAGCTAACAGTCAAGAGCTTAGGATTAGCAGAACATTGTATATAACTGGAGGTGTTTATCTTCTAAAGGAGACTTCAGAGAAACTGCTCACTCAGATTCCGCTGGCACTTTTAGAAAAGTTCGATACGGGCATCAGATAGTGGGACTGTGAAAACCGGAATTATCCGTGAGGACCAGCTGGCTCTAGATGAGCGTGCTAGATTGTACTGCCCACAGAGAGCCCAGATTTTATGTGGGATGAATCGTGGCTTGAAAGAAGTACCTCAAGAGAATGTAAAGGCTTTAAAACATAAAATGAAAATTAAATAACTTCAGGGTAATATTGACAGATTTTTTTTTTAAGGTTTTTGGTGGGGGGGTTCAACTTTTTATTTTGTACTAGGGAATAACTGGTTAACAATGTTGTGATAGTTTCAGGTGGACAGCAAAGAGACTCAGCCGTATGTCATGTACACGTATGCATTCTCCCTGGTTTGGTTTTAATTAGCAGCTTTTGAGTAGCTACCATGTGCCAGGTACAGGCTTCCCAGGTGGTGCTAGTATAGAAGTAAAGAACCCTCTTGCAAATGCAGGAGACATAAGAAATCCAGGTTCAGTCCTGGGATCAGGAAAATCCCCTAGAGAAGGGCTTGGCAACCCACTCCAGTATTCTTGCTTGGAGAATTCTATTGACATAGGAGCCTGGGGGGCTCTGGTCCATAGGGTCGCAAAGAGTCAGACACTACTGAAGCAATTTAGCACGCATGCACGGATATGCCAGGTTCTGTCTTAGGTATTTGTATTAAGTCATTTACTCTTAACCACATCCCTGTGACACAGGTTTTGTCATCATCCTCTTTAATAGATTAGGTAACTAGAGCATAGAGAAGTTGAGTTATTTTCCCAGGGT
This sequence comes from Antilocapra americana, assembly GCA_007570785.1. Taxonomy (NCBI): domain Eukaryota; kingdom Metazoa; phylum Chordata; class Mammalia; order Artiodactyla; family Antilocapridae; genus Antilocapra; species Antilocapra americana. The sequence goes on from ML660772.1 coordinate 31,061,107, forward strand.
CACATAGCTAAAGCTTTCTGCATCAGGTTTCCTTCAATTTCTCCTCAGTTTTTGCAATTGAAATAGTACCAGTACCCACCTCTTATACTTTGGATTGGTTTGGGGGTTTTGGTCAGTTATGATCTACACACATATACACCCTTTGCCTATTATCTTTTATACCAAAGTAGAAAATGACCCATGGTCAAAGTAAATCTGACTTTAATCAGCTCCTTAAGGGCTCTAACCCACAACCCTAGCCATCATAGCTTTCTATGTTTTTCCATTGAGGCCAACAACAATAAAGTGTTTTGTTTCTGGATTTTTTGGTTTTATGTGTTTTTTCCTTTTTTGACCACGCTGCACAGCTTATGGGATCTTAGTTCCCCAACCAGGGATTGAACCCATACCCTTGGCAATGAAAGCTCTGTTGTGTCCTAACTCCTGAACTTCCAGGGAAACCATAGGAAAGATTTTTTTTAAAAAAAATCTTAAAAAGTGTTATGATGCCTTATTGTTGTTGCTCAGTCACTCAGTCATGTCTGACCCTTTGTGACCCCATGGATGCAGCATGCCAGGCTTCCCGGTCCTTCACTGTCCCCTGGAGTTTGCTCAAACTCATGTCCATTGAATCAGTGATGCCATCCAACCATCTCATCCTTTGTCATCCCCTTGTCCTTCCCCCAATCTTTCCCAGCATCAGTCTTTTCCAGTGAGTCGTCCCTTCACATCAGGTGGCCAGAGTATTGGAGTTTCAGCTTCAGCATCAGTCCTTCCAGTGAATATTCAGGGTTGATTTCCTTTAGGATTGACTGGTTTGATCTCTTTGCTGTCCAGGGGACTCTCAAGAGTCTTGAGCACCACAGTTTGAAAGCATTAATTCTTTGACACTCAGCCTTGTTTGTGGTCTAACTCTCACATCCATACATGACTACTGGAAAATCCATAGCTTTGACTATATGGACCTTTGTCGGCAAAGTAATGTCTCTGCTTTTTAATGCACTGTCTAGGTTTATCATAACTTGTAAATGACGTAAACTTACCTTTGGAAAGAATTGAAAAAGCTAATAACATCTCTAAAGATATATCAGTGCCTTAAGCTAAAGGAGTATTTATCAGAAGTATCAATCTTAACAGTGTTCTTGGAATATTGTAAATAAAGGTATGAAAAATATATAAGCTAAATATATTTTTAAAACTGTTCCAAATAATAATAGTGTATAGTTAGAGAAAAGTGAGGGCCAATGGTTTTTCATTTTAGTTTTCTTTTAGACTTCATTAATGAAAAATATTTATTATCAAGAATAAACTATTCTAAAAGTATAGTTAAGCAATAAACACATTGTTTTTTTTTTCTTAAGGACTTTTAAGAGCAGATCAGAGGGTAAGGGTGGGATGATATGGGAGAAGGGCATTGAAGCATGTTAATTGTCATGTGTCTAATCAATCGCCAGCCCAGGATTGATGCTCGGGACTGGTGCAGCGAGATTTCCCGGGGGGGAGGGAGGAGGGAGGGGGGTCCCGGAGGGGAAGCAAATGTAAACCCATGGTGATATCATGACAATGTATGGCAAAAACAATAAAAAAAAATATGAGTGGAGAAGAAAAGAATTAGTGAACAAATATACAAAATTTGTGAAAATATAAGATCTTTAACTCTTAGGGTTATTCATTATATTATTTATCAGCAGTCACACTGCAGACAATATTTGAATCTCTCATGTGTTATTAAACAGACAGTGTTAATGGGGACCATGATTCACTCTCATGAACTTAACCATCATGGTTCTGTGAACTTTTGTCAGAAATAAAATTTGGATATCCTGAAAAAAAAAAAAAAAGAGCAGGTCAATTTTTTATTGTTATTTCATAAATTTCTGATTGTGCCACCCAGCTTGTAAGATCTTAGTTCCACAACCAGGGATCAAACCCCGGCCCCCAGCAGTGGAAGCTCATAGTCCTAACCACTGGACCACCAGGGAGTTACTGCTTTACTTTTTTTAAGGATTAAAAGGAAAAAAAGAAAAACAGAAATGAGAGTCATTCATCGTTTATTCCTCTGAGGGAAAAAGCTGATATGAGTACGTGGATGTGGCCAAAAGATTGAATTGTTGTTTTAGTAGTTAGTGTCTGCACATCCATTTCTCACATCCTCTTCCCTTCAGAATAAATTCCATTGACTTCATACATTCTATAAACATTTGAGTGCTTTCCAGGTACCAGATGCTGGTGGAACAGAAAGAAAAATATGACAGAACAGCTACTATTTTCAAGAAACTTAGAGATTGGTGTGAGAACCAGATGTGTAAGCACATTAATTTCAACACTTTGTAATGGTGTGTACAGAACTAATGTTTTGATTGAGTCATGCACCCAACAGAGTGTCCCACTTCAGAATAGAATTTTTCAGACGAGCAGTAATGAAAGCATCCAGGGTATTCCTGGCTAGATACACTCTGAGAGTCATAAAAGGTGGGAGATCAATAAATGATGTCCTGATCCCTGATCAGGACAAAGAGGCTGTTTGGGGTCCCTTTTGGGCTCAGCAAATTGATAGATTCCATCTTCTTTCTTGGGAGAAATAATTTTCCTGTTTAATAACTCATATCAGTTTTTTAATACTGATAGACTTGAAAATAAATGTATTAAAAGTCTTTTGCATAATCTAAATTATCTACTTAAGAGTCCGTGCTTTGTTTTCTCACAAACAGAATAGTTCAGTGGATTGGGGGTGGAGGGGGGACAACTAAGGGGACAAAGTCCCAGGCAGTTTCACGTTCAAATACTCTTGTCTCAGAGGGCAGCAGACTGCTAAACATCATCTTCAAGACTTCAGCTACATGTTCTGTAGATGCTCATGTTCAAGGCCTGAGTTTTACTAAAGGGAAGTATTTTTGCAGTGGTATTATCATTTTTTGATTTAAATTTTTTTAGTTTTAAAATATACAGACCCATCTGTAGCAATAAATTGTTCAGTCACTGAATCAAGTCCAACTCTTTGTGACCCCGTGGACTGTAGCCCACCAGGCTTCTCTGTCCATGGGATTTCCCAGGCAAGAAGACTGGAATGGGTTGCCGTTTCCTTCTCCAGGGGATCTTCCCAACCCAGGGATTAAACTCACGTCTCCTGCATTGGCAGGCACATTCTTTACTGTTGAGGCACCAGGGAAACCCCAACAACAACAACAACAAAAATATGCTTTTCAGTTTTGTTATAGTTCTTTCTATTTACATTTAAAACACCGTCTCTGTTTCTGATGGATTTTTGTGTGTGTAAGCACGTGTAAGTCTGTCAGTTTTAGAGATGAAACGGTGCTGGGTGAAAGGGACCTTTTTTCCCCATGTTTTTTCCCACACTCTCATTGATCATAAGCCATCTGATGCAGAGGTTTGAGGAGGTGTTCTGAGCATCTTGACTGGCATGCCTTCCCAACTTTCTCTTTTTTTTATGTTCTCTTTCCTGATATGATTCATTAGTAGGCACAGTGTCTTAATCAGAGACTAAATTTTTTTTTCTCTCTGTGTCTTGCTCTTGTAATAAATCATACGTTTAACTGTACCAAGGCAGAGCATGCTAGGAAAGTCTCAGCCACTGTCACATTCAACCCACTTGTTTCCTATTATACTAATGAACACAGTTCCGTTTTGTTCTCAAGCGGTAAATGGTTAGTGCTGTATTGCCTAGATAAATCCCTGTGTTGTGCTCAATACTAAGAAAGCTGTAAAGTAATGCTTTGACTTTGGAAATTTGACAGTGAAAGATATTTTTCATCATTTTGGGCTCAAAACATTTATTGATAAGTAACATTTGCCTGTATTGTTGAATGGTTATACCCCATATGACCCATCCCTGAGTAATATCTTGTAGCAGTGGCCTTGAGTCCATGTCCAAAGAGACCAACCAATGCATAAAAGATTTAATTCATCACTAGAAATTCCATTTAATAAGAATCCTGTTGGCGATGGTGAGGCCATTCTTACTGTTCATAATGATGCTTAGACACTTCATGACGACTCTGGGAAGTCCATTATGGAGTCCAAATTAACTGTCTCTAATGACATTATGGTAAATCTCTGCATGTCTGAGTTTATGTATCATTTAGCTGATAGATAATGACAGCTGCAAAACCTCTCATTAAGTTGATGAATGATAGATTTTCTTTTTCTCTAAATCACAATGGCTCTTGTAGTCCTTTGTTTTTAGTTAAATGAATACCTTTCTTGAGAAAATGTTTCTAACTGAGAATGAATTCTGGTAATATTTTTCTAAAAACAGGATATAAAACAGGAATGTCTGTATTATATCAGGTGAGGTTAGACTTGACAGTTACCATAGGTTAACTGCTTGGAAAAGTGCCCAGTAATATTTCTCTGTATCCCTCTTTAATGCAGTGTCTGCTTTTGCATAGCACAGTGGGAAGATTGAGTAGAGAGAGAAGAAAGACCAAGAGAAAGAAAGAAATGACACAAGGGAGAAAAGAGACATGGTTGGGCCAAAAGAAAGCATTCCTGCTCATCACTGCATTTAGTTTTGCTGAAACTATGACTAAATTTGTCTGACATAGCCCTGCAAAGGTGGAACTCCTCCGTGAACTGTAAGAGATAAAAGGGATTTGAGTAGATATTTGAGTACCAACTATTACCTGGTACCATGTGATTTTTATACATTAACTATTTACTCAACATGCACAAAACTTCTGAAGTAAGATCTAAATTGGCATCACCTTTTTAGATGTTTCCAGTTACAATTCAACTCAGAAAAATAATTTCTAGTACCCACTATGTGCCGGACTCTGGAAATTTAACAGTGAACAAAAGCCATGTCTTCACAGACATTCTGGTGCAGAAGACAGAAAATAAGAAAACAGATCCACAAAATGATTTCAGGGTATGATCAATGCTTTGAAGAAAAAAAAAGCGTCCTAGCAGAATAAAAAGTAACTTGAAAGAGGGGTGTTTTAGACAGTGTTCAGAAAAAGAAGTGGTAGCATTCAAGATGATGGAGCCATGTTAGGATGTGTGAAGCAGACGATGCCAACAGGTGTAGAAGTAGCCAGGTGGGAGTCGGCTTGTTGTGTTCAAGCAAGAACCAAAGAGTGGTCTGACCAGAGCCAGCTAAGCATGAGAAAAAGGGCTGGAACTAAGTGATAGAGAGGGAGCCTGGCAGAACATGGAGGCCTTATAAGCCATGGGAAGACCTCTGAATTTTGTTTTGAGTATGAGAAGCCCTGGGAGGGGTTAGACACACTGTGAGGTACCCCGTAGAAAGTTCACTGTGGCTGCTGTCTGGGAAATAGCCTTTCAGGAACCTCAAATAGAAACAGAGTCCAGCTAGGAGAGTCTCTCTAAAAAGATATTAGTGGTTTTTCTAAAAGATCCCCAAGAGATTCCTGTGTACATCCAGGGCTGAGAAATGCTAATTTACATTTAAGAGAAAAGAATTTGACTGAAAGGTCATCTCTGCTTCTCCAAAAAAGAAAAGCATATTAAAATGTTATTAAACATTGTTACATGCTTTTGAAATATTTGATTTAGGGTATATCTGAACTCCTAACCATTTAGGATACATCCTAAATCCTAAACCAGTTAGAATATATCATTTCTTACCCTGAAATAACAGCTTTACTATACTCCGCTTGTATTGTTTTAAAACCATTTGCGTTTAGATGCTGTCTTGTTTTGTTTTGAGTTCAGTGTCTACTTTCTCTCTCCTCTCCCCTCCTCCCCCTTCACCTCCCCTCTTTATCTCTAATCCCTCTGTTCTTCTTTCAAAGGAACTTGGAAAATCGTGGGAAGAAGTTCAGCTAGAAGATGATCGGGAGTTGCTAGAGCATCAGGAAGAGTAAGGCTTATTATTAATGGCACTTAATCACAGTATCTTAAGAGAAGGAAAATAGTTCTTTAGTTTGATTTTAAGTTACCATTCTGAAAAGATAAAATAAAAAGAAAGAGAACCCTTTCTATAAGCCATGCGTCATTTCATGTAATGTAGCCAAAACTTGAATTCAGAAGAACTTTTGATACCTCATACCAGTCAGAATGGCTATCATCAAAAAGTCTGCAAATAATAAATGCTGAAGAAACTGTGGAGAAAGGATACCCTCCTACATTTTTGATGAGAATGTAAATTGGTGCAGCTACTATGGAGAACATTATATAGGTTCCTTAAAAAACTAGAGCTAGCATATGATCTAGCAATCCCCCTCATGTGCATATATCTGGAAAAGGTGAAAACTCTAATTTGAAAATATACATGTACCCTAATGTTCATAGCGGCACTATTTATAGTAACCAAAAGATGGAAGCAACCTAAACGTCCATGGACAGAGGAATGGACAAAGAAGATATGGTATACAAACAGTGGAGTATTACTCAGCCATAAAAAAGAATGATATAATGATATGCCATTTGCAACAACATAGATGGACTGAAAGATTATTATACTAAATAAAGTAAGTCAGAGAAAAACAGGTATCAATTGATATCACTTATATGTGGAATCTAAAGGTATGACACAAATGAATTTATTTACAAAACAAAAATAAACTAACAGACATAGAAAACAAATTTATGGTTACTAAAAGGGAAAGGGGATGATAAATTTAGGAATTTGCCATTAATAGATATATACTCCTATATATAAAATAGATAAATGACAAGGTTCTACTGTATAACATGGGAGATTATAGAGAATATCTTATAATAGCCTTTAATGGAAAAGAATCTGATAAAAAATACCAAATTTTTTATCAGATATTTTAGTAAAAACATATATGTTTATAAAATGATTTTTATATATACAAATATACACATATATAACTGAATATATACATATAATTGAATCACTTTGCTGCATACCTGAAACTGACACAGCATTGTAAATCAACTATACTTCAATAAAATTAATGAAAATACCAAAATAAGTTTGACATAATTAAAATAACTGTTATTCCAACTAAATAGTGTTTTGCTACTATAGCTGATCGTTGAACACACAGGTAATATATAATTCAGAGAAAAATATACTCCAGAATTCTTTACTCGTTAGTCCATTGATCCCAGGACCTTAAACTGATATGATCTTTGGATTCTCCATGAGCCTTACTGTTGGAATAGAGAATATAACAACTAAATTGAGGTTAACTTTGTTCTGTGTTCATCCTATCGATGACTAACTTAAAACATTCACAGCTTCTTTGCTTGAAATTGTAAGCTCGAGAAGTATTCTTTTCAACCTAAAAGGATCCCCCGTTATTCATCTTCGTCTCACTCAGAGCTGTTCAGCTTTTTGTCTCTTCTGGGATTTTGCTTCTCCTAGTTTAGCAGTGACAAGAAGTTGACGGTATCTCAAAAATTAAATGCAAGGAAGAGAGAAAGTGGTAAAAAAAGACCCTGTATGCTTTTTGATATATGCCATCAAATTTAACACTTGCCCCATTTAAAATGATCAGTATTTCCCACATGAAAGATACAAGGTTGCCTTTTTAAATACGCCACTTTTCATGCAGAAACACACCCTCGGCACTGACTGCCCCTCACAGCGTGCGTGCACTTCATGGTTGTAGTTAATGAGCAAGCATCCGCTCTCCTGATAAGTCTTCTCTGCAAATTAAAGCTGGTTGTCTCAGAAAGAGATGGTGCTGATTTTGTAGTGAGATAGCTGCTCAGAAAGAGAGGCAAATGTAAGAAAATGGAGCAGCACCTGTTTGCTATTTATATTAGTTTCATGGTTCTACTTTGAATTTCAAAAATTGTATCAAGAAGTCATAATATAATATGACAGTCTTTACAGAAATGTCAGAGTTGACAGAGACTGGCAGGGTTTCTTAGGGAGCAGAAATACCAGGTCACTGTTCAGTATACCCTTGAAGCTCCATGTTTGCTGTTTTATTTTTAATATAGTGACTGGTCTGATTGGGAAGAACACCCTGTGTCTGCTGTCTGCCTGTTTTGTGAAAAGCAAGCAGAAACAATTGAGAAATTATGTGTCCACATGGAAGTGAGATACTTTGATTCATCTGACATTTGTTTTGTTGTTCTGGCAGGGAGAAGTTGATGATTACTGCAGCCTCATCATCTTATACCTTTAGCCTCTTATTTTCCCTTCCTTAAAGTGCTGTAAACAAAATGGGAGTCAGGGAGGGTCCATCAAAGAGAAGCAGAACTCAGGGCACTTAAGTGGAGTTCACTGAACCTGGGTGAACTGTTAGCTTGGTATTTCACAGACCACTGATGCCATCCCACCTCTGAGATATTTACGAGATAATTCTGCCTTAACCTGTAGGATCTGCAACCACAGTTAACAATACCCGGGATGTGGACAGGTTCTGAGTCTTCTTCCCAGTGCTTCCGGTGCTGGTGAACAAGGAGAGCAGGAAGAAAGTTGCCATTTACAGAGCCCTTGGGAGGGATGAGGGTGGGGAGTCATGGAGGTGGAGAGGGCACTGGGTGTGGTTTTACAGTTCCCTCAGTTACCAGGATTTGAAGAGAAGAAATTTGAGGACATTTCCAGTTTGTGTTTTCTCTTCTGCCTGCTATTCTTTTGTTATCTTGGGAATTGAGTTTAGTAGAATAGAAAAATATTACTGGGTTATTCTGATGTGCCTTTTCTCCCATCCCCCCACTCAGCTCTGCAGTAGTGGAGCAGATTCTCCTGTTTGACCCACCTTTATTCTCATTCATAAAAACTGTTCTTAGTTCAGTAAAACAAAGACCTGGAAGGTGTTCAAAAGGCTATGGGCATTTACTCAAGAGAAAGGAGAATCATTTTGTCTGAAGCAGGTTGTCACTAGTACGTGTGTATAGTTTCCAGTCTTAAATATCCTAGTCTCATAATATCCTAATATCTTTGAATTGAAAGGTGCCTTGGTCCCTCTATCCTGTGTAAAAATTCCCTTTGCAGGATCCTTGACTGGTGTCCTCAACCTCTGCTGAGTCACTTTCAGTGATAACATATCATGGAATTCTTAAATATCCTGCCTGTGGTGCTACATTGAATGCCTTCACAGAGAGTTAGATGGTCTTTATTCTCTGTAAGCTTGTAAGCTGAAGCATTTACCCAGATAGGCAATTGCAGGAATGGAACAGAATAAAAATAAGCCTGTGCATCATAAAAATCAAAAGACATGTAATTTGTGGGAAGATATGAGTGAGGAGAAACTTGCAGGTTTAAACACCATACTTGACTGTATAAAAGGAAAAACAGAATATTTAAAATTACCTATCTACTTATGAAGCAAAGGACCTATAGTCATCATTCTAGTCCTGACACACAGTACAGTAGGGCTGCGTTTACCTAAAGACTGAGGACCCTTTTGTCAGACTGCAGGATGCATACAGAGTAAATGATAGAAACTGGAGATACAAGCTGTGAACAACTAAAATGTTTTAACTGATTGACATGACTTGTTTGGGCTGTGCTTTATAAAGCCATTGGGTGTAGATTTCGAAGACTTTGAAAACAGATGATGAACTGAGACTGAGTTCTGCAGTGTTCAGACTCCTGTGAATGAGCTGTCTGTTTATACTTTCATCCTGAAAGATTAAATAATTTATATGCTCACAGATACATTCATTCCTTTTTTTAGGATGCACATGAATTTGATCTCCTCAAAATAAAGTCAGAACTTGGTAAGTTTGATTCGGAAATTGTTTTCCATGCCACTGCTTTTTCTCATACACTGTCCCGTGAACAATGCCTGTGTTCTGCAGTTGTGATTGGAGAGTCTACAGCCAAAATGTGTCTCTCCACAGATGGTCTCAACGGGACTGCCTGAAGCAGTGATTCACAGTCTGAACTATAATATTCAAATATGGTTTTGATTTATAGTTTGTTTTTTTTCCTACATATATGATATCAAATGAAACAGGGCTTCCCAGGTGGCGCTAGTGATAAGAACCTGCCTACCGGTGCAGGAGACATAAAAGATGTGAGTTCGATCCCTGGGTCAGGAAAATCCCCTAGAGGAGGGCATACAAGGTAATGATTAATATCTGTCGTAAAGTGGAGGGGGCTAGTGGGAAAAAGCACGGATTTTGAAGTCAGCCTGGAGTTCACAGTCCGCCTCCAGCACCTCCTAGCTGTGTGACACTGGGCCTCAGCTCAGCAGAATGTTATAGAGAATGGGCAGCGAATGACAAGCACCTCCTGCACTGCTCTGTAGCGTGGCTCGCGTGTTTATACAGATGTGCCCAAGCAGGTGCCAGTGCTAGAGAAATTAGTGTCATGAGGACGTAAAGTACTGACTGCTAAGATATCCAAGACCATAAAAGCTCACTTCCCACCCCGCAACTCACCGACTACTTTCCTAGACTCTTGAAAGTGTTGCTTTATTGCTCTTTTAGACATGTATATGTGTTGTGTATGTAATAGGTTAATAGCCAAGAACATGGGCTGTGGACCCAACAGCCTGGTGTCAAATCCTGGCTCTACCACTTACTGGCTGTGCAGCTTTGGACAGTTTCCTGATGTATAATGTGGATACGGTTTAACACCTGTGTGGTAGGCTGTTGTGGAGATTAAATGTACTAATGCATGAAAAGTGATTAGAGCAGGGCCTGGTACATAAGCACTATATAAGTACTGGCTGTTATTATTTTCTATCTATTATTTTGCTTTAAATCTGCACTGCCTCTTCAGGTTGGTTAATAAAGAGAAGTGGTTCTTTTAAAAAAAGTTGCAACAGTGCAAAAATGGGTCTGACCAGTTGTCTGATGATTCTGTGTACTGTCATTTTCAGGATTGAATTTCTATCAGCAAGTGAAATTGGTCAATTTCATCCGGAGGCAGATTCACCAATGCAGATGCTATGGCTGCCACGAGAAGTTCAGGTCGAAAGCAGACTTAAGGACTCATATGGAAGAAGCTAAACATACTTCGCTGCTTCCTGACAAACAGACATGGGATCAGCCACAGTGAGTTCTGCTCAACCAGACGTGTATTTCTTTCCTCCTTCTCCATTATCTCATCCATTCATTTAATCCCTTTAAACTTAAATAAAAAATAAATGCAAGTCTATTGTAAAAAGTAAAAATCTCCAAAAACCTTGCTTTTAAGATAATCTCCCTGTTACAGATGTAATCAACTACTTCAAATTTTATAGTGTAGTGATACGGATAGCTAGAGATAGATATAGAAATATAGATTTTTAAGTTATATTTTGTAAAGAAAGTATTTAAAAGCATCTTCTGTATCCACTACACAACTATTGCATCACTTTTAATTGTTGCCAGATATTCCATTGTATGGATGTTACCCTAATTTGCTAGATGTTTAGGATTTTTATGTTTTGCTCTTCTAAATAGATGCATATGCCTGCATTTTTGCACACTTATGTAATTATTTTATTTAGATAAGCTCCTAGACATGAAACTACTGTGTCATACAATATACCATTATTAGGGCTTTTGATGCATATTTTGCATCCTGGTGCTTTTAAAACATGAAGCATTTGTTCTTGTAGTACGTACCTGTTGAGATGGTCTCAGACTCCCAGGTATCCTTTGCCAGTCTCACCTGCTGAGATGGTTCTCAGTCACTCAGACTCAGTTGAGGGAACCTCTGGGAGGTTATGGGGTTCCAGCTCCAGAGAGATACCTCTATTTTCACGGGATGTTAAATCAGAGCCCCCAGGAGTATAGGCAAAAACTTCTAGTTTTTCCTCTTTAGAAAATTCCGAATTTATGAGAGGCAGAGTCAGCCCTGGACTAACCTGAGACCCAGTTCCTATAATTCTTCTTGTACAAGTCGAAACCTTTATGTTTCAAAACTAACACAAGAGTATGTCCAGAGAAGGAACCAGAGTAATAGACTTAACAATTTTGTAGATGTTTTTAATTTTTTAAATTTATAATGAAGAAAATAGTGATGATTAGATTGGGGGAGGGGGAGGAACTCCACATGTGGAAACAGTTGTTTTTATCGGATATTTGAAGGAGTAGTGTATGAAAGAGTAACTGTATTTGAACTTTGCTATCTCTAGGGGAGAACTGAAACCTTTGAATAGAAATGAGATTAATGTCGTTTTTAGCTTTATACAAGGAGGTATTAAATTAATAGCTAGAGCTACTTGATACTAGAGTAGACTGCCTTTTAAGATAGATATCTTGTTATGTTAAATATTAAGCAAAGGCTGAAATGCCAGCTAACAAAGATACTAGTACAACTGATGTCAGCCAATAAAGGTCAAAGTAAAATTAATTCAGAAGTTCTCTCCTTTACAGCCTTTGCAAAGTGTAAGTTGAGACTATTGGCAACGAAACCTAGCAAAATTATAGTAATGTGTGCATTCAACTGCTGAGAAATTTTCTAGATAATCTATAGCTTTGGTATTCAGTATATTTGTGGTTGTTTTCAGGTATTACTTTCCAACTTATGAAAATGATACTCTGCTATGTACACTGTCTGACAGTGAAAGTGACCTGACAACTCAGGAACAAAATGGAAATATTGCCATCATTAGTGAAGATACATCTAAACTGCATGCTTTGAAACAAAGCAGTATTTTGAACCAGTTGCTACTACATGAGTCCTTGAAAAACTAGAAGAAACTGCCACAGAAGCAATGTTTCATGTTTTCTCCTATGAGACAGACACGAAAGAATACTTTAAAGTTGAACATCAGTAAAGGATTAGTCCTTGGTAAAATAAACTTTTAAAAAATGATTTTTTTTCCAAAAGTAAAGTAGAAACTAAATAAAATGAAAGCTCTTTGTATTTGGGCTCTAAAGTTTTATTATGTAATCATTTTTATCTATAATAAGGAATATAATAATCATTTTTATCTATCTCATATTTATTTATAATAAGGAAGACATGTAAATCAAAAGGAAATGAAATGTTCAAATTATTTATAAATCTGATTTCAACCAGTAGTTTCAGTCCCTTCCCCACAGACTTTCTTCATCCAACAAGTCACAAAATTTGACAGATGTGTGCTTTCTGTACTGCATTGGGTCAGCTGTAAATGTAGTAACCAGCAGAGGAGCCACGGAAGAGAGGGACGGTGGTCAAAATCCTGGATGATGCACATTGGACACTATTTTGGAATAATCAGGATCTGACTAATTATTATTTGCTTTCCACCTAGAGTTACTAAACTTAAACTCCTTAAAAATGGACTTCAAGACAACTTCACTTTCCTCTACAGTGTGTACATGGCCAACAGATGAGTATCATTTTTTTATAATCATGACCACAATACCATTATAACATTTAAATGAAATTAACAATAACTTCTTAATACCATATATTTTCCATTGTCCCTAGTTGAAAAATGTGTTAGTCTACTGCATCTGGTGCTGTCAGTTTGATGCACCATTATAAAGTTCGCCATCAAACCATTTTAGTGTCCACTGGTATATGTTATCTAGAATATTTTTTTAGGGCGTGCATAATGATGATTTTCTAATTCTATCATTTCTTTACCAGTGGGTTCTTTACAGCGTGGGTGCTCGAGAGCATTGGAGTCTGAAGCTCTAGTTTTCTTTTTTAATTTACTTGTTAATTGGAGGAAGATTTCTTCACAACGTTGTATCAGTTTCTACCATACAGCAACTCAGATCAGCCCTAATTATATGTCTGTCCCCTCTCTCGGGGGCCCCTCCCCTCCTCACCCCCTAGCCCATCACAGAGCACCAGACTAATAGCAGCTTCCTGCCAGCTCTCCGTTTTACACATGACCATGTACAATATGTCAGTGCTGCTTTTTCCATTTTCCCACCCTCTCCTTTCCCCACTGGGTCTACGAGTTCATTCTCTACATCTGTGTCTCCATTCTGAAGGTCTAGTTTTCCATTATTAATGCCAACTTAAGTAGGCATTGCCCCAAGACTAATCTTGAAGTTGTATGGTATGACCTGTGCAGAATCTCAAGACTAATCTCCCATCACGTGTTCCAAAATTGACTAGAATTGTAAATTATATGAGCTCTAACCAAGGCCCCGTGCAGGCACCCATAACAAGGCTTTTCATTGAAAATCAGCGAACAATAAATAGGAGCCCATTATTGAATGAAAAAACTACTACTAAGTTAAAGACATAAGTTGTTTTAAGTAAAACAAAAGTCAGGCTTCTCTGGTGGTCCAGTGGTTAAGAATTCACCATGTAATGCAAGGGACACCAATTCAATTTCTGGTCCCAGAAGATCCCACATGCAATGGAACAACTAAGCCCATGGGCCACAACTATTGAGCCTGCACTCTAGAGCCTGCAAATTGCATCTGCTAAGCCCACATCCTGCAACTCCTTAAGCAACAGCACCTAGAACCTGTGCTCTGAAACAAGAGAAGCTGCCGCAGTGAGAAGCCCATGCACCACAATAAAGAATAGCCGCCACTTGCCACAACTCGAGAAAGCCTGCATGCAGCAACAAAGACCCAGCACAGCCACAAAATTAATTAATAAATCTTTTAAAAAAGAAAAAAGGGTCAAAAAGGTAAGTATCCTGTGCCTAGAAACTTGGGTCTCTAGAAACCAGATATGTTTGGAAAATCAAGGAATGTCTGGAGTGTTCCTAGAATGTGCTTCAGTCTCAGGACAGGAACAATGACAAATTGTTTGATGAGAACAAACAAATGAAGGGTAAGTAGGCTTTAGAAGGAGAAACCTTTTTTGGAGATAAAGTTGAGATCTTACAGAACAGATTCAATAGACATTAACAGAAAAGTGAAATCGAAGGACAGACCTTCAATGTCTGTCCTGTACTTGAAGGGACAGGATACTGTACTTGAAGTTTCATTCATTTAAGAGGTTATTTTTTAAATTGGTAGATATTTGGTGAGATCATCTGGAACATATGGAGAGAAATAATTAACTTAGTTTCAAGGAAGTTGAACAAGAACATAAGCAAAGTCTCAGCAAACTATACTAACTGTCCCAGAGGGAGCACGGAGCACAGATATAGGCCACTACTGGGCAGAGTGCTCTATTAGAGCTACGCAGAGCATACTTGGAAAGAGCCGCTAGGGAACTGTGCCTTCAATTCTGGACAGTAGTGCCAAGTGTACCTGATGTCTGGACCATTTGAGAGGGAAATAGCGGTCCAATGCAAGTAAACTATTCACAGGATTATGAAAGGAGTTTCCAGATGTCACCATAGCTATACACGACGGAAGTGCTGCCTGTGCCCAGAGGGAGTACACCTTAGAAATTTTGAGAATTAAGACTCCAAATGAAGGCAACAAGAAAGGTGAAACATAGTAGGAGAGAGTGACCAGGACAATGATAAATGAAATACAACCCTGAATTGACCATTAGCCCAGTCAAAAAATCCATGCTGAATATCTACTCAGAAAAGTGAGAGTGCCCAAGGTTTTTAGGAACAATGATTATCTTTGGGCAGACCAGAATCTAGTAACTTATCTCTCAGAACAGAAGACTCCATTAGACAAAATCTAAGTGAGAAAGGTAACACTGTCTGGGCCAGAAAGGAGAGTTAAGTTTTTTAAAAAATAAAAGAGAAGCATCAGATCCGACAAATACTATTAGCCTTTATGTGTTAGGGAAGGAAAGGGATCAACTTAAGAAATAAGTTATACTGTGACAAACTCAGCTGTTCCTCCTAGAAAGGTATAGTGAGGAAATCAAGCACTAGGGCATATCCAGAAAAGGCAATGGCACCCCACTCCAGTACTCTTGCCTGGAAAATCCCATGGACGGAGGAGCCCGGTAGGCTGCAGTCCATGGGGTCGTGAAGAGTCAGACATGACTGAGCAAATTCACTTTCACTTTTCACTTGCATGCACTGGAGAAGGAAATGGCAACCCACTCCAGTGTTCTTTCTTGGAGAATCCCAGGGACAGCAGAGCCTGGTAGGCTGCCGTCTATGGGGTCGCACAGAGTCGGACACGACTGAGCGAATTCACTTTCACTTTTCACTTGCATGCATTGGAGAAGGAAGTGGCAACCCACTCCAGTGTTCTTTCTTGGAGAATCCCAGGGACGGCAGAGCCTGGTGGGCTGCCATCTATGGGGTCTCACAGAGTCGGACGCGACTGAGTGACTTAGCAGCAGCAGCAGCATGGCTGCCTAGAATGAAGACCGCATTTCTTAGCCTCTCTTGCAATACAGAGTATAGGCATCCTTGTTCTATTGTACTTTGCTATATTAGACTTCTCTGGTGGCTCAGACAGTAAAAGTGTCTGCCTGCAATCCAGGAGACATGGGTTCGATCCCTGGGTTGGGAAGATCTCCTGGAGAATGAAATGGCAACCCACTCCAGTACTCTTGCCTGGAGAATCCCATGGACGGAGAAGCCTGGTGGGCTACAGTCCATGGGGTCGCAGAGTTGGACACGACTGAGCGACTTCACTTACTGCATTTGTCACTTACTGCATTTGTCAAATACTGCATTTTCTACAAATTGATGTTCATGGCAGTCCTGCATCAGTCAAGTTTATCAGCTCCATTTGTCCAACAGCATTTGCTCACTACATGTCTCTCCCATTTTGGTAGTGCTCACGGTATTTCAAAGTTTTTCATTATTATATTTGTTATGGTGATCTGTGATCATTGATTTTTTTATGTTTCTGTTGTCATTGTTTTGGGATGCCATAAACACACCAAAACAGCCCATCTCTCTCTCTCTCTCTTTAGGCCTCCCTATTCCCTGAAACACAGTGTTGAACATAGGCCAATGAATAGCCCTCTAGTGGCCTCTAAGTGGTGGATTCATGTCAATGTATGACAAAACCAACACAATAATGTAAAGAAAAAAGTCTTTCCTGAATTTGTTACAATATAAAAACTAAAATTAAAATAAAAATTTTTAAAAAAGAGTCACATTTCTCTCACTTCAGATAAAAAACTAGAAATTATTAAGCTTAGTGAGGAAGGCGCATTGGAAGGTGAAATAGAAAAGCTAGGCCTGCCAAACAGCCAAGTTGTGACCACAAAAGGAAAAGTTCTTGAAGGAAATGAAAGTGCTACTCCAGTGAACACATGCATGATAAGGCAAAACAGCCTTACTGCTGATACAGGGAAAATTTTAATGGTCTGGATAGAAGATCAAAAAAGCCACAATATTCCATGAAGCTAAAGCCTGATCCACATCAAGGCCCTAACTCTCTTCAGTTCTCTGAAAACTTGAGAGAGGAGAGGAACGTGCAGATGAAAAGTTTGAAACTGCCAGAGGGTGGTTGATGAAGTTTAAGGAAAGAAGCCATCTTCATCGCATCAAAGTGCAAGGTGAAGCAGCAAGTGCTGATGTAGAAGCTGCTGCAAGGTATCCAGAAGATCTAGCTAAGATAATTTACCAAGGTAACTATTCCAAACAACAGATTTGAGTGTAGACAGAGCAGTCTTCTGTTGGAAGAAGATGGCATCCAGGACTTTCATAGCCAGAGGAAAGATGTCAATGCCTGGCTTCAAGCCTTAAAGAACAAACTAACTCTCCTGTTTGGGCTAATGCATCATGTGACTTTAAGTTGAAGCTAATGCACATTTACCACTCTGAAAATTGTGGGGTTCTTAAGAATTATGTGAAGTCTACTCTACCTGTGCTCTGTAAATGGAACAAAAAGCCTGTATGACAGCACAACTGTTTTACAACATGTTTGACTGAGTATTTGGAGCCCACTCTTCAGAACTGCCTAGAAAAAAAGATTCCTTTCAAATTATTAGTGTTCATTGACAATACACTTGGTCACCCAAGAGCCCTGATGGAGATGTGTAACCAGATCAGTGTTGTTTTGATGTCTACTAACCCAGTATCCATTCTGCAGCGCATAGATCAGAGTCATTTCAACTTTCAAGTCTTATTATTAATAAGTGCAGTTTCTAAGACTCTAGCTGCTAAAGATAGTGATTCTTCTAATGGATCTGGGCAAAGCCAGTTGAATCCTTCTGGAAGGGATTGAGCATTCAGGATACCACTAAGTATTTGTGATTTCTGGGAAGAGGTCAAAATATCAACATTAACAGGAAATTGAAAGAAGATTCCAATCCTCGTGGATGACTGAGGAGTTCGGGACTTCAGTGGAGGAAATAATTGCATATGTGGTGGAAATAGCAAGACAACTAGAATTGGAAGTGGAGCCTGAAGACATGACTGAACTGCCACAACCTCATATAAAACATGAATGGAAGTGAAGTTGCTCCTTAAGGATGAGCAATGAAAGTTTCTTGAGATGGAGTCTGTTCATGGTGAAGATGCTATGAAGACTGTTGAAATGACAACAGAGGATTTAGAATATCACTTAAACTTAGTTCATAAACAGCAGCAGGGCTTGAGTGGATTGACTCCAATTTTGAAAGAAATTCTATGGATAAAATGCTATCTAAACAGCATTTTATGCTGCAGAGAAAGCATTCGTGAAAGGAGGAGTCAGTCGATGAGTCAAACTTAATTGTTGTCCAATTTCAAGCCAGCCCAACTTTCAACAGCGGTCACCCTAATCAGTCAGTACCATCAATATCAAGGTAAGACCTTTCACCAGCAAAAAGATTATGACTCACAGTTGATGGTCAGCATTTTTTAGCAATATTTTTAAATTAAGGTATGTACATTGTTTTTTTAGACATAACACTATTGCACACTTAGTATAGTGTAAACACAACTTTTATATGCACAGGGTAATCAAACAATTCATGTGACCTGCTTTCTCGTGATGCTCAGTGTTGCAGTGGTCTGGAACCAAACCTGCAGTGTCTCTAAGGTATGCCTGTACTTACATGTCTTCTTTAAGAAACTGGACAGAAGCACCTTTTGCTTTACTTCCATCCTTTCCTACCTTCTTTCGCTTAGGATGTAGATGTCTGCATATGGGACAGTGAGGTATAGCTGGAAGCTACAGTGTGTGAGGCTGGAAGGCTGCACCAGCACTGGAATGCTGACCTAGACATTTATGTGAGCAAAGTAAACTTCAACCTTCTCCCTGTTATTTTGGATTTTCTATCATTCATATCTGAAACTAATCCTAATACACCTAGAGATTCAAGCTGCAGAAATGTCAACAACAGCTTTAGTTCGGGAGCCTGCTGAGGACATTTTCCAGCTAAAACAAACTGCGGGGGATGAAGGAAAAACTCCGCTTACATGGCAGGCTTCACATGCCCAAGCAATTCCACAGCAAAAGGCAACAGTAGGAGCCACTGTGTCATTATTTAAAGCCCAGATTCCACGGATCAGGGAATGTTGGAGACAGAGGGTTGAAAGGGGAAATGGAAGTTAAGGGGTGTGAAGAGTCAAGGTGGGAGAGAAAGATCTCAAAACAGACTCACGGCTGGCCTTCCCATCATTGCTATTTCTAAACTTTTCAAGAAGGCAAAAACTGTGGGGAATAAAATTCTTTACCCTCTTAGGTTTTCTGGCTGGGTCTGCACAATAGTCTGATAACAGGCATATTAAAATGAGAAAAGACACACAAGTTTCTTTGATGTTACAAGTTTTACATGATGAGGGAGTTTCCCAGGAAGAGAGAAAACTCACAAAGAAACAGCTTAAACTTGGAGATTTTATATCGTTTGAACAAAAGGTTACATTTAAAAAGCATCAAGAGTGCATGGCTAGCTCAGTTGTAGGGCATGATACTGTTAGAAATGCGAAGACAAATGGAAAGGACTTGGGAGCTTCTAGGGGCGGCAAACTGTAGCAAGGCAAATACATGGGAAACTAATGGTAGCTAACTAACCTATTGAGTATGGTTTGGTTGTGTAGACTCCTGGGGCCAGCCTGTCTCCTGTATTACTGGAAGTTGTCATTCTCTTTCTGGTATGGACAGTGAGGGGCTGGCGCTGGGGTGGGGAAACCTTCACAGAGCAATTTGTGATACCATTTTTCACAAGCTAGGAGACAGCAAAGAGTTCATATTGTGCCTACTTTTGCTCAGTTGCCTTCAGCTCAAAATAATCCTTATGCCAGAGGGCATATATTGGGATGGTGTATTCTGACCTCCTACAGTCTCATATGTCACCCTGAGAGAAATATCTGTTGATTCTTCCCACAGGAATGGCAAAATATGTTACCAGCTTTAACTTCTTGAGGGAGCTTCCTCCCAGTTGAGTTTTTTTTACAGATCAAGGATTTCAGATAACTTACACAGATGGACTAGCATCTTGTGAAGCCCAAATCAAGATGACACTGAGTCTCATTTATGAAAAGTGCAAAGTTCTGGAAGCATCACTTTGTCTTGATAACTACTTGAAGGTCTTGGTATTGATTTCCTGTTGTTTCATTTTGTTTGCGTTGAGTGCTTCAATGATACTCCTTAAAAAGTGAGGTATAATGGAAATGTGTTTAACTTCTGAGACTCTGAAAAAAGCCATGCTAGTGGTTCTAATGAGACCCTGTCCAAGCTGCTGAAAGAACCACAGATATGAAGAACCCCTCTGGCTCACGATGAACAGAATTAGGGACTTCTCTCTCAGTCCAGTTGTTAAGACTTTGATTCCACTGTGGAGGGTACGGGTTTGAACCCTGATTGGGGAACTAAGATCCTATGTGCTGCCTGTCACAGCCAGGGGTGGGGCGGAGGGGTGGGTGGAAAGCAAGAATTAGAAACTGGGAAGATGAGTTTTAGGCTAATGCCTTTTAACTTTAACTCAAGCAAAAAAGAGAATCTAATCTTAGAACTCTGATTTCTCCCTGGGAAATTCACAATGGTAGAGGGGTTGTATTTAAATTGGGAACATCAGTACTTTACTGGAATATTTTCTCCTAAAGTGTCTTTACAATGTTATATAATCTCCTGGCAGAACCTCTGATAGACTGTCCTAAACAACATGGTTAGATATAATTCAGAATGAAAAGTGAAATGGAGAACTTTCAGCTGGGTTCAGCAGGGCCTATGATTACTTCAGTCACTAAATTGCCTTCTTAGGGCAATAGCTACACTTTTCACCACCAGGACCAGGGGAACACACAAAGAAAGAGTAGTTGCCATTTGGGTGGGAAGGGTGGGGAGTATGCTCATGGTGGGGGCTATACTGTCATCATATTAAAAGATAGTTGATCTCCTGCAGGGGAGCCAGTCACACTCTCAGTTGGCCCAGAGTGTAATGGTTAAACCTAGGGAGCTAAGAGAATAAAAACCTGGGGAATGTTGGAAAGCGGGAACTCCTTTCCCCTAGCATCTTGTTTCTATGAGGAAAGGAATCCATTATAATAACATTCTGGGTTTCTTTCTGGCCCCACTCATTCCTACAAGGGAGGAATGTATCTTCTAACGGGAAATTTGGAGAACAGGAGCTCAGCGTGTGTGACGCAGCCCCTTCCTCCTCCTTTTTCTCTTGGGGATCTGTCTCTGCAGAGAAAACACATCCTGTTCTGCTCCTCTTTTCTGCAGTCTTCACAGCAGCAGGTTCTGCCAAGGCAGTTGGAGTCCTTCAGCTGTCCAACATTGTCTATGACCTTGTGCATAAGACTGCCTGGCTTTGGGGTTCAATGTTTGAAAGCTCACTTGCTCACAGCTGTAAGCCATGTCTTTGAATATCATCTTTATTAGCAAAAATGGTGATATTTCATCTCCATCTGCTTGACTTACGCTTCATCTGGCTCTTCTGTAAGGTACAGTCTCTCAGCAAATGGTAGGTGTGGCCAGAATTACTAGAAAACTACCTCTTAGAGAATTAGCACTAAATACACTAAGTCCCAGTAATCAGGAGACAAAGTAGATTTAGTTTCATTCAGGACTAAGGCTGAGCGATAAAGCCCTAGAATTCTAGAATGTCGTTGATGAGCTGGCTTCCCGTATACTTTTTGAAAAGGCATTGAAACTAGAGTCTTAGGCCAAGTCCCACCAGAAACAGACCTGAAGAATTGGAGGACAAGTGGTCAGTTTGAGAGGTAAACCCAGGAAATACCAGTTCAGGAAGTGAAAAATAAAAAGGAAGGAACACAGAACAGTGCATTAATGAAGTTTCTGCTATGGGAACAGGGCTTAGCCTTACTGAGTACCACTGAGAGATTGCATAGAACACTTGTTAGAGTTGCCCCCCACCTTCCAGCACCACCAAGGGGCAAAAAGCTGGGGACATTTGTCCACCAACTCCACTGGTCATGGGTTGAGCCTTGCACATAGGTCTGGTGCCCTCGGGAGACTGGAGAGAACCCTCACACAAAGACTGAAGAAGCTGTAATACAAAAGAGCCTGAACAGTAACTGCTATAGCTACAGATGCTGTATTATCACAGAAGTAAACGTTGTATGTGGACCTTAGCAGTCCTCACAGCTTCTCCATATTGACCTTCAAAACAGTGTTGTGAGGTATCTAGTCAGGAACTTGGATACTAAACAGGAATAAAAAGAGGTCAAGATAACCAAAGATCAGAGAGATAGAGCAAAGCACAACAAAGAAATCTATGACAAAATAATATATGGAAATTCAAAATGAGACAAAGCCAAGTCCCAAACTTCTTTAATGAATGAAGTAATAGGAATTGTTTTTGAGAGGATGGAGTCGAACTTGAATGAGAACAAGAGTAAATTCTTTACTTTGCTGAATTTATATGTAGAATTAACATACCAGTCCACTTCTATCAAGGGCATCAAATTGCAGCTATTGCTTGCTTAGTTTGCAAAAATAGCCACCCTACATTCTTGAAGTTTAATTCAACTATTTCTGTAAGCTTTAGATGATGGATAGCTAAAGGATTAAACCAGGAGCTGTAGTTGAACTTTTATGCCTTATAATTGATACTTTGAAAAGCAAAAGCACATTCAATTCCTGAGGATAGCAATTTGCAAGATTGAATGGCATTGCAAGCATGTTAATTCAAACTGAAAACATTCAGCTAAATTAATATCAATCTCACAGTGTCCTAATATTCAAGTGAAGCTGTGTCCTTTGGGCTTGTGAAATTAGACTACAAAAAAAAACATTTTTGAGGATATTTTCAGTCGCTTGACTTGGGTACACAGTGAGCACTAAATAAAACTAGTAAACCCATGTAGATTATGGTTTTCGGAAACATTAGAAGAACAAAAGAATATGCTGTGGTAAATTGTAAACAGTAAAAAAAAAAAGAAAAAAGAAAAAAATCGAAGAGAAAGTGAAAGACAAATCAAAAAATAAAAATCATTGCTTACTCTCACAAAAGGCAACTCACTTCAACGCCTCTATTGCTAACTACAAAGATGATGTCCAAACCAGCAGCCATGCCACTGGGACTGACCCCAGCCCTAGCTTCAAGAGGTTCTTGTTTGAGGTAAGAACGTCACTGCAGAGATTGGGTTATGCAGAGAGGGGCATAGCGAAGGCCATGACTGGTGCAGGTTGACAGAGTAAAGGTGAGGAATTCTGTTATGCTGCTTAGGGAAGCTAGACCGTCCCTTTCCTTTTGGAAAAAAAACACCTTTACCCTGGTTGCTGCCAAACCCACCTTTCAACCTTGAGAGAAACTAGCCCAAAGACTCTCAAAAGGAGGGCGAAGAAGAGAATTCCTGAGAAATGAAACCAGAGCCCTCACCTCAGGGTCCCCTGGACTTTTCAGTTCCTTGGGTCAATAAATACCCTTTGTTATTTAAACCCTCAAAGTGGATTTTCTATTTCATACAGAGAGAGCTTCCCATCAAATGTGGAGGCAATTCAGCTTCTTACACGATCTCCAAAGCCTTCAAGGGTTTCACCTCACCCTCACTTCATGTCACTCTCCTGTGCCTGCTACTCTCCGGGCAACCGGGCCTCCTTCTGTTCACTGAACCGACCTCTCTTTTCCTACCTCGCTGTTGTTGGCTCGTATTCTCTCCATCTGTATGCTACTGCCCCAGCTCTTTAACGTTGTCTCCTCAGCATTCCACCCTACTTTGACCTGCCCCACCTACTGGCCCAGCCCACTTTCTGCCCCTGCACTAACTTGCCTGAGGCCAGTGCAGTTTCAGCAACCCCGTGAGAAGCAGAGGGGGACGGTCAGGCTGTGAGTTGGAAATAGCCTTGGGTGCAACAGGCAGATATTGCATTTGGCCTCCTTCCACTGTCACCTCTAGGAGGAGATTATACAGTAGATTTGTGGGGATATCAAGTTTTTCTAGACTTCCCTGCTGGTTCAGTGGTAAACAATCCTCCTGCCAATGCAGGAGGCATGGATGTGATCCCTGGATCGAAAAGATCCCTTGGAGAAGAGAATGGTAACCTACTCCAGTATTCTTGCCTGGAGAATCCCATGGACAGAGGAGCCTGGTGGGTTACAGTCCATAGGGTAGCAAAGAGTCAGACATTACTGAGTGACTAAACAAGTTTTTCTGGAGTTGAAATGGAATACATGAGGCTGCTTCCCATGAGACTAAAGCTGGACTGCACTTTGCTGCTGCCTATGTGGGTGGAGAAGGTCTCAGGCTGTGAGCTGGTAGGGGTGGGACACAAAGAGAAGGTGAGGGGAGAGACAGCAGCAGGGGTCAGAGAGGGCAGACCGTCCAGTGCAGAGAAAGTTGAAGAGGACTCGAGGATATTTTGATGAACAATGCAAGCTGTCTTCCTTAAATACATTCCTTGGGAAACAGAAAATAGACTAGAGGTTATCAGAGGTTGGGGAGGGGGAATGGGAATTACTGTTTGGCGATTACAGAGTTTCTCTTCAGTGTAAGGAAAAAGTTTTAGAAATAGACTGTGGTGGTGTTGCACAACATGTGAATTTAATTAATGCCATTTAAAAGGTCAGAATGGTCAATTGCATGTTAGACATATTTTACCAGTTTTCAAAAAAAATACCAAAAAAGAATAGATAAAAAAAAGAAAGAAAAACTAGCTAACTGTGTAAAAGATTAACTGGAGTAGGTCCAGCTTACGAAGAAGGAGACTGGCAAATTAATCTGATCAGAAGGTGATGAGAACTTCAGTTAGGATAGTGAAAGTCAGAGGAAAAAGTTGAAAACAGAATGGTCAGGATCAAATGCGTCTGGTTTTGGACCCTGCTGAGTTTGGGGGTGTGGGGTGGATACTGCCCAACTCCCTCCTTCATGACTGAGGGCTGCCCTGAGTGCCGGTTGATAAGAGCCCACAGCTGCAGCTCTTCTGGGCATTGTCGTTGGCCAAATGGTGTGGCATTATACAAGCGGTAGTGGAAACTTGGGAAGAAATGGTTTCTACCAGAAGGAGACAGTGGTGGACAGAGAAGGCAATCTGAGAATCTCCTTTGGATTTGGCAGCATGGAGGTCCTTGGTGACTTTGGGAGGAGGAGTTTATGTGGAAGGACAAGGCCTGGATCACAGCGGGATGGAGGCCAGGTAGGAGGCAACAAGGATGAGCTGGGCCTGCATCTAGAAGGAAGGGTAGGGATTAAGGGCACGGAAAGACCTGCCAGGCAGGGAAACAGTGTGAGCCAGGGAACCTAGGCTGGGGAATCACTCAGCTTAACTAGAGGAGGTCAGGGGAAGGCAGGAAGGATGGCCGGAGAGGTGAGTAATACCCAGACATGGCTAATTTTAGCAGAATTAACCAGGCTGTCTCCACACGTGTGCCTGAGTTCCAGAAACTGTCCTCTGCTGGACACTGGGCATCCTCTCCCTAGCGTGACCCTGACCATTCATGCCAGGTGAATGTTTTGACTACAGTCCCTCGGACTCCGTGTTTATGAATGCAGGCATAATACATTTTCTGCAGTGAAAGAATTTATTTCTGTTTTGTGTTGTGTGTGTATGTACATGCTCAGTCGCATCCCACTCTTTTATGACCCCATGGACTATAGCCTGCCAGGCTCCTCTGGAATTTTCCGGGTAAGAATATTGGAGTGGGCTGCCATTTCCTACTCCAGGGGGTCTTCCCAACCCAGGGATCGAACCTCCATCCCTTATGTCTCCTGCATTGGCAGGCAAAGTCTTTACCACTGTACTACCTCAGGAAGTATTTAATACATCTATCAAATTGCATCCACTATAGCTTCTGCCATTGTAAATTTTCTTTTGTGACCATTGATTTTATCAAATCTAATTACCCTTAACAAACATTTGCAGATCTAAATTTTATTAAGGCAATTTGGTCCCTTTAAAAATCTCTAACAAATTGTACAATGTGACATTTTAACCATCATCAGTTCTATTTTGAGATCTGTCAAGGCTTCTGGAGTTGATCTGTTTTCTTTTGGGATGTACCAGGCAAAACCTGGAAAGCCTCGTGGTTGTCCAGTTACAAAGGGATAAAACCCAAATTTCAGAGTGATACTTAATATTTCCTGTTATCAATGAAATTCCAAGGCACTAATTAAAGAGTTCTTTTAACTCTCCATGCCCTTGCCTTACAATCAATGAATGATTTAAGCCTTGGAGAGAATCTGGCTTATTAATTTAAAAGATAGCTTTCATGTTTGTACATTCTTCTTTCCCTCAGAAAATGACAATATAGTTATTTTAAATCTCCCTTGAAACCAATGACAATATTAATCATGTTTTTTAAATGCCTTGGTTAGTGAAATTCTTTCAGTAGCATGTTATTACCCCAGCTTTTATAATTTACCCTGGGTTAAATTATAAAAGCAAGCTCTCACCATGGTACATAGAAGAAGCAGACTTACTTTTAAAAAGTGCCCTAGTGGTTTTGAATCCCAAAGCCTATGAACCAAGCTTTGTAAACACAGGCATATTATTAGTAGAGGCTCTTGAGTCAGAAGATCCTGGGTTCAGATCTTGCCTCTGACATTGATCAGCCACAGAACTTTTAAAACGTGAACTTTAACTTCTCAAAGTGGCAACTTTCTCCTTTGTGAGATGGGCATCTTACAAATAATAATAATAATGGCTATCTCGTAAGTTTGTAAGAGGGTGCTTAGCACTGTAATAATAATGGCTGCCTCATAAGTTTGTAAGATCATGCTTAGCACGTAGGAAAGGTTCAATAAATATTAACTTTTGTTATGATGGATTTATTCCTAAATCCTGTGGGAGGCATCAGGAATGTTCCTAAGGGTGTGGTGCACCTTCACCCTGTGGCTTGTCATCATCTTACAAAGAGCCTTTGTCTGAGCACAGCCCCTCCCATTTATCACTCCTTCCTTTGTGTCTTCTTTCTCAAATTCTTTTCCTCTTCAGAGCTGTCCTTGAGGTTCTTTCTAACTTGATTTCATCCATATAAAAATACTTACAGACATGGGCACTCATGATACTACTCTCTGTACTTGTGAATATGTTAGAACGTTTCCCTAAGAAAAATTGTTTTAAAAATCATTATTCATTTGGACTGCTCCACACATAACCTGCCCTAAGGATGGTTCTGACTAATATCACATGAAATGTACACCTGGACAATGAGTTTCCGGCACCATCTCTGGAACTCCTAGCGCATGGGACTCCTAGCGCACTGGAGAGCTTTTGCTACCTCAGCAGCATGCACAGGTGCAAGGCTTAGTCATGGCCCTGGCATGGTCCTCTGTGAAGAGCATCAGCCATCCCAGTACATACAATGCTAATTTGTCAGAGCTGTGGGAATTGGTTTTTCCAGGCAGACTGTGGTCTCTCTGCTGGGATAATCCAGTTGTCAAAGCCCTGTCTGGGGACCTGGGGCTCTGGAGCCAAATCTCTAACTCCTAACAAGATACCCCACAGACAAAAGTAGATTATGGGAATAAGATAAAAGAATGGAGGCAGATGATAATGATAATAATATTCATTATTAGTAGTGGGAAAGAAATGTAAAGTACTTGCCTGAATTTCCACAGCTCAGTACCAACAGTTTGTAAAAAGATACAAAATTACTGCCTCCACTTTCTTAGGTGCATTTCAGAAATAATAGAACCTATCTCATAGGTTGTCACAAGAAATAAATGAGGTTGTATTTTTAAAGTGCATTCCCTAATTACCACAGTGCAACCCTATCAAAATGTCAATGGCATTTTTTGCACAAATGGAAAAACTATCATAAAATGCATATAGAATCTCAAGCAACCCAAATAGCCAAAGTAATCTTGGAAAAGAACAAGATTAGAGATGTCACACTTCCTGATTTCAGAACATATCACAAAATTACAGTAATCAAAGCAGTGTGGTGGTAGCATAAAGACACCCAGGTGTTAGCTCAGAAATCACAGAGTTTCCACCATGTAGGAGGCATTTAATAAATGTGCCATCATCATCTTCATCATCATGAATCCTGATTATAATTACCCATTTTTCTCCCGGCCTCCTCTATATTCTGAATACTGATGTCAGTCATTTAATTCAAATTCCTTCCTTTACTCCTTTATAGACTTAAGTTTGGCAAGTTTTGACTTGGTATAAGGAGAAATGTGACTTAGGGATTAAATGAGGAAGAACAGGTTCCAGTCTCATTAGGCCACAAGTAGTCAACCTGACAGAATCTTTTTTACCTTCCAGGGTTTTAATGAAGGTGATAGAGGAGTGAAAAAGCTGACATAAAACTCAACATTCAAAAAACTAAGATAATTGAATCCAGTCCCATCCCTTCATGGCAAATGGATGGGGGAAAAATGGAAGCAGTGACAAACTTTATTTTCTTGGGCTCCAGAATCACTGCAGATGATGACTGTAGCCATGAAATTAAAAGTTGCTTGCTCCTTGGAAGGAAAGCTACGACAAACCTGAAGAAGGTATTAAAAAGCAGAGACATCACTTTGCCAACAAAAGTATATATAGTCAATACTATAGTTTTTCCAGTAGTCATATATGGATGTTGAGAGTTGAACTATAAAGAAGGCCAAGCATCAAAGAACTGATGCTTTCAAACTGTGGTGGTGGAGAAGATGCTTGAGAGTCTTCTGAACTACAAGGAGATCAAACCAGTCAATCCTAAAGGAAATCAACCCTGAATCTTCATTGGAAGCTCTGATGCTGAAGCTGAAGCTCCAATACTTTGGCCTCCTGACCTGAAGACCTGGCTTATTGGAAAAGACCTGGATGCTGGGAAAGATTAAGGGCAAGAGGAGAAAAGGGGGCATCAGAGGATAAGATGATTGGATGGCATCATCAACTCGATGGACAGGAGTTTGAGCAGACTTCAGGAGATAGTGAAAAATGGGAAGCCTGGCGTGCTGCAGTCCATGGGGTCACAAAGAGTCAGTCAATCAGTTCAGTCAGTCATTTGTGTCCAACTCTTTGTGAGTCGGACAAGTATTAGAGCTTCAGCTTCAGCATCAGTCCTTCCAATGAATATTCAGGACTGATTTCCTTTAGGATGGACTGGTTGGATCTGCTTGTAGTCCAAGGAACTCTTAAGAGTCTTCTCCAACACCACAGTTCAAAAGCATCAATTCTTCAACTCTCAGCTTTCTTTATGGTCCAACTCTCACATTCATACATGACTACTGGAAAAACCAACGCTTTGACTAGACAGACCTTTGTTGACAAAGTAAGGTGTCTGCTTTTTAATACAAATGAGCAACTGAACAACAAAAGGGTTTTGAGTATAAATGAAGGAGCTATCTCTGTCCCACCACTGGCAGTTACTGGATGCTGGTCAGCAAATCTAAAGGCAAAGTCATAGCTCACACAAAGCCAATTATGGAACCTAGGGCCCCGTTAATAACTTACACAGAATCTTTGGTGTGTCGATAGCCAAATGGTATTTATATTCTTGAATGCCACACTGCTGGGTACGTTCTCAATATCTGACAGCACAGAGTCTAAAACAAACAATCTAAAGAAGAATTTCATTGTGTAGGTAATTTCAGAGTATCCTTGAGGTCAAGAAATAAAATGTTGGGCAGATAGCTCAGAGTTCAAGATCTGGGCATGTGTTTTTCACTGCCTCTAGCTGCAACTACTGGTGTTCAAAAAGTCTTAACAAGAGTCAGGACGATTTCTAAGTGTTTATCAGCAGCTACCAGAATGGTGGGTTGACATTCTCTTAGAGCAACATTTTTTTTTTTAATTGCAGGATAGTTGATTTGCAATATTGTGTCAGTTTCAGGTGTACAGCACAGAGAGAAACATTATTTGGTGTCCTGGGTGGGAGCTGTTTCCTTTTTTCTTTCCTGAAATAATAGCTACAATTTAAATATCATCAATGGTAATGATCAAATTTGAGTTTCATTTTATGTTGCAAAATTCGTTAGTTCCAGCTTAGGCTACTCATGCCATTGTAAATCTACTACTGCTGACTTTTATTTAAAGGTCTTTGTGTGGGAGATGGTCTTTCTTCAGCCCTATTTTTTACTGGGAGATAATTATAAATTCATCAACCCACGCACAGGTATAACTCTTACAAACACAGTGAAGGAAGGAATGTCAGGCATTCTTCTCCACGACTTGCTGTCTGTGCCATCACAAGTGGATTCTATCAGAGTTTCCCTTCTCTTGTGTCTCAAGCACCACCAAGGCAGTTGGTGACTGCTCTCACACTCACACTACAACAGGGAGCTGTCACCTCACTGGGTACTGGATCCTTGGTATGTGCAGCTGTGTCCTGGGGACCCTAGGGCAACCTGAGTTTTCCAAGGAATTTATATAATAAAGGGAGAGTTTTCTGTTTTCCCAGGAATTGAGTCATAATGAAAATCAGGACACTAGTGTACCCCCCTCATACCTTCCCTGGAATCATGAGTTGATGAGCATTTAGGCACCAGCTGCTGGTTTGCTCAACTCCGGACTTCAGTGTACACGAGTCCTGGATTTCTTAGAGAATGTGAAGCATCAGGGACTGGGTCTGTGCTACTGTCTTAGTTGGAGATTAGTAACCTGGGGCCCCTGGACTTTCCCCAATGGCTCTCTGAATATAAATGGGAAAAATGACATCTTTATTGCCATTAACCTTAAAGGCATAAAGTCAAATCTAGTACTTCCTTCCACTGTGAATATAGGTAACAAATCCCAGTAGAATTAGCAGTGCTTTTGAGAATAGAAACCACAGATATATTCACATCACATCCAGCTATCACAGACATCTCAAAATATCATTTACATTCATTACGAATTCAATAGTTACTTTACCCACCACTGGATCTTATTGTTGAATGCATTAATAAAGATGCACATACATTACTGTATCTTAAATTTCATTAGTATTTTTATGACTATATTTAACATATGTGGTTTCCTCTGTATTTAGTTTTATTTGCAGCGTGTCTCCAGGTGTCCAGAAAACTCTGGAAGAAGACTGGCCCCTGGAAGAAATGATCAGTAGCCTAAGGATTTCTGGTCACAGCGCTGTGCAGAGATCTTCCAGTGTTCCTCAGGAGGCCATCCTATCTCCATGTGTCATAACCAGGGCTGTTCCCAGTGCATCAGTGAGCATCAGGAAAACATTAAATGCTCCTTAACTGGTTAGTGAATAATAGTCACTGGTCTGAGCTCTCTCCCACATCTCTAGACACGCTGGCCACAGGAATCCCTGGTGGGCACTAAAGCGGAATAGCCTTTGAACCAGCAGACTTCGCTGCCTGAGGTCATCCTGCATTTCCCCCCTCCCCATCCACCTCCCACCATTGCTGCCAGAGCTATCAGACTCCAACCCTCCTGGAAGAGGGATTGTCATTCTGCAGGGAAATGTGCCCAGTGCCCACCTGACCACCCCAAGGCTGCAGCGTCCTGCTTGCCTTTCCCCAGAAGTCACTTTCGCGTGGCCTCTTAGTGTTGAAGTATTTTGACTATCCTCCTAGTCACAGTCACACCCCCCTGCCCCTACATCTCTGCCACTTTCACAAGGGAGATACCATGAATTTGTACTTACTGACATGTTGTGTGAAGGGCCCCAAGGTCCCACTTCTCCATATTTTTTTAAAATGGTACCACTGGAGGAACCTGATGAAATTCACGGGAATGACAGTGTTGCACTGGAAAAGACTCTGATGCTGGGAAAGATTGAAAGCAAAGGGAGAAGGAGGCAGCAGAGGATGAGATGGTAAGATAGCATCACTGGCTCAATGGAAATGAATTTGAGCAAATTCCAGGAGATAGTGAAGGACAGGGGAGCCTGGTGTGCTGCAGTCCATGAGGTTGCGAAGAGACAGACAATAACAACATTGAAGGGAAGGCATCTTGTAGGGGAGGCAGCTCATAGGTGCTCTGCCTCTACCCTGTCAGCTGTCATTCACTGAAGTAAACCCTGCACTGGGGCACTGTGTGGTCTTCGGAGGACTGAGGCCACAGCATTCTCCTTGGCTCTGTGCCTACACCTGACCTTCACTAAGATCTAGACTCAGATCTCTGAGTGAAAATGGCTAAATAGCAGCTCTCTCTCACCATCTATGGGGCTTCCTAGGTGGCACAGTGGTAAAGGCTTCGTCTGCCAACGCAGGAGAGGCAAGAGACATGGGTTTGATCCCTGGTTGGGAAGATCTCTGAAGTAGGAAATGGCAACCCACTCCAGTATTCTTGCCTGGAGGGTTCCATGGACAGAAGAGCCTGGCGGACTAAGGTCCATGGTGTTGCAAAGAGCCAGACACAATTGAGCACAAGCACCTGACCACTACCTATATGACACTTCCCACACCAAAATAAGGGCCTTTTCCTAACTCAGCTCTCACATAGGTAGGTACGTCCCTTCACTATTGCTTTAAAGTAAAAAAATTAATGCAAAACTCTACTGATCCAAGAATGTCCCACTCAAACATTCTTTTCATGGGCTGATATATTATTTCAGACCCTAAATGGCAAATAATGCCTTTTGAATGTGATTCAACAATATACTGTGTGCGGATCTCTGTGGTGTGCTGCTGAGCTGTTGCTAAGGCAGCCTGGCTTGCGTGTCAACTGGGAGTGGCTTTCCGGCTGCTCCAGGGGGCCGGGCACTCAAAGTCAAAATAGCTTAGTGGATTTTCTCTCTGTTATTTCCAAGCTGCGTGCCCCTGAGGAACCACTTGGGTTTCCAAGCCTCAGCTATGTATTTAACCCCAAGTTGGTGTGGGGTTTAGAGGAATGTAAAAGGCCCAGCCCATGGCTAACATATAATAAAGGCTCAGTCATTTGTTATTTTTGTTATCTTAATGCTCTTGGACTGAACCAAGGGGTTTCAGGCAGGCAGCAGTGTGTTTGGAAGGGTAGAGGGAGGGCTCAACTTTGTTATTATGTCATTGTTGCCTGAAACTCTTCATTATAGAGGCATTATTAGGGCTAGTAACTTTTTTAAAATGCAAATCGCTCCAGGGTCTACTTTATTAAGCTGTTAGCTGTCGCTGTCACTAAAGAGATAGGTGTGCTTGGGACAAAAATACAACCTGTGATTGTCCAGAGTTTCCCCTTCCCTGAGGACTGGCAGTGAGTGAGGTGAAACATGTTTTCAAAGAGAGAGGATGAGGGGGAGGGCAGGCCCACAGTCCTGGATTGCCAGGGATCCCTGCCAGGTAAGCCTGAAGTCTGGGGCCCACTTTCTACTGTGCAGCCTGAGGAAGAAGAAGGGGCTTTTGGGAAGCACTAAAAAGAGAAAACTTGAGGCGGTTACAGTTTAGAAGAAAGTTGGTGGGAGAAGGGGGACAGGGACTGTGATGTGCCACTACTGTGGTTGACATAATTCTTATTCCGGGTCAGGTGCTCCAGAAGCAGGACTAAGACGGAGTCTGCACTGTGAAGGTTAACCAGTCAGTACATCTGGGAAACGCATAAAAAGGTCTTTCATTTGATGATTATTTTGCACCCTAGAAACTGGGACCCCATCCTGTCAGAGTAATGCCAATGATCATAGTTCAGCCATGCCTTCAGCCGACTGTTTCGAGGCTCTAGAGCCTTTTCCCATTTTGCAGTCCTCAAAATCCAGCAGCCAGTCACCTCACTCAGTACATGGGCCATGAAACTGTCACTAGCTGTAGAAAACAACATCTTCAGGCATTGCACATCCTACCAGGCATTGCACATCCTTCTTCATGACAGATGGTAAAAGATGTATAATTTGTCTTTCCCGTAGAAGGGGATTTTAGCATACCCTTGACCACTGAGCTATAAATGTAGCAGGCCCCTATACATTCAGAGTTTATCTCCCATCTCCTGGAACATTTGTGAAGGTATTACCAAGGCCTCTAGCCTGTTGGTCACCTCTTGCTTGTCTGGCCTAATCAACATAATGCCCATAATGTAAGTGGTAAATGTCATGTTCTGAGGAATACCAGGATAGTACAGAGAGTTCCTGTAACATATCTATGTAATATATACAACAGAGGTCAGAAGTTCACATAGCTCTAGGGTAAAATTTTAAATGTATATTGTCCATTTGATGTGAATGTGAACAATTTTTGATCCCCCTCCCTTTTTTTGACAACAACAACAATAAATGCCTAACTTTATTTAGCCCAGTATTTGCCAAACATATTGGCTCATGGAAACTTCTGCATACTTTGTGGGGAAGTCCACAGGACACCAGTTTGGAAAGTGCTATGGGGTAAGGCTCTAAAAGTGGAGGAAGGGGTCTCCAGGAGAAGCTATGTGGCAGGACTGAGCCATGGCAAGATTCCAGTGCCAAGAGAGGAGGAAAGGAGGCAGCTGAAATGCCAGGGCTAAAGGCCCCA
Organism: Antilocapra americana; assembly: GCA_007570785.1. Classification (NCBI taxonomy): domain Eukaryota; kingdom Metazoa; phylum Chordata; class Mammalia; order Artiodactyla; family Antilocapridae; genus Antilocapra; species Antilocapra americana. Next base: position 31,095,399 of record ML660772.1, read on the forward strand.
GAGCATAAGGGAAAGGCAAATGGGAGAGAGCAAGGGCAGAGGGGGGTATAGAAGGACAAGGAGCTGTTTGGATGCAGAGAGGAGGCAGAGGCAGCTCTGAGCATTCACATCTGGGGAGGGAGGAAAGGAGAGAGCAGAAAGGGGGTGAGGAGTAGAGGACATCCCTCACTCTGCACATTAATGTGTGAATGAGGGGGGTATAAAACCTGTGGCTTCCCCAAGTGGGGGCTGATCACCCTTCTTGGCTGTGACAGAAAAGTCATTCACCATGTCAAGACCACAGGATATATTCCTGAGGCCATGTTACCTTCTCAAGCAAAGATAGTGGCTGTAGTTTAGGCTGCTATGTGGTCATGCTTGCTGTGGTCTAGCAGGAGTCAGCAAACCTGAGCCTGAGAGTCACGTCTGCCTGTTTTGTATATTAAATTTATTTTATTTAAAAAATATATTACTGTGTTTTTTTTTGGAATCCAGCCACATTTACAAATTGTCTGTAGCTGCTTTCATGCTACAACAGTAGAATTGAGTAATTGAAACAGAAACTCTATGACCAGCAAAATCTAAATATTTATTACCCTTTATGGAAAAAGTTCATTGATCCCTGGTCTACAGTAGTCTCCCAGGGGCCATCTGGCTTCTTCAGTGCCTGGATTAGCAAATTAAATAGAGATATTTGGGGAACCACCACCCCTGCATCTTTTTTATTTTTAAGAGAGAAACTAATCTCTACTTTTTCTCCCAGGATGCAGAATCACTGTCTTGAAGGGAGTAGGAGTTCAAGAGCCTTTCACATGGCCTTTCCCATGACAACTCTTAACCCTGCAGACCAAGACCTGATGTGGGAGTTACACCAATTGCCAAGTATGTCAATCTAATTGTACATTTGGTGAGAGGGGAACAGAGCACAGGGTCGGCTCATGGACACAGTAGACCACCAAGCTGGGACTTGGCTAGAATTTCATCTATTATATAGGCTTCATATCATTTCTCTGTAACCAGGGGCCTGTGGTGATGCTTCAAGTCTCTGGGTATCAGCATCTCCGTAGATCTTGTTCCAGCAGTCCTTGAAATGTCCAGGAATTCCCCTTTGAAGTTATCTGAGAAAATGCCACATGATACCTTGAAAGGGGAAAGGTTTCTGCATTGTCTTCTGAGGTGGGGAGCTGGAGGGGTGATAGTTACTAATAGTGTAGGCGAACAGCTTCTCCAAGTCTGCGGGCTCAGCAAGTTCAGAGGAGTCTGAAGTCAAACTCTGAGGGACCTTGATTGGATATTGAAGCCTCCTGAATTTGACCCTTGGCTTTCTCCACCCTCCTAGAGGAGATGAGAGCTTCTTCATATACACTTAGAGAAGCCCTCTGGCTTCCATTCCCAGCTTTCGGTTGCCTCTTACCCAGTCCTTCAATGTTCATTATCTTTCTGTAGCACATCACTGACTCTTAGCGATCACACCAATAGTCTTATCCGTGCACCTGCTCTTTTCCCCGTACATCTCAAATACCTGATAACTCATTCTAGCTGGTACATTCCCATCTACCAGGACATGCCCCCAATTCACCACAGGTAAAAGTTTTAACAGTTAGGCTGCCACCTTGCCTCAGAGCTGTGTTCCTCCTACCAGTAACTGACGTCCTCACCACCTGCCCAAGGTAACCAATTACTGCTCCAGAACCCCATCTCACTGCCTGCTTTGTTGGACCACTCCTGGTGCAAACTCACACAGCTTGGGTTCTCTGGGACCAGATGCTGAGATGGGTCTAAGATGTTTATTAGGAATCAACACCTGTGAAGGGAAAGATGAAGAAAACAGTATTGGGCAGAGGTTGAAGCTGAACTATAATGCCGGCTCAACAGAACCTTCGCCAATTTGGCAAGGAACTATGGAGCGAGTGTTCTCTACCAGACCAGAATGAATGTGCCTTTAAATCTCCAATTTGCTCAGTCAGAATGTGGGCTGCTTTGGAAAGGGAGCGAACTCAGGAGCAGCAGCTCCTTGCAGCGTACTGCACCACATGTTCCTCCTTCTACTCCCAGCTGGGAAGAAAGTCCTTCCTTCCTTCGGAGGGGTTTGGACCATGTGTCTGTGTGTCTACCCCAACCCCTTTGTTGGTGTTGAGAAGTCAAGGCAAGAACTTGAGTTATTGTAAAATGATGTTTGGGGTCACTAATCTGCACTTCTTGAATGTGGCACCCCTCAGAGTTTTCAAGGATAAAGCATAATGGCTGAGGAATTGAGAAGGAATCAGTGCCCTAGAGTTTGGGCCATAGCAGTTTATAGGAATGAAAAGAGACATTGCCTAGGAAAGGCACTGGGTTCTTGACAGAAGACCTGGTTAGGAAGGGGAGGGAATAAAAGGGAATAGGAGGGTCCAGGAGTCAGAATCTGCCTACCTTACAAGATTGTCTTGTGTTAAAAAAAAAAAACAAGATAAAAACAAGGGTGAATGAGGGTGAGGAGCAATAGGAACCCTCATATATTGCTGATGGGATGTAAAATAGTACAGTTGCTTTGGGAAAGAGTGTGCATTTCTTCAAAAGGTTAAACATAGAATTAATGAATGACCCAAAAATTCCACTCTGTGCCATACCCAAGGGAAATAAAAATGTTATGTCCACACAAAAAATTGCACATGACTGTTGATAGCAGCATTGTTAATAATAGCCAAAAGATGGAAACAACCCAGATGTCATGGATAAACAGAATGTGATATGCATCAGAATATTTTTCAGTGATCAAAAGGAATTAAGTACGGATACACGCTACAGTGTAGAGGAACCTTGAAAACATCATGCAAAGTGAAAGAAGCCAGTCACAAAAGACCACATATTCTATGATTGTGTGTATATGAAATGTTCAGAACAGGAAATCTATAGAAACAGAGAGGAGATAAGTGGTTTCCAGGAGATGAGGGAAAGAGAAATAAGAAGAGGCTGCTATTGGGTACAGGGTTTCTTTTGGGGTGATGAAAATGTTCTAAAATTCATTTTGGCAGTTGCACAATTCTGTGAAAATACTAAAAACCATTGAGTTGTGTGCTTTAAATGGGTCAATCGTGTGGTACGTGAATTATTTCTCGATAAAGCTTTAAAATAAGGAAAGATTTCAGTCAAAAAAAGATAGCTTTGCATTGACTGATCAGAGCTGTCTCTGAAAGATGTTGCCAGTTTTGAGAATGTGGTATATTTTATATCAGTTTTTAGGTTTGGATTTCTACGATTATTCTTCCAACATTTGAAACTTTTTGAAGGTAAGCACCAGGAATTTGAGCAAATGGTTGCAGAGGTTAGTGATATCTGACAGACATTTGTGATTGTGGTTTTTTGCAACCAAGCTTCCCATGGGCTTGAGGAAACTTTCCTATTTACTGTAGCCAAGGATTGTGTAGCTCCCTAACACCAGAGACACCTGAGCTAATCCATTCCCCTACCCATCCACCCATCCATTTATTCACCCACCTACCCATCCATCTGCACACCAATCCATCCATTCATCCATCCATCCACCCATTCATCCATTCAGTTACTAGAACCTACTGTGTGTTAGACCGTGTGTAATTATTGGAAACACAGTGAAGAACACTATAGTCAACAATGTTATCCTTAAGCTTAGAGTGTAGTGATAAGGAAAGCAGATAAACAGGTCATTGCAACACAGTCTACTTCACAGGCTGTAAGAGGTGAACATAGGAGTTATGAATAAAAATAGGTCCACCTTGATAAATCAGCCCTCTCAGTGCTCACCTTATATAATCATCTTTCCTATATAGATGAACTCCTTTAATTTTCCCTTTTCCTCTTACTCCTTAATAACCATTTTCCCTTACTTTAAGATACATCCTGTTAGTGAGTAATCAGAGTATCAAATTTTAACCATATATATTAATAAAGTACTCTTGGGATGTTATAATTTGTATCAAATCCTTGCTGCTATATTATAAATAGATGACTGTACTGTCAAGATCACAGTCACATGGAAATATTGTAGCAAGAAGTCCAAGTTTATTGAAATAATTGGATTAATTGCCTTTCCTTCTGTGGCTTGGGGTTTTTCTCCCCCTAACAGCTCTCTTTAGAGAAAGTTTTATCACCTAGCTCTCTGCATCTGTCTCTATCTGTCTTAGATGGCTGGTATGGGTTTCCCTATGTGCTTTTAGTGGTTCTGTGAAATTGTTTGCCATTACATCCTCAGCTGTGTCATGCTTTGAGGTACTTTGAAAGAAGAGTAGTTCATTGCTGACTGCATTATGTTGACCACATCCTCACTTGTGTCAATTTACTTCAGAGTTCCTTTTTTACCATCTTATCCATCTTGAGATTTTAAGTATTATGGACAGTTTTCCATAATGTATTTTGATGTTTATAGTCTCCCAATTTTTAAAAAAAATATTTATCATTTATTTACCTTTTGTCTGCCCTGGGTTTTCGTTGCTGCATGCGGGCTTTCTCTACTCAGGGCGAGCAGGTTTCTCATTGCTGTGACATCTCTTGTTACAGAGCATAGGCTCTCGGGCCCTCAGGCTTGGTAGTTGTGGTGCACGGGCTTAGTTGCCCCAAGGAATGTGGAATCTTGCCCAACTATTAATCGAACCCTGGGTCCCCTGCATTGACAGGTGAATTCTTAACCACTGGACCACTAGGGAAGTCCTTTAGTTTCCCACCTTAGAAGAAACCAGTGGTATTCATACTTCAGGAAGATCTGGGCAAAATCTGAGATTTTGAGTCCTTTGAAGTAGGGCACTGAAGGAGGTGTGCTATTTCTAGTTTTCTTTGTAATATCTCAGCATTGAAAATTTAAAAATGAAAAGAATTTTAAAAATACTATATAGATATAAATCGGGCTTCCCTAGTGACTCAGGAGTGAAGAATCCACCTGGAATGCAAGAACCACAGGAGACATGGGTTTCATCTCTGGATCACAAAGATTTCCCTGGAGGAGGGCATGGAAACCCATTCCAGTACCCTTGCCTGGAGAATCCCTGTGGACAGAGGAGTCTGGCAGGCTACAGTCCATAGAGTCACAAAGAGTCGGACATGACTGAAGCGACTTAGCATGCATATAGATATAAATATCATTTTGAGAGATGACTAAAAGGGCAACTGACTGCTATTAATTTATCAGTCTATCAGTTATTCAGTCTCTCAGTCATGTCTGAGTCTTTGTGACCCCATGGACTGCAGCACACCAGGCTTCCCTGTCCATCACCAACTTCTAGAGCCTACTCAAACTCATTTCCATCGTGTCGGTGATGCCATGCAACCATCTCATCCTCTGTCATCCTCTTTTCCTCCTGCCTTCAATCTTTCGCAGCATCAATCAGGGTCTTTTCAAATGAGTCGGTTCTTCATATAAGGTGGCCAAAGTATTGGAGTCTCAGCTTCAGCATCAGTCCTTCCAATGAATATTCAGGACTGATTTCCTTTAGGATGGACTTTTTGGCTCTCCTTGCAGTCCAAGAGACTCTCAAGAGTCTTCTCCAGCACCACAGTTCAAAAGCATCAATTCTTCGGCACTCAGCTTCCTTTATAGTCCAACACATGACTTCTGGAAAAACCATAGCTTTGACTAGACGGACCTTTGTTTGTAAAGTAATGTCTCTGCTTTTTAAATGCTATCTAGGTTGGTCAGAGCTTTTCTTCCAAGGAGCAAACATCTTTTAATTTCATGGCTGCAGTCACCATCTGCAGTGATTTTGGAGCCCCCAAAAATAAAGTCTCTCACTGTTTCCATTGTTTCCCCATCTTTTTGCTGTGAAGTGATGGGACCAAATGCCATGATCTTAGTTTTTTGGAATGTTGCATTTTAAGCCAACTACTCTCCTCTTTCACTTTCATCAAGAGGCTCTTTAGTTCTTCTTTGCTTTCTGCCATAAGGGTGGTGTCATCTGCATATCTGAGGTTATTGCTATTTCTCCCAGCAGTCTTGATTCCAGCTTGTGGTTCATCCAGCCTGGCATTTCACATGATGTACTCTGCATTAATAGGATAAATGTAAATATTTTGTAATAATTTTTGCAATAAGGATGCTGTTATAATGCTTGAATATGAAATCTAAATTTCAGTTTGTTTCCAATCTAAATATTGCTTTAAAAATTATTGACAATTCCAGCTGTTTCAGCCTCAGCAGGGCAGTTTCCTCAAACTGAAACTAATTAAGGAAAATTCTTTAATTACTCAATAATGATTACTAATTTAACACACTGTCTATAGAACTCAAAATATGCAAAAATCTTGATTAAAACTACATAATTAGTGGTTTTATTGAAATGAAGGCCAAAAAAAAATTGTGAAGTAAGTACAAAACACATTGTGTATTATGTACATCACTGTTGTATTACTCTTACAAATATCACCAAACCACCAATGGACCACCCTTATTTATCTTTCTTTGTCATTAAGAAACTTATTTTTCAAGGTAGGAGAAGAGAACATATTTTATTTAACAGTTTGTTAGTTTGATTTATGGCTTCTATAACGGTGTAGGGCTCTACCCCGAACAAGCCTCATCTCTTTGTGTACCTTCTGCATGTTTAGACTTAGAATCTGTGGGCCTCCATTTCTGCTCTTGGCCCAGATTCCACAAATGCTTGAGGGAAACCTATCCCACCCCCTATTTCTTAGTTAAAAAAAACAACACAGTGTTCGTGACTTTAATTTTTTTTTTTTTTTTAGAAAAGGGCAGGGACTTCCCTGGCAGTCCAGTGGTTAAGACTTCACACTTCCAATGCAGGGGTCTCAGGTTCCATCTCTGGATGGGAAACTAAGACCCCACATGCTGTGGAGCACAGCCAGAAAATTTTAAAAATGGGAAAAAAAAAAGAAAAGGGCAAACATTGAAAAAAATCTACCTATCCCAGCCACCTCATTCCTGCCTCTGCCTGCAAATCCTTTCCCACATAACCATGGTTTTTAATATCTTATATTTTGTACACAAACAAAATCATATGTAACTATGGCTTCTTATCTGCTCCCCACGTGTTAGCATGCTACGTACATCACTCTTTTCCCACTTAATATTGAATACATTTCAGAAGTCTTTCCATATTATCATGCAGGGAAGTTTCTCAATCTCTGTAAACATCTGCATAGCAGTCCAGTAGTTGAATGTACTGCATATTATTATTTAGTCCCATGTTAACAAGGATATTTGGTTTATTTTGTAACTGTTACTATGATAAAACTACATTGAATAAACTTCTACACTTACCATTTTTACTTGTTTGTCTGCAAGTAAATCTGTGGGGAAAGAATGACAGGAAGTGGGATTGCAGTGTTAAGAGGAACGGCGATGTTTCTCTATAGCTACCTTAGAGGTGAGCGAGTTCTTCATTGTGCAAGACTGCCCTTCTTGTAGCATGCTCACCATTGCTGTTCTTTCTCTACTAAATGCCAGCAACACCCTCTCATCTCAGAGGTTAGCTGGTATGTGCCCTCTCACCTTTCTGACTTTCTCTGAGCAGCTATCTACTAAATGTGTCCATGGACCATTTGTAGGGAATTGAGTTATGATATATCCTTTTAATGAAATATCATTTGTCCTATTAAACCTTCTTGTATGCTAGGCCCTGTTCTGAGTACTTTAAATTTAATATGCCTTTGATCTTCGTAACACTCCTGTGAGGTAGACGGTGTTGTTACATTTCACAGATGTAACCAAAACTATAATTAAAGTAGTTGATTGAACAGTGCATGAAATATGTAACATCTGATCTCATACTTAGGTATTACTGATTATAATCCAATATAGTGAGGTCTTTTAAATTATCCACTATTAGTATTTATTTGGGCCAGAAGAAAGCATCCTCTGAGGTTTTTGGCTCTATGCCTAGACATTTTAGTGTGGATGATAAAATTATGCCAAATTCATGGTAATATGTATAGACATTTGTATGTGCAGACACATACATGTGCACACACACATATTTTTAAAGATTTCCTCCTTGTATGAGGCAAACATTTTGTCAATTAAAACCTGTTAGTGAACCTATTCATTTTGGTAGGAAAACATGAAGTACATGAGGTTTAAAAAGTAGTTTCTAGAAAGCTTCATGGCTGTTGTTATGTAACTGTTACTACAAGATTGTTATTACTCAGTTAGCTCACTGCAGAGAAATCTTCTGCTGAGACTTTGCCATGGATCACTGTGTGCACTGGATGGTTTGTCTCCTTAGGTGTAGGAGGAACCCAGAAGTTCCCTCTGGAGGCTCACCTTGGGGATGTTGCTGTACTATGTGCCAAGGAAGCATCCCAGGTGTGATTAATCTCTTTTAAACTGGTTGAAAATGAATTTCCATAGCCTAATTTGGAAAAAGAAAACACCTTTTTTCTTGTTGATAACCTCAGAAACAACTCTTAAATATGCAGAAGTATAACCACTTTCTTGAGTAGTTTGAAACCTGGTGAAAAAATCCCTTTCGATGGTAGCTCTCTTTCATTCAAGCAACCCCTCTCTTGTCTTTTGCCTCAGACCCAGCCCTTAGTTTTGTGTTTAGTACAGTTCTATAATAGCTATTTCTTGCTATTTGCTTTGGTATGCAGTATTGAGCTTTCTTACTTTTTTCCCAGCACCTAAATACACTATAATTTATTTAGTTTATGTTTAAGATAACACTTATTTGCTTTTTAAAACCCAATTATAAAAATAAAAAGTACTCAGAATAAAAAACATGGGGACCAAAGACTCAAAGAAGAAAATACAAATCACCTCTACTCCTTCCTGCAAGAGATGCTTGTTGTTCACATAGGAACACGTGCTGTGATTGAATTATACATAGCTGTACTTAACATTTTTTAATTAACATAATGCTCTTTTACTGCTTCCCTTTGGAAAATACATTTAAAAACAGAGAAAAGTTTCAGACACCTTGAAAGTTCTAAGGAGTGATAACATGTTTGAGGAGCAAGTATTTTTTCAGTTAGTTTCCTAATTAAACATTTTGCTTTCTTCATTAAGGCTCTTGTTCAAGCAGCAGAAAACTAACTCTCGCTAAATTAAGCAAAAGATGTTCTATCAGAAGAATATAATGGTCTCATGAGATTGAAAAGAAGCTGAAGAACAAGACTTTTTTTTTTAGCCAGACTGTGCTGCATGCAGGATCTTAGTTCTCTGACCAGATATGGAACCCACACCCCCTGATGCAGAAGTACAGAGTTTTAACCAGACCGCCAGAGAAGTCCCCATCAGGACTTATAAAAAACAGGGATCTGACAGTCCTGGCCTGGCCTTCCTTACTTGTTTGTCTATCTCTCCTCAAAAATCAAAGTACCATGAGAAAGTGTTTTTTTTTTCTTTTGTTTTCTTTCACCGAATTTAAGTTATATAAAACTAGTTGGGAGAATTCCCCAGTGGTCCAGGGGTGAGTCTCTTAGCTTTCACTGCCAGGCCCTAGGTTTATTCCCTGACTGGGGAACTAAGATCCCTCAAGCCCTGTGGTATAGCCAAAAGAAAAGGAAAAAACAAAAAACCCTCAAAACTAGCTGGCTGTGGTAATAGGGAAAGGAGTCAGGAATGACCTCCAGGTTTCTGGCTTCCATAAATATATTGCTAATGGAGCATGAAAAAAGACCAGGCTGGCTGTATCTTAAGAGGGGTTAGATGAATGGTTTGGTTGGGGACATGCTGAATTTGAAGTGCCTTGAGACATCAAAAGATGTGAAGTAGGCAACTGGATACATAGGTTGTGCCACAGCTTTTCTATCTGCATCTCCAGCCTCTCCACACTGCCTGCAGCCCTGGGAGGCTCACCTGTAGCAAACAAGTCCGTTTGCTTTTGGCTTTAGGTTGGGTTGATTCAATGGGGAGCAATTGCAGAGAGTCAAACGAGGAAAAGGAGTGAGGCAGGTCTTTATTTTCCTGGTTCTTCTCTGCAGAGTTGCTGGAGGACTACAACCCTGAACCAAATGTCATTGCTCTTCTCAGACAGCTCACCCACCAAGCCCTTTCTCTCTAGGGTCCAGTAGTGCTCTTGCTTGTTTCAGAATACTGTACTGCCTCCAGTAATTTTCCTATGTTCTGTCCACCTACTCAAATTTCACCAATCTGAGGGTGCAATTTGAGTGATACTACTCATTTCCATTGTCCTGGCTGATACATATGTTATTGTCATTTATTCACTAAGTTATATTCAACTCATTGTGATCCCATGGACTGCAGCACGCCAGGCTTCCCTGTCCTTCATGATCTGCTGGTGTTTGCTCAAATTCATGTCCATTGAGTCTGTGATGCCATCTAACCAACTCATCCTCTGCTGCCCCCTCTCCTTTTGCCTTCAATCTTTCCCAGCATCCAGGTCTTTTCCAATGAGTCAGGTCTTCTCATCAGGTGGCCAAAATACTGGGGCTTCAGCTTTAGCATCAGTCATTCCAGTGAATATTCAGGGTTGATTTCCTTTAGGATCGACTGGTTTGATCTTGTAGTTCAAAGGACTCCCAAGCACCTTCTCTAGCACCATAGTTTGAAAGCATCTGTTCTTTGGCACTCAGCCTTCTTTTATGGTTCAATTCTCACATCCATATAAGACTACTGGAAAAACCATAGCTTTGACTATATAGATTTATGTTGGCAAAATGATATCTCTGCTTTTTAATACATTCTCTAGGTTTGTCATAGCTTTCCTTCCAAGGATCAAGCAGTTTTTAATTTCATGGCTGCAGTCACCATCTGCAGCGATTTTGGAGCCCAATAAAATAAAATCTGTTACTGGTTCCACTTTTTCGCCATCTGTTTCCCATGAAGTGATGGGACCAGATGCCATGATCTTAGTTTTTTGAGTGTTGAGATTTAAGCCAGCTTTTTCACTCTCCTCTTTCACCTTCATCAAGAGGCTCTTTAGTTCCTTTTTACTTTCTGCCATTAGGATGGTATCATCTGCATATCAGAGGTTGTTGATATTTCTCCCAGCAGTCTTGTTTGCAGCCTGTGATTCATCCAGCCTGGCATTTCATATGATGTACCCTGCATATAAGTTAAATAAACAGTGACAGCATACAGCCTTGTTGCACTCCTTTCCCAATTTGGAACCAGTCAGTTGTTCCATGTCTGGTTCTTAACCTGCATACAGGTTTCTTAGGAGACAGGTAAGCTGGTCTGATATACCCATTTCTTTAAGAACTTTCCACAATTTGTTGTGGTCCACATAGTCAAAGGCTTTAGTGTAGTCAATGAAGCAGACGTGTATGTTTTTCTGGTATTCCTTTGCTTGTTCCATGATACAACTAATGTTGGCAATTTGATCTTTGGTCCCTCTGCCTTTTCTAAACCCAAGTTACACATCTGGGTTGTATTGCTGAAGCTTAGCTTGAAGAATTTGGGGCATAACCTTGCTAGCATGTGGTGTTTCCCCAGTGGCTCAGCAGTAAAGAATCTACCTGCAATGCAGGAGACACAGGTTCGATCCTTTGGTTGGGAAGATCCCCCGGAGTAGGAAAGGGCAACCCACTCCAGTATTCTTGCCTGAAAAATTCTATGGACAAAGGAGCTTGGTGGCTTACATTCCAAAGTGTTGCAGAAGTCAGATACGACTGAGCACATGCACACACACACACAGTTGCCATATTGGAACATTCTCTGGCATTGCTCTTCTTTGGGATTAGAATGAAGACTGACCTTTTTCAGTCCCATGGCTACTGCACTGGGTGCAGCACATTAACAGCATCATCTTTTAGGATTTGAAACAGCTCAGCTGGAATTCCGTCACCTCCACTATCTTTGTTCATAGTAGTGCTTCCTGAGGTCCACTTAACCTCACACTCCAGGATGTCTGGCTCTAGGTCAGTGACCACATCATCACAATTACCCAGGTCATTAAGACCTTTTTTGTACAGTTCTTCTGTGTATTCTTGCCACCTCTTCTTAGTCTCTTCTGCCTCTGTTAGAGCTTTACCATTTCTGTCCTTTATTGTACCATCCTTGCATGAAATGTTTCCTTTATATCTCCAATTTTCTTGAAGAGACCTCTAATCTTTCCCATTCTATTGTTTTCCTGTATTTCTTTGCATTGTTCATTTAAGAAGGCTTTATTATCTCTCCTTGTTATTCTCTGAACGTCTGCATTCAGTTGGGTATATCTTTCCCTTTCTCCCTTATCTTTTGCTTATCTTCTTTCCTCAACCATTTGTAAAGTCTCCTCAGATAGCTACTTTGCTTTCTTGCATTTCTTTTTCTTTGGGATGGTTTTGGTCACCACCTCCTGTACAATGTTATGAACTTCCCTCCATAGTTCTTCAGAAACTCTGTCTACCAGATCTAATCCCTTGAAACTATTCATCACCACCACTGTATAATTATAAGGGATTTTGATTAGGTTCTTTTAAAAGAACCTGAATGGCCTTGTGGTTTTCCCTTCTTCAATTTCAGCCTGAATTTTGCAACAAAGAGCTCATGATCTGAGCCTCAGTCAGCTCCAGGTCTTGTTTTTGCTGACTGTATAGAGCTTCTCCATCTTCAGCTGCAAAGACCATAATCAATCTGATTTGGTATTGACCATCTGGTGATGTTCATGTGTAGAGCCGTCTCTTGAGTTGTTGAAAAAGGGGTTTGTTATGACCAGCATGTTCTCTTAACAAAACTCTGTTAGCCTTTGTGCTTCATTTTATACTCCAAGGCCAAACTTGCTTGTTATTCTGAGTGTCTCTTGACTTCCTACTTTTGCATGCCAATCCCATATTATGAAAAGGACATCTTTCTTTGATATTAGTTCTAGAAGGTATTTTTAGGGCTTCCCTGGTGGCTCAGACAGTAAAGAGCCTGCCGGCAGTGCAGGAGACCCAAGTTCATTCCCTGGATCAAGAAGATTCCCTGGAGAAGGAAATGGTAACCCACTCCAGTATTCTTGCCTGGAAAATCCCATGGACGGAGGAGCCTGGCAGGCTACAGTCCATATTGTAGGTCTTCACAGAACCAGTCAACTTCAGCTTCTTTGGCACCCGTGGTTGGGACGTAGACTTAGATCATTGTGATGTTGAATGGTTTGCCTTGGAAACAAACTGAGATCATTCTGTCATTTCTGAGGTTGCACCCAAGTACTGCATTTCAGATTCTTTCATTGACTATGAGGGCTACTCCATTTCTTCAAAGGGATTATTGCCCATAGCAGTAGATATAATGGCCTTCTGAATTAAATTTGCCCATTCCTATCCATTTTAGTTCATTGATTCCTAAGACATCAATATTCAGTCTTGTCATCTCTTGCTTGACTATATGTAATTTACCTTGATTCATGGATCTAACATTCCAGGTTCCTATGCAATATTGTTCTTTATAGCATCAGACTTTACTCTCACCACCAGACACATCCACAACTGAGTATTATTTCTGCTTTTGCCCAGCTGCTTCATTCTTTTTGGAGCTATTAGTAATTGCCCTCCGCTCTTCCCCAGTAACATATTGGACACCTTCCAACCTGGGGGGCTCATCTTCTAGTGTCATACTGTTCATGGGGTTCTCCAGGCAAGAATGCTGGAGTGGTTTGCCATTTTCTCCTCCAGTGGACCACGTTTTGTCAGAACTCTTCACTATGACCCATCTGTCTTGTGTGGCCCTGCATGGCATGGCTCATAGCTTCATTGAGTTATACACGTCCCTTCACCATGACAAGGCTGTGATCCATGAAGGGAAATAGATGTGTACAGAATTCAAAGCACAGGTTAAGGCTGGAGATGTATTTTGTGAATCACCTGTTTTTAAAAATAGCAGAAACTGATGTGGATTAAACTAAATTCCTTTGTGGAGAAGTGCAGTCAAGAAGTGGAGAGTGTTTAGGACTAAGCTTTAAGAAATTCTGTTTTGCCTCTCACTGAAATAGGGCCGTAGAAAGAAGAACCTGATGAGCAGAGACTCCAGGGACCACCTTGAGAGGGAGTCACCTGGTCTTGACCATCCACCATGGCATCACACAGCAAAAGAGGAGAAAGTCACTAAAGGGAAGTCAGAATGATATTAAAATGGTAGAATGAGTGCTGGGAGGCTGGATGCAACACACCCACATACACCTACACAACCCTTATGCAAACATACCTGCATAAGTTTACTGAAATGGAATGCACATATTTTTGCCCCGTCAACAAGATTAATTCTGCTGTGTGAGTGGCAGAAAATCCAAAATGGTAATAATATAAACAAGATAATTTATTGCTCTATTATGTAAACAAAGTTTGGAGGTAACTCAGGGCTGTTTTAGATAGTACTCATGGTGTAGGGATCAAGGTTCCTTTATCTCGTGGTTCCACCATCCTCCTAGTACAAGTTCTACCTCATGGTTCAGGATGGCTACTTGTGCTTCAGTCATCTTGTCTGCATTCCAGTCAGCAGGACAATGTTTCAGATATTGCACACAACACATGTCTCATTGGCCAGAACTTGGATATATGACCGTATCTACTGGTGAGCTACTGAGAAATAGCTTTGCTTCAAATGAACATGTGCCTAGCTTAAAACCAAGCATTCTAATGTAAAACAAATAGGCTGGGACTTGCCTGGTAGTACAGTGGATAAGAATCTGCCTGCCAACCCTGGGGACACAGGTTCCATCCCCAGTCTGAGAAGATTCCACATGCCGTGGAGCATGCATCACGTCTACTGAGCCTGCATGCTGCAGCTACTGAAACCTCTGCACCCAGAGCCTGTGCTCCACAGCAGGGGAAGCCACTGCAGTAAGCAGCCAGTGGACTGCAAGGAGGAGTAGCCCCTGCTGGCCACAAGTAGAGAGAGCTCACACACAGCAACAAAGACCCAGTGGAACCAAAAATAAAATAATAAATAAATAAATAATTTTCTAAAAAAAAAGAAATGAAGAATGGAAATTGGGACACCACTAGTGGTCTTTGCCAAACATGTTATTATACAACGTATTTTCCTTTTCATTCAAAACTTTTCCAACTTTTGATGACTCTTGCCAGCTATAGTTATTGTATAATATCTTTCCAATATGTGCTATGTCTTCTAATCCAAAACACCCATGAAAAATATTAGATAACATCAAGGATCCAATACATGGCTAGTACAGCTTAGGAAGATTTTTAAAACTAACTTGGCTTGTCTGCATATCTTACAACATTAGAGTCAAAAGAACCTGTAGAGAACATCTTTCAGCTAAATGCAGCCTGGCTGCAAAAGCATGCCTCCTGAAGCTAGTTTTGACTAGAGAATATTTAAATTCATGGGCGCACTTTACACCCTGCTTTAGGCAGATGTGCACATGCACATGTTACCCCTGGCTACACATCAATTTCTAGACAGGAATAAACTACCCATTGCTTCTTTTTCTAGGAGGCATATGATGCTGTGGTGAATGGGGCCATAAATTTCTGCAGGAGATGGAAATCCCACAGTAGGCACTCATTACCATGTCTTTGGACTGCCTTTTCCCATAACAAATATGGTCAATTTTGTTTATGGGGCTGGTAGGGAAGGTAGTCATTGGCTCAAAGAATTTAGCTCATTAAGTCAGAGTAAAGCAACCAAAAATTTTCTTATGCAACTTGGAATAGAAAGTTTCAAAGTCCAGCCAAGTGTAGATTGGGAAGGTAATAGGCTAGCAAGATTTTTCTCATTACAGTGGGTCTATTTACTTCTTATGCAGGCATTTCATGGCTTAAGGGATCAACAACAATCTGTGGCAAATTGTCTTTGAATTCTAGAGTTATCAAACCCTGCCTTAGATACATGGCAAAGAATGCAGCATGGTGAAAGAGGCTTGTAATAAAAACAGTATCTAGTACATAAGAATTTTGGTAAGAAGCAAATAAAACTATGATCTAATAGTTTCATAACATTATGAAATGTATTTCATGACATATGATAACATTATCAACTTTAGACTGCTCCACCAATATTAGTTTAATCATCTTCTTGTGTCATGGCTCCAGCCCAAATGTTATTATGTAGCCAGCAGGAGTTAAGATGTATTCAGTTCAGTTCAGTTCAGTCACTCAGTCATGTCCTATTCTTTGCAACCCCATGAACTGCAGCACGCCAGGCCTCCCTGTCCATCACCAACTCCTGGAGTCCTACCAAAACCATGTCCATCGAGTCAGTGATGCCATTCAGTCATATCATCCTCTGTCGTCCCCTGTTCTTCCTGTCCCCAATCCTTCCCAGCATCAGGGTCTTTTCAAATGAGTCAGCTCTTTGCATCAGGTGGCCAAAGTATTGAAGTTTCAGCTTCAACATCAGTCCTTCCAATGAACACCCAGGGCTGATCTCCTTTAGGATGGACTGATTGGATCTCCTTGCAGTCCAAGGGACTCTCAAGAGTCTTCTCCAACACCACAGTTCAAAAGCATCAGTTCTTCGGTGCTCAGCCTTTTTCACTGTCCAACTCTGACATCCATACATGACTACTGGAAAAACCATAGCCTTGACTAGATGGACCTTTGTTGGCAAAGTAATGTCTCTGCTTTTCAATATGCTATCTAGGTTGGCCATAACTTTCCTTCCAAGGAGTAACATGTATTAGTCTGATATCATTATTAGGTCCCAGAGAGTTCTAAATTATCAGTCCCAAAGGTGCTGTCTTAACCAGATGGCCAAAAGGTTGTGTGCAGCTCTGTTCAGTGGGAGAATTAGTGAGTCATCATGTAATTCTACCCGTTTGTGTGGGTGCAAAGTTGTTTAATTTGAACCTAGCATCAGCAATTACAGATATCTCTGGAACACTTTTAAAAGAAACTAATAATTCTCTAAGATTATAAAACAGTAAAAAGAGTTGGATAATACCAGGGTTACTTTGGTTCCTGGTAAGTTCTGTCTTCTTACAACATTGCTCATTGGTGACAATAGTTGAATAGACTATGGTGCCTAATTATTATTGACTTTGTATCTCCATGTAGTAGCTTTTGCCACATGCTGACTTGCTAACCAATCTATGATAATACCCCTGTACACAAAGTAACAAGTAGAATGATTTCCCCATATGTTATATAGAAAGGATTTTCAGAATTTTTTTATGAATAAAATAGTGGAACTGCTGAATAATAGCTGTCTTAGTTATCTTCTGTTGTGTAATAAATCACCCCAATCCTTAGAGACTTTAAAGTATCCTTGTGGGTCGGGAATCCAAGCATAGCATGGTTGCTTGCCTCCAGGTCTATCAGGAGTTTGCATCAACTGTCAGCTGAGGTTGTGATCTCATCTAACAGCTCAGCTGGGGGTAGTGCTGGGGTCCACCGTAAAGCTCATTTGTGTGGTCATCGGCAGGCTTGGGTCACTTGCCATTAGGGCCTTTCCACTGGGCTGCCTCATGACATGGAAACTGGCTTTTCATGGGCCCCATGAGAGAGAGAGAGAACCAGAAGCTAGTCTTTTATAATTTAATCCCCAGAGTAGCATGTTATCCCTTCTGCCATATTTCATTCATGAGAAGTGAGCCAATAAATCCAGTCCATAGGACTGGGAGGGAGTAAACAAGGGCATGAATATTAGCTAGTGGGAATCATGAGGGATTATCATAGAGGCTTCTTACAACAATGGCATTGGAGTTTTATAATTTTGAAATAATTATGTGGCAGATGGTCTTCAGTTTAATAAATTATTTTGTTTTTACCTAATAGCTAATGTAGAATATTTGTTAATGAAGTGAGGTTAGATATCTGCTGATAATTTCCTAGAAGGTGCTTAATGTCAGCTCAAGTTTTATGACCTACTTGAAGGCACTGAGCCTGTAAAATTTACATAGCAGTTTTTATAGGTTCATTACAGTTCATCTAGTAAATTCTGTTTCAGTAAATTAATTAGTAAACTAATTTCTATGCCTCCCATTTTTTAATATTAATTTTTTAATTGAAGGATAATTGCTTTACAGAATTGTGTTGGTTTCTGCCAAACATTAACATGAATCAGCCTTAGGTATACATATGTTCCCTCCCTCTTAAACCTCCTGCCCACCTCCCTCCCCATCCCGCCCCTCTATGTTGTTACAGAGCCCAAGTTTGAATTCTCTGAGTCATATAGCAAGTTCCTATTGTATGCCTCCCATTTATAAAAAACTAATGAGCAGAAAGTATATTTTACATGATAAGAATGTGGGTAAGTTATTGTATATTTGGCATGACTGGGCTAAATGTTATTCATTCTTTCTAAACATAAAACAAATGTGTGTGTGTGTGCGTATGAGTTCATAACTTGAATCTCTAGGTGCTTATGTCAATTAGGAGAAGATGCATTATGAAAAAATCAACCAATATCATTTTCTTTTTGCCTGAAGAACTTTGTTTAATACTTCTTTTAATACAGGCCCTCTAGCAATGAATTTTCTCAGTTTTTATTTATCTAATATTTTATTTGAGTAAAGCATTCTAGCATGACAATTTTCTTTCAGTATTTTAAAGATACTGTACCAGACTCTTCTGGCCTGCTTGGTTTCTGATGAATAGTTTGCTCTTATTCTTATCTATGTTCTCTGTATATAGTGTTTCAAATTTGTCTGGCATTTTTTTTAAATGTATATTCTGCTTGGAGTTTGTTGAGATATTCAGATCTGTGGATTATAGTTTTCATCAAATTTGGAAAAATTTTGGCCATTATATCTTCAAATATCTCTCCTCCCCCTTTCTTCTGAAACTTCAACTACACGTTTATTGGATGTTGTGTCTGTGCACAAGTATGTTCATCTTTTATATCTCTGATTCATGGGTAAATTTTCTATTGCTGTGTAACAAATGATGACCAACTTTGAGGCCTCAGATAACACTGACTTATTAACTCACAGTTCTGTAGGTCAGAAGTCTGGCATAGTATATGTCTGGATTCTTTGCTCAAGGTCTCACATGGTTGAAATCAAGGTGTTAACTGGGGATGAGGTTCTCATCTGAGGCTAGCATCCTCTTCCAAGCTCACTGGCTGTTGACAAAATTCATTTTCTTGGGGCTGTAGAATTGAGGTCCCCATTTCCTTGCTGCTTCTCAGTTCATTTTTGGTCTTTGAAAGTGGAAGCTGCTCACATTCCTTACCACATGGGCTTCTCCATCGTCAAGCCAGCAGTAGTACCTTGGATATTTCTCCTGCTTTTGATCCCTTACTTCCTCTTTGTGACTCTTCAGAGAAGCACTATGCTTTCGAAGGCCTTTCATCCTCAGGTGAGACCCACCTGGATGATCTCTTTTTTTTTTAATTTTTTTTCTTTTTTTTTTCTTTTTTTTTTTTTAACACCATCTGTGTCCTCATGCTTAGTCACTCAGTCATGTGTAACTCTTTATGACCCCAGGGACTATAGCTCACCAGGCTCCTCTGTCCATGGGATTCCCCAGGCGAGAATACTGGAATGGGTTGCCATTTTCTACTCCAGGGGATCTTCCCAACCCAGGGATCGAACCTGCATCTCTTGCACTGGCAGGCAGATTCTTTACTGCTGAGCCACCTGGGAAGCTCCATCTGTATCCTAGAATATAATAATCACCAGAGTGGAATCCATTATAGTCATTGTCTTGTGGATTCTATTACATGCATATACACAAGACACAAAATCTTTGGGAGCATCTTAGAAATCTGCCTAGCACAGATAGTTTTATTGCTGTTTCTTCAACTTTAGTTATCTTTTCTTCTGCAGCATCATGCTTGTTATCAATTTCATTTAGTATATCTTCCAACCAGACATTGTATTTTTTACCTCTAAAAGTACCACTTAGATCATTTAAAAATCTTCCATTTCTTTCCTCGTAACAGTCATGTATTCCTCTACCTTCTTGATTAGAGACCACATTTATAAAAACTGTTTCAACATCTTTACTAATTCCACCATGTTCTTCATTTCTAGTTCTATGGTTTTTAAATAAAAATTTCTCTTGGTTATGGATACTATTTCCTGCTTCTTTGCATGCATGGTGACTTATAGTTAGACACTGGACATTGTAAATTTTACAGTTTTGAATGTTTGGTTATGCTGTATTATTTTAAATTGTGTTGGATTTTGTTTTGACACACAGTTAAGTGTGCCAACTTTTTGCCTTTAAGCTTTGTCAGGGCAAGTCCAGAGTTGCTTGCAGTCAGGAAATTACTTAGCCCTCCTGCTAAGGTGGTACACTCTTGATGATTCTTCTTAATGCCCCATGTATGAAAAACTATTCCACTCAGACTTGTACAGCAGAAACCATTCCCAGCCTTGTGAGAGCACTGGGAATTGTTATGCCTTCTCATTTCCAGTGGGTCTTTTCCTGGCCTAGGGTAATTTCCTTTCACATAAGAGAACTCAGCAAAATGCTTGAGGGTATTTGTAGAGTTCCAGAGCTCTGTCTTTCTCAGCAACTCCCTTCTTTCTGGTAATTTGTCTTGAAAATTCTACTTGCCTTGGCCAATATCTGCCTTTCAGCTCAACAAGACTTCTGGGGTCTGTTTGGGTTCCATTTTTACTTTTTCTGTACTGCAGTCTGGAAATTACCTCCAGGTAGTATGGTACAATCATAGGGCTGACCTTGTTTATTTCCTTTCTTTCAGAGGTCATGGATCTGCTCTGCCTGTTCTCCAATGTGTGTAAATAGTTGTTTCATATATTTTTTCCACTGTTTCTGCCTATTTAAGGTGAGAGAATGTGGTCGCTATTATTCCATCTTGGCTTGTAGTGGAATATTTATGATGAAACAAACATAAATATAGAATTTTACTTTTAAGAACTTTTAGAGTACAGCATGACCTTCATCTTAGGTCTAACTGAACTATAATTAGTCTGCCTTTCAAATATAAAACCTGTATTAAGTATTAGGATGTAGTTGCTTCTCTGTGTCTTGAATAGCGAGTTCACATAGGAAGAAGGTATGTAGGAGGTTTTTGAAAGAGGAGGAGAATTATTAAGAACATAGAAGAAGATACAACATCAAGGTAACTGTTGGATTGGCTGGGTTCCTTGATTCAGCAAATATTCCGTGAACAAACATTTTTGCCAAATACCTGTTATCCTGGCTTTCCCACCGGCTGGAGCCAGCCGAGGATCAAGTGCAGCCAAGTATGGCTAGGACCTTTGGACTCCCAGGGGCTCCCTCTGTACTTGCTCGGAACTGCTGTGACTGCCTCCCTCTTTTCGTCCTTGGGACGCCATTGTTAAAGGTCAGCACCATCCTTAGATCCAGGCAAGATGGTTTTCTGTCCTGAGCCCTGTGCTTTCAACATGTGTATTTCACAGATACAGAAAACGTAAGTTTATTAAAACACACAATATCCTGTCACTGGGATCCAGAGCTCAGCTCTGATGTAGTACAGTGTGTAATTTCATACACCTACTTTCATGACTCATGCTATTCGGGACCCAGGGTAACACTTATCCACAACTCGTGCCCAAAATGCTTTTAGGCAACAGGTGATAGCATATGAGTGTCCTGAAGTCTGTGTTTGATTATAGTAGATGTTAGAAATCGATGCTGCTTTGGCATGAGGATTTGAGTAGCAGAGATGTATAGTAAAGAGAAGACAGATTAACTGTTGAGTATCTCCTCTCAGATAACTTGAATACAATAGGTTCTTGCACAGTGAAATATCATTTTCCAGTTCTGCTGAGTGCTCATGTGTTTCCTCATGTTCCAATCTGTGGTTCCAGAGCATAGTTCACAGCAATTGCATATGGTAGTTGATAAATAGTTTGCAGTATTTATTCGTATTGTTTTAAAATGTGTATATATGTAGGCTTAAATGTAACATGAGTAAAATGCAATACCATTTCTTTACAGTGTTGACTAAATGGTTACTAAGTACTAGAACATTGTGCCAGTATGAGTTTTCCAGGAAGCAAATGCCAAGACAGAGTCGGGAGTGCAAGAGATTTATTTGGAGAGATGCCTGTGAAAGGCACAGGGAAGAGGGAGCAGGAGTGGGCAGGAAAAAGCCTTTGGACCACAAAGTAGATCTAACACCTATGAAAGGAGAGAGGAAAATAAGGAAATTTGAGTAGAAAGAGTCTCAGACTTCAGTAATGCTTAGAGAAAATGTTGACCAGCCCAATAAAAAATTAGTTTTAGTTTTACCTGAGCCCTTGCTCCTACAAACATTAAGACCTGCAGAGTTTCCATTTCTCTCAGAGCTAAACCTCTGTGCCCTAAGTGTAGCAATAGGATGCTAGTGGCTTGTTTTTTTTATGCTCACTCTGTTGTTTCAGGATTCTGATTCTTAATTTTAACTTGTCCCAATGCATTTAAAATGTGCCAGAGCCCCTTATTCTGGCCAGAGCTGTATCAGATGGATAAAAGGAGGGGCAAGGTGGGAGTGGCAGTGGAGATGGAGGTGGCGGGCAGAGTGAAAAGACTGGTAGTATTTGGTGTAAATTTTGCCAAGATTGAAACTAGGAATGAAGAGTGAATGTTGTAAGGCAGGAAAAACATACTGTCTTCAGAGAAATTGAACACTGAACTTAATGACAGCCCACAACTGACATAGTGAACTTTTTGTCTTAAAGAGAAAAGTAGTATAACGGATCCACTCTTAAGACACACTTGCAAGTGTTGTTTTAAGGTGTCAAACAAATCAGTGCATGCTAAAAAATATTAGGAAACCTTAAGCTCATTCTCAAGATTTGCATCAAATCAGACCCACCTGGCTCTGTTACTGTTTTCAAAAGGCTAAATGCTTGGCAGACAGTATAGGTATTTGGGGAAATTTTAGAAATGCATATATTAGAGCAAACTGGTTGTCTCCAGAAAGTGACTGTTATTGGGAGCACTGAATTACTATGTTACTGTGCAAATGAATACAAAATAATGGGCGCGGCATCCAGATGGCAGCACTTATACACTGTTTGGCTTTGGAATAGTCACTTGACCCCTCTGTGCCTTGGATTCCTCATCCATAGCAGAAGGATAATGATAGCTCTTATCTCCTTTAGGATACGGTGATGATGAAATGAAATTATACCTGTGAATAAAACACTAGAATGGGCCCTGGCATCTACCAACCTTTCAATAAGTATTATTTATAATGATTGTTTCTTTATCCATCTGTATTTGCTCCCTTCCATGGATTGATTATACTTCTAAGCTAAGCTGGCTGCTTTGCAATCTGTGTTCATTAGAAGAGCGTTGAGTGGATCAGTTCAAACTTATCACCATTACAAATTACTAAAATAAAACAGCTCAAGGATCCTGTGATAATAGCAGTGGAGCACCCTTGCAGCAAAAGATGAGGTGGATGAGGGTGCATTGTCCATTTAAATCACTGCCATCAATCTACCACACAAGTTTTGAGATGATTCTTCTAAAGGGCAAAAAAAAAAAAAAAAAGAGTTTCTTTTTCATGCCTGTTCTTGAAATATGCTGCAGATGCTCTGAAAAACATGGACAAGAAGTGGGAGGTAAGAGTTCTTAGATGAGATTTAAGATATTACTTGCCAAAGAGTTTTGGTTTGGATTTCTTATATTTCAAAATTGTGTCCCACAGGTCTCCATAGCGACATCTTGAAGTTGATTGAGTGGCTGATGAGAAAAGCACATGGTTCTCTCTGACACTTTAGGGTCTCTGCTCTGCTACTGTCCAGCATTCACCCCCAAAGACCAAGCAGCCATGGGACCAGAAATCTATATATTCCTTTGGAATTCCCAATTGGTAATAGCAACAGGGAATATGGGAGTT
This sequence comes from Antilocapra americana, assembly GCA_007570785.1. Lineage (NCBI taxonomy): Eukaryota > Metazoa > Chordata > Mammalia > Artiodactyla > Antilocapridae > Antilocapra > Antilocapra americana. The sequence goes on from ML660772.1 coordinate 31,118,935, forward strand.
TTCAGGCCTTGAAAGTAACTTGAAATCATTAAATCGAGTTCTATTTGACCTGGTTAGGTTTGCTAAGATTTCTTGCTTCCATTCTGGCCAACCTCAGGATGGATTAGAAACCATAATCTCTCTCATTTTCCCCCAGGATTCAATTCTAAATAGTTTTCCTTCTTGAGATGCAGACCTTGGAGGACTAGACCTAAAATATGCAAGTCCATCCTCACTAGCTTCTCAGCCCACCTTTGAGTTCCAAGTCCATCTCTGAAGAATTATTCTCTCCTCAACACTGGACATTTCAAGGGAGAGGGAGCTCACCAGGAGCGTCCATTATGTCTGAGGATAACCCTCTCTCTGAGAAGACAGCTTGGGGGAATACAAAGGTTCCTAAGACAAAGTTCACCCCCTCCAACACTCACAGAGGGTTGTGTGCCACCATGAGACAGGCCTCAGCTCTGAAAATGGATCCCTTCAGTCTCTTCCAGGCTCAACATCCCAGGTTCCATCCACTTGCTCATTTATCACGGCTTAGAATTTTCTCCCTCTCCTCTTCACAATTCTTAAATTGCTTTGGGGCCACTTGCCTCTAAAAGTGAGGCCTCTGGCATGAAATCCTTGACTCCAGGTGTGACAGAGCCAGGTGGATAAATGATAACCAATGAGGCAGATTATTTCAGCTCAGGAAGCTTGTAGAGAAATCTTAGACTATAGACTATACTCAGTAAGTACTTTTGTCTGTTCTTAGGATGGTTAAGGTGTCCAGGCAGTTGTTTTCTTCTTCCTGCTTTGAAGTTCCATGAAGAACTTGACATCACCTACTGTAATCCTCACATTTCTTTTTCTCTATTCTGGCTGCGCTGGGTCTTAGCTGTGGTGCTAAGTTGCAGGCTCTTAGTTGCCACATGTGGGCTCTTACTTGTGGCATGCAGGACCTACTTTCCTGTCCAGAGATCGAACCTGGGCCCCCTGCACTGGGAACTCTAGCCTCTCACTCTTATTAAAAATCTGCCCCATCTCACCCCAGATCCTGCCCAAGAATCCAAATACTTTGTGCTATAGGAAAACTGACAGAACTGGCCCCCAGGTAATAAGATATTTTCAGGAGAAATTTTTTATGAGCCTGGATTCTTGCATCTTCCTATACTTAGAAAGTTATGACCAACCTAGACAGCATATTAAAAAGCAGAGACATTACTTTGCCAACAAAGGTCCATCTAATCAAGGCTATGGTTTTTCCAGTGGTCATATATAAAGAAAGCTGAGCACAGAAGAATTGATGCTTTTGAACTGTGGTGTTGGAGAAGACTCTTGAAAGTCCCTTGGACTGCAAGGAGATCCAACCAGTCCATCCTAAAGCAGATCAGTCCTTGGTGTTCATTGGAAGAACTGATGTTGAAGCTGAAACTCCAATACTTTGGCCACCTCATGCAAAGAGCTGACTCATTGGAAAAGACCCTGATGCTGGGAAGGATTGAGGGCAGGAGGAGAAGGGGACAACAGAGGATGAGATGGTTGGATGGCATCACCAACTCAATGGCCATGGGTTTGGGTGGACTCCAGGAGTTGGTGATGGACAGGGAGGCCCGGCGTGCTGTGGTTCATGGGGTCGCAAAGAGTAGGACACAACTGAGCGACTGAACTGACTGAAAGCATTCAAAATAAATCTGTTTCTCATGACTAGTTGCAACATTCTACCAAGATACATGCTTGGTTGCACATACCCTCTTCACCAAAATCACATTTATACCAACCTCCCCTCTTGTTATTGGAGTATAGTTGATTTACAGTGCTGTATAAGTTTCAGGTGCATGACAAAGTGAATCATTTATAACATATATATTTATACACTCATTCCTTTTCAGATTCTTTTCCTGTAAAGGTTATTACTTTTAGCAGTGTGTATATGTTAATCCCAAATTCCTACTAATGTATGACTCCTCCCAATAGTAATTTTTCACTGCCCTATACTCTTAATATTTTTCTAATTTTCTGCAAGTATGCTAAACTTCAGCAAAGTCTATTTGAACATTTATCTTGCATCAACAGTTACAACTTCAGTGGAGTTGTTGCTCAGCTACAACCTCTGACAAGCTTAGGAATATACACGTGCATGTGGGAAGTGTCATTAGCTACACGAGGACATGCCACATGGTTTCTGTAAAGCAGTAGTGAGCGTGCTCATGTGACCTAGGGGTTCATTTGCAATCACCATTAACCAAAATAATGAGGCAACGTCTGCATACCCTGGAGAGTCTAACAGAAGAGTTAGAGGTTTTCAAGGGCTGCAAGTGAAAGAATTCCAGCTGCTAAAAGGCTTGTGATTTGATAATGAGAATGCAGGGGGTATTTATGGGATTTTTTGTTTGTTTTGTGACCTCAGACTTGGTAGGGTTTTTAGAGCCAAGCTGTATATAAACTCGTTTGTTGAAATCAAAAAGAGTCAGTTGGACTGAAAAGTAAGCTAGGTGACGGAAGGGCACTTCTTCACCTCAAATGGAAATAGGTAGTTTTGTGTATATATACTCATGTTTGCCTTATGACTTAAATACTAAGGATAGTGACAAATAGGTAAGACTATTTATATCTTGCTTTTTATTAATCACTCCCTGATAGAAAGTGTCTTACCCAAACAGAAACAAAAACTTCCCCTTGGGGAGATGATTCTGTATTTCTAAGTATTAGCAACGGTCTCATCAATTGTCCTATAAACCCTTTAGCCCATCTTGACTATTCTGGGTACCATGCTTTGATTGAATATCTCTGCCTTAACCTAGAATACTTCTTTATCTCATTTGGATGACCGTGAAGGTCATACCACGTCCTTGCTATCTTTGGGTGTTTCCTTTTAAAGAAAGATGGTTAGAGAAGGTGACCTTCTGATACACTCCTCATGGTTTAACATGAGGCACACTAGCTGTTTTCTGTGAAATAAGCAGCTTTCCCAAACAGTGACCCTTACTCATCATTAAGGCTTTCACAGGGGATTAAAAATCACCCTTTCAAGTTAAAAATAGGTTAACCAAATTTGCCGACCACTCATTTTAGTGTACTGTATTCCTGTGCAATTTGAAAGGTAGAAAGACACAGTCTCATGGCTTACAGCAAAGAATTTGCTTGAAGGTTACAGATTTTTTGATGGGTTATAAATGGGATTTCACTCACAGGGGCAAATCTCTCTTGTAATCCTGAAGGCATTATTTAAAAAAAAACTGCACAGTTACTTTATGCACAATAGTTTTGACATTTTATCAGCATGCAATTAAAATCCCTTTGTCTAAGGCTCTGGCTCCAAACTCTTGAATAAATAGGAGCCAGAATGAACTGTGTTATGCATTTCAGAAAGAAGAAAGAAATGAATTTGACAACTGGTGCGGCTCCATCCCCAGGAGGGAGTGAGCAGTGCAGTGCTGCCCTCTGCCGGGCCGCAGCGGAAACACACAGGATGCATTGTGTTTGCCAAGAAAGTCTTCCCGAGGAAGCGTCTCCAGTCACTTCCCTGGGAATAGTCTGGCTGCCTATTCAACACGGAGACTTTTCTTTCAGCCAAAGAGCAAGAGAAACCCAGTAAGCTAAGTAATAGAGCAGAAAACAAAATATGTTAAACTCCTCTGCTGAGCACTGAATGCTTCTGTCTCCCCAAATTCATATGTTGAAGCCCTAATCCCCAGTGTGATGGTATTTGGATTGGAGTCACTGGCAAATAATTAGCTTATGAAGGCACAGCCCTCGTGAATGGGATTAGTGCCTTTATGAAACAACTGCTCTCACCCATATTGTAAATAAGCTGTTTGTTTCATGCGTGTATGCTTAGTCGTGTCTGACTCTTTGCAACTCCTTGGACTATATAGCCTTCCAGGCCCATCTGTCCATGGGATTTTCCCGGCAAGAATACCGGGAAAGAGTGGGTAGCCATTCTGTTCTTCAGGTCATCTTCCCTATGAAGGGATCAAACCCAGGTCTCCTGCATTGGCAGGCAGGTTCTTTACAACTGAACCACGTGGGAATCCCCAAATCAACTATATTCCAATATAAAATAAAAATTCTTTTTAAATGTTCTTTCTGCATTGATTTGAATGATCACATGATTTTTTTCCTTCTTTCTGTTAATGTGGTGTGGCACATTTATTGATTTGTAATTGTTGATTCATCATTGCGTCCTAGTGATAAGCCACACTTGATCATGGTGTATGATCCTTTTATAATGCTGTTGAATTCAGTTTGTTAGTATTTTGTTGAGGATTTCTCATTCAGTTGGTACTTTGATCTTAGAGTTCCCAGCCTCTAGAACTGTCAAAAAAAAACGTGATCTGGTCCTGGCCAATGAAATATAAGAACAAGCCAAGGGGTGGGGGAAGTGTTTTTCCTCCCTGAGAAAAACAAGAGATGCAGGAGAAGAAAGCTACATTTGCCCCTTCATCCCTCCCTGCTTATAGAGCTGGTATGTGAGGCTGGGCTACCTGGGACCTGGCAGAATCTGGAGACAAGCAGGTTTTAATTCTCTGGATGAAACCACTGAGCTGCCAACCACCCTGGAAAAGCAGCTCTGAACTTCTTGTTCCTTATGGTTTAAGCTCCTCTGGTTGACTCTTCTGTTCATTAGCTCTGAGTATGTTTCAGCCAGTACAGATGATCTAAAGTCTGGGCAGGAGACAATGCTTCCTTACTCCACAGCCTACAGGAGTATTGGAACTAGCTGACCTACATTCTGTTAATTGTCTTCGTTGCTATATTGATTGTTCAATGACCTAAGAGCCCCAAGGATCATGGTTCAGCAAGACTCAGGGATGTGTAAAAGCAGGCTGTATATCCAAGCTGAAGCTGACTTCTAAAATGTGGTTTGACCAGCACCAAAATCCTCCACTCAGCATATAAAATAAAATGAAATGAATGTCCTTATACCCTGCTTTCAGGTTTGAAAGTCTATTGGTAGAGATTTATTTTCTCAGGGTTTTGTCTTCATGAGTCTTCTCTTAAATTACACATTTTCCTGTACAGAGACTAGTGTCTTACACTCTTATTAGCTCACATGTTAACTAAGATGGGGAAATATAAGTCAGGGACAAAATGAACAGTATTTTAATCTATGAGTTGGTTGGGATCTTTGAGATCACCTGATCTCATACTTTCCTTTCATAGATGAAAAATTATGTGGACCAGAGAGGTTCAGTGGTCTACCCAGTCAATCTCCACCTTAGCGCCAGAACCCTGGTTTCTAGGCTTCCAGTCTGGGGGATTTTATACTCTCCTGCCATCTTCAAATTACCTGTGTGAATGGCACATTGGCCCATTTTAAACACCTGGAGGAACTTTGCTGTAATTTCTGTATGTGGGTCTGGAGTCCGTGGGTTTGAAACTTCATTTGAATAGTAAACATGGCTTTTGCAGTATGAGAAGAGCTGATGGACCCTGGAGGGAGCAGACGCAGAGCTGGTGGCCTCGAGGGTTTGCTGAGGTCCAAGCCTGCTCTTTCTCTCTATCTTCTAGAAAGGGCAGTTCTCACTAGTTCTGCCTCCGTTTTTACTTAGCTGGTAGATTAAACAGGTTTATTTTTAATAAACAACCCATTTAACAAAATGGGCTAACCCATTTTGGCATTTGTTAGCCCACTTTACCAAACATGCTATATTTACAATAGCATTAAGTTCTTCAGAGATATCTGTTTCTGAGACTTTTATATTAATCACTGCTATGTATGTTTATTGAAATTTTAGAGCCTTTATGGGATCTTCAAACAAGAGTATTTCTCAAAATGTTAGGTCATATTATTCAGACATATTCTCATATTTTTGTCAAGCTTTTAAGGATCTACAAAGAAATGCATGTACCATTTAAAGAAAGTGTGACTTTCAATTTTAAAACAGCAAGAATTTGTTGAAACATCAACAGTAATCCATCTCTGCTTTAGACATGCAGTTTTTAAATATATTATTTTTCAAAACGGCTACATTTGTGATTATTTTTGTTGTTTGCTTTTGCAAAGACACAGCTATCTACAGTCCTTCAATTCCGCACATTTATCAAATCATAAATTCTGGAACAATTTCTGTGTTCTCTTGCCCTCTGCTGGCTAAATTGAGACCTTTTTTGGAAACACACCCATCAGCCACCTTATGATCACCAATGTGCACCCTCTGACCTGTTCATTGTTAGGTCCATCTGGCAAAAGTCTCCTTAATCTTTATGCTAGAGGTAAGAATCTACCTTGAGGCTCCATTTCTCATTGAGATACCCATGACCTGATGGTTCCAGCTCACGACACGTGTCCATTCTCAACCATTTTTGTATTTACCCCTGCATCCTTTGATTAGCACCTTATTGTATACTGTACTATTCCTGACTTGTCTCTACTGCATAATTTAGCAGATATATCAGTGTGTAAATATAAGCTGTATCATTCTGTCTTGGCTATTAATTGCTTGGTATTTGTCTTGTTTTCCCAGTGTTACTGTCAGTTCTCTAAGCCTTCATCAACTGAATTTAGAAGAGGCCTCAGTCATGGAAATCAAGCCTTCACACATTCCCCAGTCTTTCCTGAGTGATGTGGGAATGCTCATTCTGGCTGTGATCTGCTTCCTGGGCATCCCCTAGTCTCCTTGCAGTGGTCAAGATGGACCACACACACTTGGGTAAGGTCAGCCCTTCCCTAGAGAGCTCAGTGGAGGAGTGTGAACCAGCTCATGGTCTTAGACCTGATTCCCCCCCTCTCTCCTACTGGCGGTGAGCCCCAGCTGTTGTTACTGAGATTCTGCTACCCTGCTGCTCTCCTCTTCTACCTCGTTCTCACAAGCCTGATGTTCTGGGGTAAACTCTGAGTAACTGCTACTCTGGATTCCTACTTTTCTATTTACATCTAAGTTAAAATTTGCATTATTCTGTCTCCTATTTATTCTGAAGGTACAAGCTTTTCTCTCACTCTGTATTAATCTGTATCTTTTTTTTTTTCCCAGCAAGAGGGTATGTGAGTAGATTGGAATTTGAGTGGCTGGCATTATTTTCCTATGGGAAAGCTGCAGAAGTTCTCTTTTGATGTCTTTTTTTTTGTTGTGTGTGGTTTTCTCAATGAGATGAGTGAGAATAGGGGAGGAGAGAGAGAGAACGTGAATAGCTGTCTAGGAGAGCAGGAGGCTGAAAGACAGGACAGTGTGACTGCCTACGAGCACTGACTGAGGTACCACTTGAAGTCTGTGGTAATAAATGGAAAGTAAGACCAGTCAGGATGATCATGAACTTTTCTCCAACCACGTTCAGTTCAGCTGCATCCTGTTGTGGTTTTGCCAAATGAGTACAAAGAAATGTGCAAAACAGATAGGAGGAAAACTTCAAAGCTCTCCTGTGAAGGACGAAAGTAGAATTGAACAAAAAGGGAGACACACCACGTTCTTGGATCAAACAGCACAGTGCCAGATGCCAGTTCTCCCAAGCTAATATGAACATTTATGATGACTATGTTTAAGTGACCTCCCCCCCCCCCCCCCCGGAATCAGAAAGCTGATTCCAAACAAGAATACTCAGGAAAACTCTGGGAAAAAAACACACTGGAAAAAAGATAGGAACAGTCTGTGCAAAAAAAGGAAAAAAAAAAAAAAAAAAACAGAAAATGTCCCTTATATATCTAAACAGCTGCTCAATCTTGCTTATATTAAGAGAAAATTGAATTATAACTGTTTTAAAATACAAATGCTCACCTGTCTGGCAAAAGTCAAAACGTTTAATAGTACTCTGTGTGGCTGAGGCTGTGGAGAAACAGGTATTCTCATAACTGTTGGGAGTTTGCATGCCTGTTGACTTAGCGGTTCTATTTTTAAGAATCTCTATAAATTCATGACTATGTGCAGGGAGTTATTCATTCTGACATTGTTTATAATTTCAAAAGATTTTAAACAATGCAAATATCCATCAATAGGGAATTTGTGACATAAAATATAGAAAAGCTGTTAAAAAAGAAAAAATGGCTCCCTTGTTAGGAGCTTGCTTTTGCAAGATTCAGAACCAAGATTATTAAGTATAGAGCCTTACCTTTTGTATAAGGAAATAAAAATATTTATTTTTGCCCAAAACAGAGGTCATGGAATAAACCAAAAATTAGTAGATAAGAAAGAAATGAAAACAGTAGCTGGCTCTCAAAAAAAGTTAGTAAATATGATTTCCTAGAAGGAGCAGGAGAAAAGGCCCAAGAAGACAGAAGAGGAGGTTACACTTCTCTAAATATAGTGAACAGTGGAAATAGCTTACAAATTTTAAAACTGATAATAAAATAAAATGAAAGAGGAAAATAAAATCAAACCCTAACATGGAAAACAAACGAATTTCATGTGTATAACTGATTGAAGGACCATGTATGTTTCCTTGTTGACTGTCCACTTATGAGCTTTTCTGGTAAGGCTTGCTCTTCATACTCCAACCATGGAAAGCTGTGGAATTTGTATAGCTTACCTCAATTTATTGGTTGCTTTCTGTTGTCTATCTTTTCCTACTGAACAGTCAGCTCCAGTGGACGGGGATTGGTATTTGTTTTGTTCACTGATAATCCAAACAGCTCACACAATGTCTGGCATATAATAAGAATTCAATAAATATTTGTTGAATGAATTAAGCTCCTTGTGGGCAATGAAGCCATTTCTCTCTCTTTATTTTTTAGTCTTTTTAAAAAAATTTAATAAAGACCTAGTTTATAGCACAGGGAACTCTTGCAGTACTGTGAAATGGCCTATATGGGGAAAGAATCTAAAAAAGAGTGGATATATGTATATGTATCACTGACTCACTTTGCTGTACACCAGAAACTAAGATAACATTGTAAATCAACTATATTCCAATTTTTTAAAGACAAAGTGCCAGGAGCTGTCAGGATGCCCCCTTCCTCGGATGACAAGTTCACAAGACTAAGAAGGAAACTGCAAAGCAGATTTTCTTTCAGGGCATCCCAGGGCAAGGCCCCTCCTGGTATTTTTCTTGGGAAGTTCTGTTTATGCTCGGAACATTAGCTCATCTCAGCAGGTCAGTCCCAGTTAGTAAGAATTCATCCTGAGATAATTCCCCCAGACCTTGTCAAGGACCAGAGGTGAATTCCCTTCCCCGAGGACAAAGGAGGAATAAAAGGGACATTTAAATAGATTACTACACCTCCTACTCATTACTGGGGAGTTTACCAAGAGTTCTCTGGTGGTCTTGGGAAGGCCACCACCAGAGGGGCTCATACTTGGATCACCTTTCCACCTCCCACTCCCCGACCACTCCACGGTGGAGGCTCCCTTCCTTGAAGAGACCAACGTGGATGGGACTTACGAATGCTCGTAACTGTGGCCAACATAGTTGGAGACATTGATTGCTTTAGGATAGTGTAGACATAGGAATTCATTATAGTAGTTATAAGGTTAATAGGGTTTTATTGTTAAAGCAGTGCTGCTAAACTGTCTCTTTGTCCTCTTTCCTCATAAGAACTGGAGTATCAGAACAGAATGAGACAAGTAGTGGTTGAGATTACTAGAATAAAACAGTTTCAAGCTTAGCCCTTCCCTCTAGCCTCTACGCAGCTGCACCCAATAAGAGAAATGTAACCTTTCTACTTAGATTGATGTACTTATCATGACTGAATTAAGTATGCTGAAGACAATCAAATAGTAAACATACTATTGTTAAATCTGATTACGCAGAAATCTGACTTCTGCAAGGGGAATGTTTCGATGATACATTGGGGAATGAGCTCAATGATAAGGTTGCTATGGAAGATAGAAAATAAAAGATTGTATAGAACGATAGGTGATGTAATGGGGATGTTGTTTGGCTATAAAACTGTAAACCAACAACAATAAACGAGAGACTGCTCCATCAGCACATTGACTCAGTTCAGCACTTCGCTGATGCCACTCATCCCTCAAGACCCTTGGATCCAACCGGGGCTGGTCCCTGGTAACAAAGAATTTAAAAAATTTTAAAGTAAAAGCATAGAAAATTGAAGTATAGTTATTTTACAATGTTGTGTTAGTTTCAGGTATACAGCAAAGTGAGTCAGTTTGTGTGTGTGTATATATATATATATATTCTTTATATATATGTATTTTTTCAGATTATTTTCCATTATAGGATAAGATATTGAATATAATTTCCTGTGCTATACAGTCAGTCAGTTCAGTCACTCAGTCATGTCCGACTCTTTGCGACCCCATGAACCACAGCATGCCAGGCTTCCCTGTCTATCACCAACTCCCAGAGTACACCCAAATCCATGGCCACTGAGTCGGTGACGCCATCCAGCCATCTCATCTTCTGTTGTTCCCTTCTCCTCCTGCCCTCAATCTTTCCCAGCATCAGGGTTTTTTCCAGTGAGTCAGCTCTTCGCATCAGGTGGCCAATGTGTTGGAGTTTCAGCTTCAACATCAGTCCTTCCAATGAACACCCAGGACTGATCCCCTTTAGGATGGACTGGTTGGATCTCCTTGCAGTCCAAGGGACTCTCAAGAGTCTTCTCCAATACCACAGTTCAAAAGCATCAATTCTTCTGAGCTCAGGTTTCTTTATAGTCCAACTCTCACATCCATACATGACCACTGGAAAAACCATAGCCTTGACTAGATGGACCTTTGTTGGCAGTACAGTTTACGTATTGCTGAAGCCTGGCTTGTAGAATTTTGAGCATTACTTTACTAGCCTGTGAGATGAGTGCAATCGTGCAATAGTTTGAGCATTCTTTGGCATTGCCTTTCTTTGAGATTGGAGTGAAAACTGACCTTTTCCAGCCCTGTGGCCACTGCTGAGTTTTCCATATTTGCTGGCATATTGAGTGCAGCACTTTCACAGCATCATCTTCTAGGATTATATTAATCCAAAACTCCTAATTTATTCCCCACCCCCAGCTATCCCCTTTGGTAACCACAAGTTTGTTTTCTACATCTGTGAGTCTTTCTGTTTTGTAAATAAGTTCATTTAAATCATTTTTTAGTATTGCACATATTAGTGATATCATATGATATTTGTCTTTCTCTGACTTCACATAATAAGATAATCTCTAGGTCCATCCATGCTGCTGCAAATGAAAGAAGCTGTTTCTTATATGCTCTTTCTTTAATGCTCCAAAACTAGTAGTGGGCTAGTACAGGAATTACTAAATATATTTATTTGTCTGAGCCCAGATGATTTTAGCAGAACTCCAACTGCATTTCTGTCCTCATTGTTGCTATTCATGTCTGACCAACAGCCCGGGACCCCATCCCTGGGACTTCATCTGCAGCTGGCAGTCCCTAGCAGCTAAGACATTGCCCAGGTTCGTGCTGTGTTGACTGTGGCTCAAACTGCCAACGGTTTACCCTTTCTCCTTTTGCGTACAAACTTCCAGCAGAGCTGCTTTGCAGATATTTCAGAAGTATGTCTCCATTTCTTTCTAGTCAGCTTATAATGACCAGCAGTGAATGTTTGGGATTTAGAAATAAGTCTCTTTTTAAAATGGCTATATACAAACGAAGAAATTTCTTTCAGTAGATCAAATTCCATAATAAACTGCATAGATCAAACTCTCACTAAAAATAGCATCAACCTTCCCACATTCCTCTCATCATTTCATCCTCTCCGTAAAATTTACTAGCAGGCTTCAGTTTGGAGTTCACTTCCTAGAAAATTTTGCTCTGGGAGTGATTTGAACTAACTTGGATTTGAACTAATTTATCTTCTTGGGGCTCAGTTTCCATGATTTCAGCAACACTTATGTTTCCAAGTTGCTAGAAATACAAGCAAATATTTATGTCAGTCTCTTAGCACAGTGCCTGTTCTTGGCTGAAGAATGCTGTTAATAAAAACAGGCCTCCTATTCCCACTAAAGATTGTAGGGAAAAGGGACTGGAAGGAAATATTAGTATATCAAAATGTGGGCAGTCATTACTGTGGGGTGTTGAGATTATTGTGCTTTTTATCTTGGTGATTTAAACTTTCCTGGACTTGCCATATCTTGTAAAATGATTATATAGTAGTTTTATAATCAGAAAATGTTAATAAAAGATCATTTTTATAACCTTTAACAGTTAAATTTTTTTTTCTTCCCATGATTCTGTCCCATGTCTCAATAATAACTCACAACAAAAAATCCAACTAACTAAATGAATTCATGTTGGTTCATTTTATTAACAACCAAAATAATTGATATGAACACATTGATCAGGACCCGAAGAAAAATCATCCTGTAAACAAATGTGAATAAGAATGAAAACTGAGGACTTGATCTTTAGCACAAGTGTTGGAGTAAATCAGAAATTTTAGGACCTAGTGAGCAGATGACAAGTCTTTACTAGGTTGGTGCAAATGTAATTGCAGTTTTGAACTCTGAATTTTAAATCATTATAACTAGGCTCAAGCACATCTTTATTAATCAAAATAGGAACCAATACAGTCAACACATTTTTGCCAATGAGAAATAAGTTTGTTTATTCCTGTAGTGTAAAAATCTATGCTTTGGGATTCAATGAACTCTTGGAAAGCATTTTTTGCCTCCTGCTGATTGTGGAAGCATTTTCTCTGCAAAAAGTTGTCAAGATGTTTGAAGAAGTGGTAATCGGTTGGTGAGAGCTTGGGTGAATATGGCAGATGAGGCAAAGCTTTGTAGCTCAATTCATTCAACTTTTGAAGCATTGGTTATGCGACGTGTGATCAGGCTCATTATGGAGAAGAGTAGGGGCCCTTTCTACTGACCAATGCCAGCTACAGGTCTTGCAGTTTTCGGTGTTTTCTGCTGAGCATACTTCTCAGATGCAATGGTTTTGTTGGGATTCAGAAAGCTGGAGTGGATCAGACAGGTAGCAGACCACCAAACAGGGACCATGACCTTTTTTTTTGGTGCAAGTTTGGCTTTGGGAAGTGCTTTGGAGCTTCTTCTTGGTCCAACCACTTAGCTGGTCATTGCTTTTCGCCACAAGTAACAATCCGATTAAGAAATGGTTGGTTTGTTGTTGTTGCGCAGAATAAGGGAAGACGACACTTCAGAAAGACAATTTATTTGATTTTCAGTCAGCTCCTGAGGCACCCACTTATCAAGATTTTTCATCTTTCCAACTTGCTTCAAATGCTGAATGACCATAGAATAGTCGACGTGGAGTTCTTCAGCGACTTTTCATATAGTTTTAACAGAATCATATATTTTTTAACAGAATCAGGTTCAATGATTCTCTCAGTTGTCAACTTCTGATGGCCGGCCACTGTGCTTCTCATTTTCAAGGCTCTTGTCTCCTTTGCAAAACTTTTTGAACCATCACTGCACTATACATTTGTTCACAGTTCCTGGGCCAAGTGGTGTTGATGCTGGAAGTTGTCTCTGCTGCTTTATGATTCATTTTGAGCTTTAATAAGAAAATTACTCAAATTTGCTTTTTGTCTAACATCATTTCCTATTCATTGGAAGGACTGATGCTGGAGCTGAAACTCCAATATTCTGGCCTGATGCAAAGAACTGACTCACTGGAAAAGACCCTGATGCTAGGAAAGATTGAAGGCAGGAGGAGAAGGGGATGACAGAGGATGAGATGGTTGGATGGCATCACTGACTCATTGGACATGAGTTGGAGTAAGCTGCGGGAGCTCGTGATGGACAGGGAAGCCTGGCATGCTGCAGTCCATGGGGTCTCAAAGAATCAGACACGACTGAGTGACCGAACTGAACTGATTTCCCTAGTCTAAATAAATATAATAAAATAAACGACAAGTAATAAGTCATCAGCAAAAAAAAAACCCATAAAGAAATGTACATTAAAATAATGATGTATAACATAACCACATTTATTTAAGAATGTATTCTCATAGCAAATAGCAAAGTTCAACAATGCAAAACCACAATTACTTTTGCACCAACATAACATTTCTTTATTTATGGCTGTGCTGGGTCTTCATTGCTGAGCAGGCTTTTCTCTAGTTGAGGCAAATGGGGGCTATTCTCTAGTTGTGATGTGCAGGCTTCTCATTGCAGTGGCTTTCTTTTTGTGGCACATGGCCTCTAGGGAGCATGGACTTCAGTAGTGTGGGCACAGGCTCAGTAGTTGCAGATTCTGAGCTTTAGCGCACAGGTTCAGTAGTTGTGGCTCACGGGCGTAGTTGCCCCATGGCATGTGGGATCTTTCTGGCCAGGGATCAAACCTGTGTCCCCTGCATTGGCAGGCAGATTCTTTACCACTGAGCCACCAGGGAAGCCTGTAAGTTTTTTAAAGTGCTGGCTAACAGAGTGGCCTCCATGAGCCAGAGAGCAGAGTCGGGAGTGCATGCCTCCTGTGGAGAGCTGCACCCTCTCTCTTTGCTGGGAAGGGATCCTCTGCAGTGGCCCTTCTGGAGGGTCATGCATGGAGCAGCCAGGCTGGAAGCCCTCATGCATGCTCCAGCCCACCCTTGGTGGTCAGCATGGAGAAAGATGTCACGGCCAGGTTATGCATGTCCCCACAACCAGATGGCTGTGTTTGTACCATTGGGTGGGGGGAGGTGGCTGAGGCCCCTTATCAGAGACTGGAACCCAAGAGGGAAGGAAGTGGCCGAATCGGTAGCTGCTGCTCTTTGGACTGCCGGCCACTCCCACCTCCTGTCACTTGCGAGGGCTGTGGTCAGGGTTGCAAGAGGAGCAGTGGGGACAGAGGCGGGCTTTGTGACCACTCAGACCCTGTGCATGAGACTTCTAACCACCCCACGTTTCACAACCGAGGAAATAGGAAGTGAGGGCTTAGAAGGGAGCGTGGGGCTGGCAGCTGTACACTCAGGACTTCAAAGGGCAAGTATTTTCGTCAACACAGGTTCTCTGGTTAGTGAAGATGCTGAAATGCACTTCCTGTGTGGCATTTCATTAATAGGGTGTTGACTAGCTTGCTAACTCTGGACATCTGCAGCTTGTCTCAGAGGTTTGCAGCCTGGAAATCAGAACCCACCATTCATCTCACAGTCCTACTGCATAAAGCAAGGGTCAGTTAGTTACCAACATTGATATTTATTATGGGGGAACTTAGAGAACAGATGACAAGCCACCTCCATAACTCTGGCAGCACCCTCAGACTGCACAGATCGGATTAGGAAATTCATCATAGAAATAGATGAGTCGTTGCACTTATCTCTCTTCTGAAAAACACATCTAATTTTTTCCCTTTCCTTCACTTTCATCCATGTCCACTATGAGCAAGTTTATAAATTTGTTTCCCCCTTCCCCCATTCAGCCCTTTTAAAAGAAGAACCTGAGCAATGTTCCCAGGAAGAAAGTTAGCACCTTTCTCTGCCCAGAGCCTCCCTTGATTAGCGGGTGGAAATTCCCAGGTAAGAGCACCTGCTCATTTGGCTGTGGCTCAAGAACTGAGGTTGGGAGGTTCATGCCCATGGAAGGAAAATAACCAGTTGGATCAGTGGGCAAGAGATGAGAACATAAATAGGCCTGAGACAAAGAAAAGGTCAGCTGCAAGTGGGTCAGGATATCAGAGTGGACGAGTAGGCTCTGGAAGGGAGGCCTGCCAAAGAGAATTTCAGTTCCCACCTCACCCTGAGGGCAGATTACTCAGCATTTCCTATTATTACTATTATTAAGGCCAACCCCAGAGGCCCTAGCAAGGCTGACTGCTGTTAAAACTGGACTATTCTCCTTCTGGCCTCTGGTTCATTCTAAGTAAACGTAGCAGAAGCCTGAGCCAGAAGAGCTGTGTAATTCATCCTCATGTTTAATGCTTTTATTCTTTTTTTTTTAACTTCTCTCAAAAGCCTGAACTGGTCAGGCTTTGGGTGGGCTGACATCAGCTGCTTTGTCTGGTCACATTGTCACCTAATAAGTAACCTTTATTGGTGATTGCTAGGTGCTGACATTTCGTGAAGACTTGACAGGAACATTCCTTTTAATTCTCAGAAGCAGGCCACAAGGTAGATGTTATTATCTGCATTTGCAGAATGAGAAAGCTGAGGCTTAGAGATGTTCATTGCTCAAGGACTGAGAGTCCAACTTGAGCCTTTTCACTGAAGTCCAGGCTCTTCACCTGTACCCTCTACCGCCTGGCAGAGATTAGAAATGGTTTATTGAGCTTAAACACAAATCAGAAGGTGATCCTGGGCAGAAGAGCATGGAGAAAATGAAAAGCACACAGCAGACCAGGAATGTGACAAAAAGAGAAGGATAGAGGGAGGGAAGCATATGCTACTGGTGGAAAATCAGGGTAGGAAGACCACTGCCCCTTTATGGGCACAGAAGGTCCTCCCTAGAGGTTTGTTTACCTTGCTAACATGTCTTCAAGATGGACAGGCTTTGTTATCTTTGCTTTTCATGTATGTGTTCCATGGACTTGTAATAAGAATACCTAGACGATCTGTATTCTTCCAGCCATCAAGGGACCAATGTGTATTCAGTGTGACTGGAGAGGCATCTCTCACACTGTCACTCCATCTCCTATCCTCTCTGGAAATTTCACTCTTCAAGTAACTGGGTCAGGCTGTAGAGGCTGGGCATTGTCTTCAGAAGGCTATTGTTGAAATGTGCATGTTTTCCTTCAAACTCAAACTCCGTGAAGGCAAGGATTTTGTTTTGCTTGCCTTACATCCCTAGGAGCATAGAAAATCATCTTTATAAGTGGAACTAAGAATGTATAAATAAATGAATGAAAGACATGAACAGGAGGCAGAATGTCCCTGAAAGCCTTTGCCGATCCATTCACTTTGCACAGTAGAAAATGGGGAGGAATGGGTTGCAGGGAACATGTTAAAGGGAGATGTGGTGGGGTAGGATTAGGGATGGGAAACTTTGGATCTTGGGGCTTTAGGGCAGGAGACATTGGAGAGCTGGTGGGAAGTGTCACCTCCCCAGCCCACCTCCTCTCCACTTCAATATCAAGGCCTCTGTACTGTCCTCTCCCCCTTCCTTCATTTTCAGGAACAGAGTCTTGATTTAGCAAAGCTTAAATCACTAGTTTTAATTCTTCTCCAGCATTTTTATGAGCACAGGTATTCCTCCTTTAAGAAAAACCAAACAAACAAAAATGAAACTTGGTTTCACTCTGTAGTTCTTTCTAAGTCATCACCCTAACAAAACCATTGATATCATATCATTCTTCTCCTCAAAAGCTTTTGTCATCTTGTCAACAGCCTTTTGCCAACTTGACATTTTTACCTTGAGGCCACCTTTTACCTCCTCTCTCTGAAATGCTCTCCAAATGTTTGTAGTTTCAAACATCCCTTTCTGCCAAAGGTGCTTTGGCCCTTTATGACCTACCTACTGTAGAGCTGCTTTAGTTGCAATTACAGTTGGCCCTTGAACAGCATGGGAGTTAATCCATACATAACTTGTGGTCAGTTCTCCATATCTCAGCTTCTCAGCATCTGCATATTCAACCAACCACTGACAGTGTGGTACTGTGATGTTTACTACTGAAAAATATCCTATATAAGTGGGCCCACACAGTTCAGTCCCATTGTTCAAGGGCCAACTGTATTCTGTTGAACTTTGTGTACTAGCAATCTTCTTGCTTTATTTTTATAACAGTTGTGGCTTTTCTATCTCAAATATGTGTGTAATCTGACTTAGCTCTTCAGTGGTGACTGGTGTTGGGAATGTCTCATACCCACAGAAAGCCTCTGGTGTAAGCAGACATCACTGTATATTATGGCCCTGATGTACAGCCAACATGTGATGACACTTTAATATTCAATGTATGGCAAAACCAACACGATAATGTAATAAAATAAAATAAAGCCAATTACACTTACCTCAGATTGAAAAAAAAGTCAGTTTTTTATAATATTAAGTCAAAGACAATTTGTACTTTAGAATGTTCATTCTGGGCTATAAGGCCTTGAACGTTTGTTATTCAGTAGTTCTAATATCTAGAATATGACATCCTGTCAACTGCAGTCACAGAGCTGTCCCAGACCATCCTCTCATCTGAAAGAAGAGTTGTCTCTTTTTGCTGCATTGCCTCCTGATGAATGGCTTTGCAGGATTTTTCTGCTATCTGAGAAAAATATAATTTTACTCCCTAAGCCTTTTTCCCATAATGTCCCTTCTGCTTCAACAGATTCTCACTCAGACACATTAAAATGGGACTCATAATATCGATTTATTATCTTAGCAATCTCAGTAAACAGGGAAGTTTCATTGTGGGTTTTTTTTCTTCAGAGTTAAGGCAGGCCTAGCATCTTCCTTAAAAGAAGGGACCAGTGTGTATTCAGTGTGGCCATTCATACTGTATGGCCTCATGTTACAAAAATTGCAGCTCGTTTCAAATTCCCACTGATAGTCCTTCAGTTTTTCTTGTAAGGAGATAACTTATTATGGAGAAATGTTGTTACATAAATAAAGCTAGAATGTTAATATTAGGAGACAGTTCTGAGCTTGGAAGCACAGTGCTGATGTTACATACTGAATTATTCTCATTTCCTCCTTCTCAGCATCTTCACACTACTTCTCTCTGTCTCTCTGTTACACGTTGGCAGATACAAATCAAAGGTGTGATGAAGCTGACAGGACCTGGAGAGGTCGAGGGCCTTCTCTTAGATAAAGAGATTTGGGTCTGCGCATCGTAATTCCACAATAGGAGTTTTGAACCAAAGAAAACAAAAAATTCTGATTCTAAGTGACATAGAATGGATACAACCTAGGGCCACAGGACTTGGGAGCCCAATTCTTTTTTGTGATTCTTATATTGTGATTCTCTTCTGTAGCCCTAGCCTTCTTATCTTTGAGGCTTTGTGCATGGATGGTTGGAGTAAATTAAGCAGGAAGTGAAGTCTGGTAGCAGCCTAGGAAGGTAGTTATGAGACGGGAGAGATGACCTGCTGAGAGCTGAGCCTGGCTTCCTGCTGATCCCTGAGAATAGACAGTGGGCAGTGCAGAGGTGGGAGCAGGCAAGTTGTCCTCAAGGATTCTCAGAGGCACCTGGAAGAAGAACCTGGTAAAAGATAAACTTCCTTTTTGTTAAAGGTAGCATGAGCTCTGACCTTACTGGCCTTGGAAGACTAGCAAGATCTCTGACCTCTGGCTAACCCAGAATAAACCCTGCTGAACCCACATCCAGGAATGGCGCCATTTCCTACCCCCCTTCCACACACCCACTCACTCCTAGCTGCCTTTCATGCCACTTCTGTCTCTTCTGATGAGGACTGCCCAAGTGAGAGGAGAAAACTAGAAGGTATTTTATATAAAGGGAGCAAGGAGAGTGTCAAAGACTCACGTCGAAGACTCATCTGTTTGCAGCTTGGTACCCCCAGAAGTGGTCCTGGGCACTGGAAGCCTGATGTCTGAAATCGAGGGTTGTCCCAGCATCCTGTTTCAGACGTGTTAGCACCGTGTTTCTCAGCTAACTGATACAGACACCACCACCCCGCCCACCTCACCCCCACCCCCCGCCATCACCCAGAGGCCAGTATGAGTGGAAGGGCTATTTCTCAAAGCTCCTTCAACTCAGTGTTTTACAGCATTACTCCTTGAGATGGATGGAACTTGTTAGGTTCATTTCTTTTGTCGTTCTTTCTTCTCCTCTTCCTCCCATCTTCTCTCTGCCCTCCCTTCTTTCCTTCCTGCATCCTTGGTCCTAGGAAGTTTTCTGCTCAGTATCTTTCAAGCAGTGTTGCTCTCCTCACAGTGCCCTGTGTACCCTGCAGTGGCCAGAAATCTGCTCCCACTATTAAAGACTTAAAAAGCACACAAGGAGTTGAGGAAGCTCAAGTCTAGGCCTCAAGGGTACTACTTAGACCTTTTTGCCTAGAAATGATTATATGAAGACAAAACATTTTAACTCTATGTGCTACTATATATTTTAAATGAAAAATCTCAGTATATAGATATGTGAAAGTCAGATTAGTAACTCAGCATAACAGCCTTGGACTTTTCCCTCCTCTTTGATCAGTAATACTGTGATATGGTTTATGGAGACTGCTTTCCTACCTTGGAGAACAAGGATGATGTGTGTTGATTTGGAATGTTTAGGTGAGATCACCTGGGAGCCAGGTTACAGATGATGTGTAATCATTATCTTTAGACTCCAGCTTCGATTTCTCCGTCCTCCACCCATTCCTCATCTTGCACTAATGGGAGTGTAGCATCCAGGGCAGTAGAAAACGCCTTTGTCCTGACCTCCATACTTTGTGTTTCTATACTATCTGTATTTCTGACAAAGGTCATTGGGGCTACCTCCTTTTGCCTAAATATTAATAGGTAGGAGTGGAAAGGTCATAGTTATGAAAGTAATATTTGAAAAAAAAGACTGATACTGTTCATTATGCTCTTTTTGGAGTCTCTCTTTTTTAGGAGGGGTGGCAGGTGGGGCAGGGGTGGTGGTGATGGTGGGGAACCTGTGCTGCACAGTATGTGGGATCTTATTTTACCAACCAGTGATTGAACCTGTTCCCTCTGCAGTGGAAGTGCAGAGTCTCAACCACTGGACTGCCAGGGAATTCCCTGGAACCTCTTTTTGACGTGGAAATTCCCATCATCTGTGATCTCAGATTCTTGGAAAGCAAGCATGGCCATGTTCTATCACTGACATAGATGCATTTGTTCCTAAATATTTTATCCATTTTGGTGTTTTCCACATCCTTAGTGCTCCATAAATAGTTACTAAACACATGATTCCTGCTGCTAGTATCAGTGTTGCTTTGGAGATATTAGTTTAATAGTAGAAGGTATTAGTCATTGGCCAGCCATACAACCATGTCCTCTTATCGCCTCTTCCTGTAATTACGTGATAAATACATGGGTGTGGATGTTCATAGCATTGTTTTTTGCTCATAGCATTTTCAAAAATGATTTTATTTATTTATTTTTGGCTGTTCTGGGTCTTCGTTGGTGTGTGGGCTTTTCTCTAGTTGTGGTAAGTGAGGCTACTCGTTGCTGTGACTTCTCTTGTTATGGAACATGCGCTTTAGAGCATGCGGCTGCCGCTGCTAAGTCGGAGGGTTTCAGTACTTGCGGTTCCTGGGCCCTGGAGGACAGGCTCCACAGTTGTGAGGCACAGGCTTAGCTGCTCTGAAGCATGTGGGATCTTCCTGGATCAGGGATCAAACTGGTGTCTCCTGCATTGGCAGGCAGATTCTTTACCACTGAGCTACCTGGAAAGCCTGCTCATAGCATTTTTAATCCAATTTTTTCATATTCATTTATTTTGAGAATCAAAAGTCAGTTATTGTGGCCTACTATTTACCAGGCACTGTAACCATGACTACTAGCACTTTATATATATATATTCTTTGTAATTTTTACAATAGTGATGTAGGAATTACCTTCATTTTTTCATTCATTCGTTGATCCATTCAGCAACTGCTAGGTTCTGTGTTAGAAGGTAAAGACATCAGTCAATGAGACAGAAAAAAAAAATCTAACATTCACAATGCTTAGAAAGTGAAACTTAGAGAAGTGATTTGTAGTGAGGGTACACACTGAGTGACAAGCTGGGAGTTGAATCTGTCCAGTCCCCAAACTCATGCTGCCTCCAAAAAATAGTGATAGTTGTTTACAAAGAAACTAACTGCCAGTCATTCACAACTTCATTTGTTTTCAGGCCTTCAGACCAATCTCATATGTTCAGAGTTATTATCTCTGTTTCACAGGTGAGGAAATGGGACTTGGAGAGGCTGAAGAACTTACTCATGATCTTGCAGACAGACCCAGGGCCATGCTGTTTCTACTTGTCTTCTCTGCTGCCCGTGTAGCCGAGAGGACAAAGGTTCACAGACCTGCCCAGCAGGAGTTTGCAGAACAGCAGACAGTTACAACACAAAGCAGGATGGAATAAGGCCACAAGAAGAGTATAAACAAAGTGCTGTGGGATTGAGCAGGGAGTACTTGAAAACAGAGGTCAAGGAAAAGTGCTCTGTTTATAATTTACAGGGTATCATATTTCAAGTAGGAAATAATATATTATTCTAAGTAAAAACACCATAAATAGGAGTTAGAATTATTTTACTTCTCTTTTTTGCCTAAAAAGTGTATTCATTATATAAAATTTATTGAGTGGCTGACTGGGTATAGTACTGTAAGAAACAATTCATTTTCAGAGATGTTAAATTGCTAAAATAATGTAGATCTTAAAATAGATTAGTTTTATTTATTTTTTTGGTAAATAAATGTATGTCTTGGTCTGTGTTCAGATATTTTAAGTAGAGGAAATAGAGAAGGGTCATAACATATTTTCACTTTCACTGGGGTCCCAGCAGGGCTGTGTACAGTTGTACGATTTGTGTACTACACAAAAGTACCCAGCTGGGTAAAGAGGATACTGAAATCTAGTCTGCATTTTCCATGCCCAACAAGACTGCCTTCCTCCCAAATGGAAGGACATCTTGGTGCCTTTTAAAATTTTGTACGAGTAAGAAAAGATTGTTTATGGGTTTGCAGTGACCCTGAGTCCCACAGCAAGAGCAATAATAATGGTACTGTAGCACCCAGGGTTGAAGGTGCTTAATATGGTGGTTTTTTATCTTTCTACTATACACTTTAAAATACTATAGGAGTTTATTACATTCTAAATTAAATTTAAGTTTAACTTAGTAATTAAGTAATAACCAACAACATTGTAAAATCTGTTAATGAAGAATTTTATTGATTCCATGTTATTACATAAAACCAAATTGTAATGTGGGATAAAATGAAACAATTTTAATTCTCAACTACAAAATATTTTTGCATGTAATTTCAGAGATTTCACAGACCATCTAAATCCCATTTTGGACCACGGATTAGCATACCCATATTAGGTACATAATGATTCAAAAAGAACTGACAATATAATGTGTTTATGGTATTTGTTTATAGCAAATATAAACATGTAGTTGAAACCTAATACTTTCCCTATGGCTAAACACTCAAGAAGTCACCACAGTATGTATAGTTACTGGTTACTGAATCATCCATTTTGGAAATGTTTAATTCTTTTTGAATCACTCTTCTCATTTAACAACTTCCTCTGAGCAAGTGCCTAGATTTGGGTGGTATTGTGCCATGAATAAATACTTATTGTGGCTCACTTTGCAAGGTGCCTTATATAGGTTGGATTAATGGTGAACATAGTAATTTGAATTTATTGGATGACAATAATTTTACTTTAGATTTCAGTGAGTGGTGGTGGTATTAACTCCCCACTGTAGCACTCCCTAAAAATCAGATCCACAGATCCAGAGCGTCTCTGAAAGGTTCAGAGTTGTCATAGCGACCATGAAATTACGAGCTACTCCAGGGCTCATTCTCAAAGAAAGGGAAGTTTCCCAGGACAATGAGTCATTATTGAAGCAAAGAATGCCTCTAAATGGCTCCCTCCCTTATTAGACCAGTCATTGTGAGACTATAGAACATCCATCTGGCAGGGTGGTTATCATCACTAGCCAGAGGCTGTCTTCCACATCACAGACTATGTCATGAAACTGTCATGTTAAGTGTTTATTTTCCTGGCCAAACGTCATTTTTAAGAACTATATTCTTGAAGAGTTTGCTGAAAAGAGGCTGACTTGGGATTTTTATCATAAACCAGATGAAATCTGCTGTGGGTGGACGGGGTGCATGTGTGCTAAGTCACTTCAGTCATGTCCAACTCTTTAAGACCCTATGGACCATTGTCTGCCAGGCTCCTCTGTCCATGGGATCCTTCCGGCAAGAATACTGAAGTGAGTTGCATGCCTTCCTTTAGGGGATCTTCCCAACCCAGGGACCAAACCTGAGTCTCCTGCATTGGCAGGCATATTCTTTACCACTGAGCTAGCAAAGAAGCCTTGTTTAGAAACTAGCTCTTTATAAAGTTTCGATTGGCTTTTATTAATATGAACATTCATATTTCATTGTGCCACTGATTTTGAAATGTTTTATTTATTTTGTGCGTGTGTGGTCTGTTGTGTCCAACTCTTTGTGACCCCATGGACTGTAGCCCACCAGGTTCTTAGGTCCATGCGATTTCCCAGGCAAGAATACTGCAGTGGTTTGCCATCCCCTTCTCCAGGGGATCTTCCCAAGCCAGGGATCAAACCCACATCTCCTGCATTGACAGGTGACTTCTTTAACACCGAGCCTTCTGGGAATCCCTTTATTTATTTTACTCTCTGTCAATATTTTTCCTTTTGAAGGTATCAAATAACGATGACTGATTAAAGTAGACCCATTTTCTTAAATTTTTCCTTTGTCAAAAATGGGAATATTTATTCAAAGAAGACATGACTGCTAAGTGCAGGAAATGAAGTATGAGATCAGCAGGGCACATGGCAAGCATTTTGCTTCCCTGCCTGGAACAGCAGGGATAATGTGATTGCAGGAGAGGATTTTTATGTTGGAGATAATTTACTATCGATGATTCACTGGGTGGATATTTTCCTTACCTTATACATTGAGGATCCATAAATGTTTGTTGAAATTTTACTCATTCAAAAAGTATTCAGTGAGTGTGTCATCTGTGTCAGGCATAGAATTGGGTGGTTGGGATACGAAGATGAATAAGAGTCTCTGTGTGCTGAGTCCTAGGTCATCCATGCTTCCAGAAGAGGCAAAGGTTGATGTGGGAGCATGAAGAAGGGAAGGATCAGTTTTAGCTACAGGATGGCCATGAAGTCTGGAAATGAAGATACATTATTTCATCCTGAATGGTAATATATAAGTTTAGTTCAGTTCAGTTGCTCAGACTGGTCTGACTGTTTATGACCCCATGGACTGCAGCATGCCAGGCCTCCCTGTCCATCACCAACTCCTGGAGTTTATTTAACTCATGACCATTGAGTTGGTGATGCCATCCAGCCATTTCATCCCCTGTCATCCCCTTCTTCTCCTGCCTTCAATCTTTCCCAGCATCAGGGTCTTTTCAAATGAGTTAGCTCTTCACATCGGGTGGCCAAAGTATTGAAGTTTTAGCTTCAGCATCAATCCTTCCAATAAATATTCAGGACTGATCTCCTTTAGGATGGACTGGTTGGGTCTCCTTACAGTCCAAGGGACTCTCAAGAGTCTTCTCCAACACCACAGTTCAAAACCATCAGTTCTTCAGTGCTTAGATTTCTTTATAGTCCACTCTCACATGCAAACATGACCACTGGAAAAACCATACTCTTAACTATATGGACCTTTGTTGGCAACGTAATGTCTCCGCTTTTTAATATTCTGTCTAGGTTGATCATAACTTTTTTTCCAAGGAGTAAGTGTCTTTTAGTTTCATGGCAGCAATCACCAACTTCAGTGATTTTAGAGCCCAAAGAAATAAAGTCTGCCACTGTTTCCACTGTTTCTCCATCTATTTGCCATAAAGTGATGGGACCAGATGCCATGATCTTAGTTTTCTGAATGTTGAGCGTTTAACCAACTTTTTTACTCTCCTCTTTCACTTTCATCAGGAGGCTCCTTAGTTCTTCTTCACTTTCTGCCAGAAGAGTGGTGTCATCTGCATATCTGAGGTTATTGCTGTTTCTCCCAGCAATCTTGATTCCAGCTTGTGCTTCATCCAGTCCAGCATTTCTCATGATGTAATCTGAATATAAGTGAAATAGGCAGGGTGAAAATATACAGCCTTGATGTACTCCTTTTCCTATTTGGAACCAGTCTGTTGTTCCATGTCCAGTTCTAACTGTTGCTTCCTGACTGGCATTCAAGTTTCTCAAGAGACAGGTCAGATGGTCTGGTATTCCCATCTCTTGAAGAATTTTCCACAGTTTATTGTGATCCACACAGTCGAAGGCTTTGGCATAGTGAAGAAAGCAGAAATAGATGTTCTTCTGGAACTCTCTTGCTTTTTCAATGATTCAGAGGATGTTGGCAATTTTATCTCTGGTTCCTCTGCCTTTTCTAAAACCAGCTTGAACATCTGAAAGTTCCTGGTTCACATACTGTTGAAGCCTGGCTTGGAGAATTTTGAGCATTGCTTTACCAGCATGTGAGATGAGAGCAAATGTGCAGTAGTTTGAGCATTCTTTGGCATTGCCTTTCTTTGGGATTGGAATGAAAACTGATCTTTTCCAGTCCTGTGACCACTGGTGAGTTTTCCAAATTTGCTGGCATATTGATGGCAGCATTTTCACAGCATCCTCTTTCAAGATTTGAAATAGTTCAACTGGAATTCCATCACCTCCACTAGCTTTGTTCATAGTGATGCTTCCTAAGGCCCACTTGACTTCCCATTCCAGGATGTCTGGCTCTAGGTGAGTGATCACACCATCATGATTATCTGGGTCATGAAGATCTTTTTTGTATAGTTCTTCTGTGTATTCTTGCCACCTCTTCTTAATATCTTCTGCTTCTGTTAGGTCCTTACAATTTCTGTCCTTTATTGAGCCCATCTTTGCATGAAATATTCCCTTGGTATCTCTGATTTTCTTGAAGAGATCTCTAGTCTTTCTCGTTTTATTGTTTTCCTCTATTTCTTTGCACTTGTCACCAAGGAAGGCTTTCTTATCTCTCCTTGCTATTCTTTGGAACTCTGCATTCAAATAGGTATATCTTTCCTTTTCTCCTTTGCTTTTTGTTTCTCTTCTTTTCACAGCTATTTGTAAGGCCTCCTCAGACAACCATTTTGTTTTTTCTCATTTCTTTTTCTTGGGGATGGTCTTGCTCCCTGCTGCTGCTGCTGCTAAGTCGCCTCAGTCATGTCTGATTCTGTGCGACCCCATAGACAGCAGCCCACCAGGTTCCCCTGACCCTGGGATTCTCCAGGCAAGAACACTGGAGTCGGTTGCCATTTCCTTCTCCAATGCATGAAAGTGAAAAGTGAAAGTGAAGTCGCTCAGTCATGTCCGGCTCTTCATGATACCATGGTCTACAGCCTACCAGGCTCCTCCGTCCACGGGATTTTCCAGGCAAGACTACTGGAGTGGGTTGCCATTGCCTTCTCCCGTGGTTTTCCCTAGTTTCTTCAGTTTAAATCTGAACTTGGCAATAAGAAGTTCATGATATGAGCCACAGTCAGCTCTCAGTCTCCTTTTTGCTGACTGTATTGAGCTTCTCCATCTTTACCTGCAAAGAATATAATCAATTTGAATTCAGTGTTGACCATCTGGTGATGTCCATGTGTAGAGTCTTCTCTTGTGTTGTTGGAAGAGGGTGTTTGCTATGACCAGTGCATTCTCTTGGCAAAACTCTATTAGCTTTTGCCCTGCTTCATTCTGTACTTCAAGGCCAAATTTGCCTGTTACTCCAGGTGTTTCTTGACTTCCTACTTTTGCATTCCAGTCCCCTATAATGAAAAGGACATATTTTGGGGGGTATTAGTTCTAGAAGGTCTTGTAGGTCTTCATAGAACTTTTCAACTTCAGCTCCTTCAGCATTACTGGTTGGGGCATAGACTTGTATTACTATGATATTGAATGGTTTGCCTTGGAAACAAACAGAGATCATCTGTCATGTTTGAGATTGCATCCAAGTACTTCATTTCGGACTCTTGTTGACTAGGATGGCTACTCCATTTCTTCTAAGGGATTCTTGCCCACAGTAGTAGATATAATGGTAATCTGAGTTAAATTCACCCATTTCAGTCCATTTTAGTTCTCTGATTCCTAAAATGTCGATGTTCGCTCTTGCCATCTCCTGTTTGACCACTCCCAATTTGCCTTGATTCATGGACCTAACATGCCAGGTTCCTATGCAATTTTGCTCTTTATATCATCGGACCTTGCTTCCATCACCAGTCACATCCACAACTGGGTGTTGTTTTTGCTTTGTCTCTGTCTCTTCATTCTTTCTGGAGTTATTTCTGCACCAATCTCCAGTAGCATATTGGGCACCTACTGACCTAGGGAGTTCATCTTTCAGTGTCCTGTCTTTTTGCCTTTTCATACTGTTCATGGGGTTCTCAAGGCCAGAATACTGAAGTGGTTTGCTATTCCCTTCTCCAGTGGACCACATTTTGTCAGAACTCTCCACTATGACCCATCCATCTTGGGTGGCCCTACATGGCATGGCTCATAGTTTCAATGAGTTAGACAAGGCTGTGGTCCATGTGATCAGATTGGTTCATTTTCTGTGATTGTGGTTTTCAGTCTGTCTGCCCTCTGATGGAGAAGGATAAGAGGCTTATGGAAGCTTCCTGATTGGAGATACTGACTGAGGGGGAAACTGGGTTTTGTTCTGATAAATGGGGCCATGCTCATTAAATCTTTAATCTGATTTTCTGTTGATGGGTGGAGCTGTTTTCCCTCCCTGCTATTTACATGGGGCCAAACTATGGTGGATGAAGATAGTGAAAATAATGGTGACCTCCCTCAAAAGGCCCCATGCATGTACTGCTACACTCAGTGCCCCCAACCCTGCAGCAGGCCACCACCAACCCAAGCCCCTGCCAGAGACTCCCCAACACACACAGGCAAGTACAGGACAGTCTCTTTTGGGGTCACTGTCCCTTTTCCTGGGTCCTGGTGCCCAAGGTTCTATAATATAATATAAACAGACCATTTATTATGTATTTGCCTGTGTTTTCCGACATGCTGGCTATCTGTAAAAAGGTCAGGAAAGACTTTAAAGAAAAGACAGTTGACTAGGGTCTTGAATATCACAAGTTCACTGGGTTTGGGGAAAGGGATTGGGAAGACATTTATGGCTGAAGAAAAAGTGTATTTGGGGGAACTGTGAGTGATCTTGTTTAGCTGGAGTGTAGATGATGAGACAGAATACATGGGTAGGAGGCAGATTTCAGAGGTTTTGAAAACCATTCTAAGGAGTATAGATTTTATACTACAGGCAGTCAGGAGACAGTGAAGGGTGACAAGCCAGGCAGTAACATGGTCATTCAATCAAAAAGTATGGCATGTCCACTACTTTTCAGACCCACGCCAGGTGTTGAGCTACAAGGATGAATTAGATGCAAGAAACTCAAAATGTATTAAAGAAAACTATAAGCAAGTTAGTGCAATGAAAGTCATGGATTTTCTGAAATGATATCATTATTATTATATTTATTGGGGCTTCCCTTGTGGCTCAGCTGGTAAAAATCCGCCTGCAATGTGGGAGACCTGGGTTCAATCCCTGGGTTGTGAAGATCCCCTGGTGAAGGGAAAGGCTACCCACTCCAGTATTTTGGCCTGGAGAATTCCATGGGCTGTATAGTCCATGGGGTTGCAAAGAGTCGGACACTACTGAGTGACTTTCACTTTCACTTCCTATGTTCCAGGCTTGTACTGAGTGCTAAAATGTATTGTCTGATTTAATTTTCCCAGTAATCCCCAAAACACTAAGGCTTGGTGCTATTTTGTAGAAGATGAAACTGAAGCACAGAAATTTGATAATTTGCCTCCGGTAATGGTGGAGCCAGGGTTCAAATCCCAATGGTCTGACTCCAGAAAATGCACTTTTTACCACTAAGGGCTACGCTGCCTCCCCATGACAGAAACCTGTCTGATTTCTAAGAGTGCTAGGGGCCACATGAGCCATTCTGCAGAAACAGAAGTAGGATCTGGAAAATATTCATGAAGATAGTGATGGGATTTGTCTTATGGAAGATTACTCTGTCCACTTGGAGCTGAGCAAGACCAGAAGCAGAAGGTGATTTAGGAGGCTGGGTAACAGTTGGCAGTTTTCAGTGAGAATGAGGGTAGACGTCTCACTTGGATATCAAGGTGGATAGTGGAGCCCTTAATCATGATTCATAATGCCAAAGGAGAAACAGGTGTCAGGGGCAGAGTAGGTGTGTACATTTTTAATTTGTTGAATATGTGCAGTTTGTGGGGGCAGTAAATGTCAGTAAAAGTCAGTGACTGGATACACAATATTAGAATTTAGAAGAAATATCAAAGCTAGATATTACACTGGGTGTCATCTTTGAAGATTTAAAAACTAACGTATTAGTTAATTGATGATATCTAAGTGTCAAATCAGAGCTATTGATTCTATCTAAAAAATTGGGGCAAATATAACAAATGGATACTATCACTAAAAAGAAAACAGTAGAGCTGGCAAAATGTGCCACCCCATTTTAAGGAAAACATGTAGGCAGGTCTTCTAGCTTCTGAAGTTGTGAAAAAATGGTATTGTAGCACTGAGCATACCTTTGGGTGAAAAACACCGGGGATGGGGAGAAGGGGGATTAAGATGTAAGAGGTAGAACTTCAGAGAACAAGAGTAGGGAAAGAACATTACTGAATGTTGCCTTAAGCATATGAAGAGCACAAAAGTATAAAAATTGTTGGTTTGCTTCCTATTTTGAGAGTTCATTGATCAGCCTGAGGCTTCTTAAAATGCATGCTGAAAACCAGAACTAGGAGACAAAAGGCAAATTTGCATGGATGTGTGAATGGAAATAATTTGAGACTAGAAGATACCTCTTATATAAAAAGGCTGGGCTATTGAAATCAGGCCAACAACCAAAAAATAATCTTGAAAGAAATTACAGTTATAACC
Organism: Antilocapra americana; assembly: GCA_007570785.1. Lineage (NCBI taxonomy): Eukaryota > Metazoa > Chordata > Mammalia > Artiodactyla > Antilocapridae > Antilocapra > Antilocapra americana. The sequence goes on from ML660772.1 coordinate 31,149,185, forward strand.
TATATGTTTAGAATTAAATCAACCCTATTGTCATGTGGGTAGAATACATTTTATTCCTTTGGTCTTTAGAATATAGAGAGGGCACTATTGCCCACCCATCATGGAAGTCCTTGTTTAGAAGGAAGACTACCATTCATGAGTCATCAACCTAAGCATAATGAAAGTTAGCTACTTGGGATACCAGTGACAGAAAAATTGATTCCTCCCATTGAAAGATGTTTCAGTTACAAAATTTCTGATGCCAATTAACAATAGCAACAAATGACCCTATTAAGAACATTAAGGGAGATACAAACTCTTAATGAGGAATGCCAAAGAAGGAGAAAGAAGAGGATACTGAGGGGAAAAGCCCATAAAACACTTGTATATGATAATGGTGGGAGTGGAGGAAAGGAAATCCTCCAAAGAAAGAGTTTTAACAGGGTGTTCTTGGACAGAATTCTGTGGAGGCAGCATGAAGTGGGCAGTGGCACTGTGTTGGTACATTCTCTGTACAAAACAGCAGATGACAGGAGTGGGGATTTCAAAGACATTTTCTCTCTTAAACCATATGGGAATTTTGAGGGTTGTAGGGGAAGAGTTGGGGGATTATTTTTATTCAACTCACTTTTAAAGACATATAAGAATGTTAGAAATTGCCAAATGCTACCATCTTTTTAAGGGGATTATTAGATATAACATATCAGTTGGGATACTTTCAGCCCCAAGTCACAGAGATCTCCTGTTAAAATTGACTGAAATATTGAGAGACTTTATTATCTCACATAATGGGTGGCCTAGGGGTGGTAGGTGGTGCCAGGTGCTGAGTGATTTGGTGAGTGATTAAAAAATCTCATACAGGTTCTCTCAGGGAACTCAGACTGGGGATTTGTAACAACCTAGAGTAGTTGGGATAATGATGGAGATGCAAGGGAAGTTTAAGAGGGAGGGGACACAGGTATACCAATGGCTGAGTCATGTTGATGTTTGGCAGAAACAGACACAATACTGTGAAGCAGTCATCTTTCAATTAGAAATAAATAAACTTATTTTTTAAAAGTCTCATACAGGTTCTTTAATCCTTTCCTTTGGCCATTCCTTGGGGCTTCCCTGGTAGCTCAGTTGGTAAAGAATCCACCTGCAATGCAAATGACACTGGTTTGATTCCTGTGTTGGGAAGATCCTCTGGAGAAGGGATAGGCTACCCACACCAGTATTCAATGGGCTTCCCTTGTGGCTCAGCTGGCAAAGAATCTTCCTGCAATGTGGGAGACCTGGGTTCAATCCGTGGGTTGGGAAGATCCCCTGGAGAAGGGAAAGGCTACCCACTCCAGTACTGTGGCCTGAGGAATTCCATGGACTATACAGTCACAAACAGCTGGACAATGAGCGACTTCCACTTTCACTTTGGCCATTCCTGGAATGTTAACTGTGTATGCCCTCGTGGTCACAAATGACAACATTCAAAGAAAGAGAAAACCATCTTTTCATTTGCATTTCTCTTGGAAAATCCTTCTGTAAAACCCCTCACCACTTAGACTTCATTGGCTAGAATTACGTTGCATGTCTAGGTGTCTAAGACTAAACCAACTATTTGTAAGAGGAATCAATCATGAGATCAATGATGACCCAACTCCTGGAGCTGAGGCCAGGTTCAGCCTTCCCTGAAGCACCTGGCCACTCACAGCAGGTAGGCAGTCTGGACAAAATTGGACTTTTGTGAATGCAGGAGGGTCACCTAGTTTTGGGGTAGGCAATCAATGATGTCTCGTACAAAGCAATTGCAAAAGCCTTTCTTGAATGGAATGAAAAAATATTAAATGTTTCTTTTTTAATAAAATTTTGCCTTTTAGTTTGTGTTCAGTAACCAGTTTTCTCTTATTTTTGGTAAAATAATTAAAATGATAATTTTAGAACTATTTAATATGATTATCTCAGTGTGATAAACCTAGTATGGTCAGTTTAGTTTGGATTAGGTTTTTTAAAATAGCTTTTCAGAATGCTTTTGGCTGGATTGGTTCACAGTAAATATCACTGATGATGAATGAAATTTGGCAGTTCACTCATTCTCCATAATTTAGAAAAATGCTAACATGCCTCCAAAGTGTTGGAGAATCTGTTCCTACTTCCTACTGCCTTTCATCTGAAACTAAAAGACAGGCTTTACAAGTCCCACTTGCCGCTACCTGGACAGTTTCCTGGATTTCCCAGAGACACTAGACTCAAGGAAACAGGAGGAGTGCCAAGAAGAATTATCAGTTACTCTGGCTTGTAACTGACTAGACCTAACCTAAGCAAAAAGAAAGAGTTTATATTCTAACAGTTCAGGGTTGTATCTTGGAACCCAGAGCAAGAATTCAGTTGAGTCTTTGGAAGTTCTGTTGTCTAGAAGTGGAGGACCATTGGCATCTGGGCTGTTCCATCTCTTGTCTCTACTTCTTATTATAATCCTATTTCATTCTTTTCTTTCTGCAAATGCTTTAATGTTTTTTCATGTCTGTAGTGGGCAGATGAGAGTCACTTTTTACTGCTTGATATGACTTGACTAGTTCAGACTTTCAGTGTCTCTCAGTTCTGACTCAACTGTGGCTTAGATGAAGCATCTTGTTCAAGGTTACTGAACTAGGATGCAGTAGAAAAGGCATTTTGACTGTAGGTCTGTTTGGATCTAAAACTTGGTGACCTTCCAACAAAATATGTGAGCACTAGTGAGATTTGGGGGAACAATGATAGCTTGTTGATTCAGTCCATTTGTGTTTAGAGATGAACCTGATTTGGGGCTTGGTACAGTTCCTCTTCTCACTGCCTCTGTCAACTCCCAGCCAAAAGAGCTTCCCTTCCCATCATTAGAGGAGTCATTTCTTTCTTTGACTTAACACAAAAGAGTATCTCATCATTATAGCGTAGCTGACAGATTCCAAAGACTACATAATAATCTCCTTTTATTTTACAACTGGAATTATTTACTCCCATTTACAGATAAGGGCTCCAAAATCACTGCAGATGGTGATTGCAGCCATGAAATTAAAAGACGCTTACTCCTTGGAAGGAAAGTTATGACCAACCTAGACAGCATATTGAAAAGCAGAGACATTACTTTGCCAATAAATGTCAATCTAGTCAAAGCTATGGTTTTTCCAGTGGTCATGTATGGATGTGAGAGTTGGACTATAAAGAAAGCTGAGTGCAGAAGAATTGATGCTTTTGAACTGTGGTGTTGGAGAAGACTCTTGAGAGTCCCTTGGACTGCAAGGAGATCCAACTAGTCCATCCTAAATCAGTCCTGGGTGTTCATTGGAAGGACTGATGTTGAAGCTGAAACTCCAACACGTTGGCCACCTGATGCAAAGAGCTGACTCATTGGAAAAGACCCTGATGCTGGGAAAGATTGAGGGCAAGAGGAGAAGGGGACAACAGAGGATGAGATGGTTGGATGGCATCAACGACTCAAAGGACATGGGTTTTAGTGGGCTCCAGGAGTTGATAATGGACAGAGAGGCCTGGAGTGCTGTGGTTCATGGGGTCAAAAAGAGTCAGACACGACTGAGCAACTGAACTGAACTGAACAGATAAGGGAAGGGAAGCTCACAGAGGCAAGGTGATTTACTCTAGTAGAAAGACTGAATTCTCTGGGGAGTTGGACTAGTTGCTAAGGAGAAGACGGAGCTCCTTGGCCATGTCCCTGGAGGACCCAAATGGGCAGAGAGGGCAGGGCAGCCACAGGTCACCTGGTGCTGAGCTCTCTTGCTAGTCTGGGGACTTCATGAGGCCAGATACTTTGTTCTCACTTACCTCTTAGTTCTCAGGTTCTAGCACAGTATTTGGTACATAGCAGATTCTTGATGAATGATTGTTGAAGGAATATGAGACTTTCCTAAAAATCATAACTATTCAACATTTGAATGAACTGCCTTGAAAGGTTCGGTGATTCCTAGCTCTGGCAGAGTTTAAGATGGATAAATATCTGCTTGCTAATTTTTTAAAACTTTTTATTTTGTATGGGGGTATAGCTGATTAACAATGTTATAATAGTTTAAGTTAAACAGCAAAGGGATTCAGCCATACATATCCATGTATCCAATCTCCCTCAAACTCTCCCACTCAGGCTGCCACATAACATTGAGCAGAGTTCCATTTGCTATACAGTAGGTCCCTGTTGGTTATCCACTTTAAATATCACATTGTGTATATGTTCATCCCAAACTCCCTAACTGTCCCTTCTCCTCTGTCCTTCCTCCTGGCAACTATAAGTTCATTTGCTAAGTCTGTGAGTCTGTTTCTCTTTTGCAAATAAATTCATTTGTATAATTTCTTTTTACATTCCACATGGAAGGGATGCCATACAATATTTCTCTATGTGACTTACTTCACTCAGTATGACAGTTAGTAGGTCCATTCATTTTGCCACAAATGCCATTAATTCATTCTTTTTAATGGTCTAAGCAGTATTCCATCGTATAAATGTACCACATCTTCTTTATCCATTCTCTATCAGTAGATATTTAGATTGCTTCCATGTCTTGGCTGTTGTAAACAGTGCTGCAATGAATACTGAATGCATGTATCTTTTTGGATCATGTTTTTCCCCAGATATATGTCCTGGAGTGGGATCGCAGGGTCATACAGTGGCTCTATTTTTAGTTTTCTAAGGAACATCTATACTGTTCTCCACAGTGGTCTGTTTCTAATTTTAAAGACTAACATTTATTGAGCATTTACTATGTGCTGGGCACTGGGTTAAGTGTTCTACATGTATTATTTCAAGTATTCCTCACTCCATTCCCCTGAAACAGTTTCTATTATTATCCTCATTGAAACGAAGGCATAGTGAAGTGAAATGACTTGCTCAAGAATCCATTGCAAGTCGTGTGGCCAGGGTTTGAAAACCTGGAAGACTGAGTTAGAGATCTGAATCTTAGTCATGCTGTCCAAGTGTTTCCAGATGAGACAGGACTTTGAAGTAGATCACCTCTCAAGTCTTTTTCAGCCTTGAAATATCAGATTCTCTGATATTTTGGCTGGGAGATTGGTGCTGCCACATACAGGGAAAGCAGAGAAGGAGAACTGGTTGTATAAGGATAGAGGGATTGGTACAGGGCAGGTTGATTTTGATTTTGTTTGGTATGAATGTCAGAGGATATCCAAATGAAAAAGTCCAACAGTATCTTTATCTTGAAAGAAAAGATAATTCATATGTGTGCTGTTGCCATGAAGAGTTCTTCCAGTACAAGATATCATAAAAGCTACTGCCTGGTTGTAACATGATGTTATTTATGGCTCACAGTACTCCTCTAACACAGCTTTGAGAGATGAGCAACATTCTCTTTTTAGAAAAAGACAATTGGACTTACTGTCCTTTATTTGTCAGAAATTTCATTATATTGAAATGCAATCTCAGAACTGAAAAACCACAAAGAAATGTCTCCAAAATAAGAAAAAAGGCAAATAAAATACATTTTAAGGCTTCAGAGTCCTAGCTAAATTTGCCACTGTATTCTTTCTTCCTTTCTTAAAACAAACAGGGACCTCAAATTTAGCATGTTGCATTATCACCATTCCTAGCAACAAAACAAAACATACAAACATTTAGGAAAGTAATGTAACCTAAAACATAACAATGAAAATTCAACCTAGAGGGGTGGGATGGGGAAGGAGGTGGGAGGGAGGTTCAAAACGGAAGGGATATATGTTTACCTATGGCTGACTCATGTTGAGATTTGACAGAAAACAACAAAATTCTGTAAAGCAATTATCCTTCAATTAAAAAATAAATAAATTAGGAGGAGAAACTAAGATGGCCGAGGAATAGGACGGGGAGAACACTCTCTCCCCAACAAATATACCAAAAGAACTTTTAAAGGCCGAGCAAACTCCACAAAACAGGAACTGAATGCTGGCAGAGGACATCGGGCATCTGGAGAGGCGACCCATTGCCGACGTGAGGAGTAACAGTGAGGAAACCTAGACTCACCCACCAGAAAACCACACAAGCCTTTCCATCCAGGAAACTTCGACAAACCACGCATCCAACCCCTCCCATAGAGAGGAATCCCCACAATAAAGGGACAACACAGCAAGATAAACAAGATGAAAAGGCAGAGAAATACCCAGCAAGTAAAGGAACAGGATAAATACCCCCTAGACCAAACAAAAGACGAAGAGATAGGAAGTCTACCTGACAAAGAATTCCGAATAATGATAGTGAAAATGATCCAAAACCTGGAAAATAAGTTGGAGTTGCAGCTCAATAACCTGCAGGCAAGGATTGAGAA
>ML660772.1:31166586-31235356 GCA_007570785.1 Antilocapra americana
TTCAAATGAATTTTTTTTTAATGCTGAGTAATATTCCATTGTGTATATGTACCACAGCTTTCTTATCCATTCGTCAGTTGATGGGCATCTAGGTTGCTTCCATGTCTTGGCTATTGTAAACAATGCAGCGATGAACATTGGGGTACACTTGGCTCTTTCAATTCTGGTTTCACAGACTCATTGTTTATTAATGGCACGACCTTGCGGAATTTGCAAAACTCCTCTGAGCCCATTTCTTCATCCACAAAATACAAAGACTAATCTTTCCTTCATGGAGTTGTTGTAAGAAGTACATGACACAACATGTGCTAAAAGAACCTACAATGAAGTGTTCTTAACACACACACACACACACACACACACACACACACGTACACAGAAGGATGAGAGGAAACTTTTGGAGGTGATACGGTGGATATGTTTTATGGCATTGATTAGCTGATGGTTTCACAGTTACATACTTATATCCAAATTCATCAAATTGTATACATTGAACATGTACAGCTTAAAAAAAACTTTTTATTTTGTATTGGAGTATAGGCAACCCACTCCAGTATTCTTGCCTGGAGAATCCCATGGACAGAGGAGCCTGGTGGGCTACTGTCCACAGGGTCACAAAGTGTCAGACAGGACTGAAGTGACAGCATAGGCAGTTAGCAATGTGGTGATAGTTTCAGGTGAACAGGGAAGGAACTCAGCCATACATACACATGTATCCATTTCCCCCTGAACCCCCACTCCCATCCAGGCTGCTACATAACATTGAGCAGAGTTCCATGTGCTACACAATAGGTCCTTGTTGGTTATCCATTTTTAACATAGCAATGTGTAACATATACAGCTTTTTATATGTCAATTATACCTCAATAGTTGTTTAAAAAAAACAGTAACCCTAAATAGTACTAGCGACAGAACAGACTTTTGGTAATTGTTCGGTCTCATCCTTTCTCCCACCTTAATTTATTTGCCTTTAAGAAACTAAGCTATGGAGGAAATTGACTCCCTCATTGAACTGAACAATTAGTGTCTACCAGCTGCACTATGTAAGGGTATACAGGTTGTTCCTTGCTAAGGTGAAGAGGGTGAATTCCAGTCCATTAGCACTCTTCAAGCTGGGTGCCGGGGCCTCTCTTTCTAATTTGCAAAAAGGTGCTACCTACCTGTGTTTGTAAAGCCCCAGCATCTGATTCAGAGATAATGAATTTGAACTATGCCCACTTTGTGACTGATGGGAAACGGACAATTAATCATGGGTTACAATACCTATAATTACTGCTACTATATCGTAGGTGCTATAGGAACACAGAAAAGAGACATTTAAATGAGATGGCATGAGGGATGGGGTATTCAGAATCTGTGACTTAAAGGATGGTGGCAGGGGGCACAGAATGTGGAGAATGTTCCAGGCAGAACAGTGACATTGAATTATTTATCCATTTATTCATTCAGTAAACACAAATTGAATAGCCCCCAAGTTCCAGTACTGAACTTGAAGAAAAAACAGTGAATAATAAAAGAAAAACTCTTTCCTCAAAATCCTAACATTCTGGTAGGGCAGAAAGATGATGGTAATTGAACTAGAAAAATACTAGGTAGTGGAGATGTGCTTTAGGAGAATAACGCAGGCCAGGTGGCGGGGCGGGGGGGTTGTTGTTGGTGGTGGGTTGGGTTGGTGCCCCTCTCCACATGAGAATTGAGAGGGGCAGGCATAGTCAGGGAGGCATCAATTTAAGCTGAGGTTTAAATGGCAACTGTAGGAAGCTAATGAGATAATCGTGTCAGGCAGAGGGAGAAGCTGTTACAAGCCTTAAAGTTAGTTCCTCAGTTGTGTCTGACTCTTTGCGACCCCATGGACTGTAGCTCACCAGGCTCCTCTGACCATGGAATTCTCTAGGCAAGAATACTGGAGTGGGTAGCCATTCCCTTTTCCAGGGGATCTTGCCAGCCCAGGGATCAAACTGGGTCTCCTGCATTGCAGGCAGATTCTTTACTGTCTGAGCCACTAACCCATTACAAGTCTTAAGGGGGGATGAATTCTGTTGGCAAAGAAGACACTTGAGGTGTGTCTGAGGTGGCATGGGAGAGAAGCGGCTCAGGAGACGAGACAGAGAGGTAGGCCCATACCAGACCTGTGTGAGCATGGTGACCTCACAGACCTGCGAGGCGTCCCATATGGCAGGAGGGAAAGGTTTGTGTTATTAGGGGAGTACAGGTGAGTTGGGAGAAACAGGCAGGAACCAGATAGTGACAAGTCTTAGATGGGGAATCTGGGAGGCATTTATTTCTGCTTAAAGCTATGCAAAGAATTCCAAGGAAGTCATGACTAAAGTCAGTCTAAGAAATCCTTTCATGTTTGTCTTCAATACCAAGACTTGAATACCAAGTCTTACTTGTGTTCCTTGTTCCTGAACCCAAATCCTCAATGTATAGATCCCATGAGAGGTTAGAACCCTTCTCAAGTGTGACCACACATTCAGATTAATGTCAAATTTATTTTTGCAACATGATGGTGACAACTGTTAGGAGAAATGTTAAACTGGGTAGGTTGTGTTGTTTAGGAAGATACATCTTCCACTGATTTCAAGAAGTAAGAAGAAATACATAAGGTCAAGTTGAAAACAAATAAGTAATATTTATTTATAAGAGTATTTCCTGTCTTATATCTGTGATCTTCATTCTCATCAACAAAACCTCAGATTTGATTATGTATGAGCTTAACTAAAAATCTTGTCTTCTAGACTTGGAGTCATATTTGACTAAAAGCGTTAGTTGTTGAGATATAGGCTGACATCCCTGCAGAGGCAGAGTCTGGCTGGGAGAAAGCCTTTTTATTCTATTCCCCTTTCTTCCTGGCATTTGTATTTATTTTGTGACTTACTTGATACGGTTTGGAGTCTTATAATTTTTTCAAATATGATGCAAAATCAATACATTGAGTTAAGGACCACAGTTTTCTGAGGTCTATGGGTACATTTTTCTGGTACTTGTACTGATTTGGAACTAACTGTGGATGTAAAAAGATAGTAAGATGATTTTATCAAAAATACCTTGTAGGGTTCATTATACTGAAAGTGACATTCCATGTATGTAATGTTTCTGCCATTTCTTGACCCAGAAAAATCTAATCAACAAGTATTTCTCAAACTTTCATTTAACATATAGTATCTGTAATTATAAAGATGGCATAAGAGACAGAGATGATGAAAACAAGGTTCTCATTTTTAGGGAGTTAATTTCATGAGCTGACAGATGTGTTTACAAATAAATGTAAAACAAGTACGTATATGATGTGGTAGGCCATAACTAGGCTTGCCCAAGAAAAGCCTCTAAGTGGATGTGAATGGATGTAGATGAAAGGGGTGTGCTCCAAATGCAGGCAAAGCATAAGCTTCAAGGCTTGGAACTGGGACATGAAACCTGGGCCATCTAGCTCAAAGAGTAGCAAAATCATTGCCTTATAAATAGTATGAGTTGTTTCTGAAGGATGAAGAGCCTGGAATTATGAAAGGTATAGTTCTATGATCCTCCAGTCTGGGGTCATCTCACTCAATGTGGGCCAACGCCACTGGGCTTCAGATGCACAGTCATCAGTAGGAAAGGAGCTGTGTCCACCAACTTGCCTCCTTATCAGGTTTACTTGGTGCTTCAGGATTAAACAAAATAAAAGCAACCCTGAAATGTTGCCCTTTGAATAGGATGCGTGGCCTGTGGGTATGTAATAAGTGCCATGGATGCATTACAGACAGTTTTAGAGTTTTAAGAGTTGTGAGGAAAAAGAAACATTTCTGGCTGGAGGCTTCATGAAGGAAGTAGAATTTTTTTCTTTTTAAAATTTTATTGAAGTATAATTGATGTATAATATTGCATTAATTTCTGCTGTATAGCAAAGTGATTCAGTTTTACATATATATATTCTTTTTCATATTCTTTTCCATTATGATTTATCACAGGATATTGAATATAGTTCCCTGTGCTAGACAGCTGGACCTTGTTTATCCATTCTTCTTTTTTTTAAATTTTATTTTGTATTGGAGTATAGTTGATTTACAATGTTGTTAGTTTCAGGTGTATAGTGAAGTGATTCAGTTATACATATACATGTATCTATCCTTTTTCAGAGTATTGAATGGAGTTATTACAGAGTATTGAGTTCCCTGTGCTATACAATCAGTTCTTGTTGACTATGTTATATATAATAGGGTCTATATGTTAATCCCAAACTCCTAATTTATCCACCGTCTACCTTTCCCCTTTGGTAACCACAAATTTGTTTTCTAAGTCTGTGAGTCTGTTTCTGGTTTGTAAATAGGTTCATTTATATTGTATTTTAGATTCCATATAGAAGTGGTATCATATGATATTTGTCTTTCTCTAACAGAAGGAAGTAGAATTTGAGCTAAATCTTGAAAGATGAATAACATTCTAAGGTGAAGGTGGGAGGAAGAACCTTACAAGAATGCTGGATAATGAATGATAAAATGGAGGAAGAATAGAGCTGTGTACTGGAAATGAGGGGCAGCGCAGTGTGGCTGAAGTACAGGGCATGTACCAGGAAGCAGTGAAATATGGGCTGCAGAGGGAGTCCAGACCAGGGGAAGAGGACTGGCATTTAATATATTGGTAATGGGAACCAAAAGTGTTTTTGAGCAACTACTAAACCATGTAAATTAGTAACATAAGGGAGATATCCATAAATTTGGTAACATTATCATGCATGAGATAGCATGATGCCAATGAAATGACTGGCAAGATCCTTTAAAGTGCCCAGGAACCAACTGAGGTCATGTGTGATTGGAGAAGAGCTTATGAATTCAGGAGTTTTATGGAAAAACTGATTGTTTTAGGGAAACCAGGTTTTAATTTGGGCATATTGGAGGATAGCAGTAACTGTGAACACATGAAAGGAAGACAGGGAGAGGGAAACGCAGTATTTGAGAAGCTGGATTGAGTGCATATGGAACATTCAGGTGGAAATGTGCTACATGCCATTGAAAAGAAAATAAGAGAAGAAGCTCAGGAGAGAGGTGGAGTGGGGGATGAGTCACCTACACTGAAGTGAGTCAGTGAGTTCGGTCTGTCATAAGCATAATATATGAACTCAATAACAGGTTCTAAATGTGTAACAAATATAACAATGAAGGCAGATCTTAGACTCACCTTGGAAAATAAAACAAAAAACGCTGAGATTATTGGTATTTATAGCTCCTGTTTGTTTTACCAGCTGTTAAATTCCCCAAGCCCAATACTTATCCCAGACTGACCTCCTAACTGGCAGGAAGAATTGTCAAAGGACACATTCTTTCACAGAAATCTGAGTCGCCAGATCTTTCTAGTTTAGAATAGGAGAAATACAAGAACTACATGACTAAGTAGATTGTCAGTGTGCCTTGTGCTCGGTGGTGTCCTACTCGTTGTGACCCCATGGGCTGTAACCTGCCAGGCTCCTCTCTCGATTGGATTTTCCAGGCAAGAATACTGGAGTTGGTCACCATTTCCTTCTCCAGGGGATCTTCCCCACCTAGGGATCAAACCCGAGTCTCCTCTGTCTTCTGCGTTACACGTGGATTCCTAACCCGCTGAGCCATCTGGGAAGCCCAAGCAGATTAAAGCACATCTTTTTGAAGGGGTAGGGGCACATAGCCCTGAATCACAATTCAGTTACAGATACTGATGATCGCTAAATTAATTCAACTACTAAAACCTTCCCAAAGAGGAAACGTTCCTTCCCAAAGAGGGGTTTCTGTGCCAGGGCAGAGGCCGCAAGCAAGCGAAGGGTTAAAGAGAAGAACGCGAATCTCTGGAGACAGACCAGCGACGCGGATTGCGTAGCTCCCAGTTGGAACCCGGCTGTCGTCATATGGCATACCCGCGGCATTGCTCACCGCCGGCGGCCACCTCCGTCGGTTCCAAGGCTGGGCCGCCAGCAGGCAGTGCAAGGGTCACGAGAAAGGAAGCCTGTGCGCAGAAAAGCCAGTTGGGAGGAGCTAGGAGGCGGCTCCACCGGGCCGACTACATATCCCATAACTCGGCACAGCAACGAAGACAGGCTCCCGGGCGCCGCTGGAAGACTTGCGGCATGGGATCTGTGGTGAGCATCCTCCGCCCGCCCGAAGTCGGCCTTTGGTGGGGAGATATATGGAGATTGGCTAGTGATAGTTCGAGGCCCGCCCACGGATGGTGACGACAGGCGGCGGTCCTGCTACTTAAGGCGTCGTGGCCTCCACAGCCCCGCCTTAGCTCCCGCGCTAGAGAGAAACATGTATCGTTTCCGATCACAGCTCTTCACGGGGATTTCTGCTGCCGCCATCGCCCACTCTTATCCGCGCCGCTTCTCGCCTCTGTTGTTAGCCGAAGACTCGCCTCTCAGCCGTCCGTCGCACAGACGCACGAGTAAAAAGTGCAGCTCCATTGGCTGATCCTCGCTAAGCTAGAGTTTAGGCGGCACCGGGCGTCCCACGATGCCGAAGAATAAGAAGCGGAACACTCCCCACCGCGGTGGCAGTGGTGGCGGCGGCGGCTCAGGGGCAGCTGCAGCGACGGCGGCGACAGCAGGTAAGAAAGTATCCCAGCCACCGGCATCCCAGACACCGGCCGGGTTGGCGAGTCTCTTAGCCTTGGGCACCCTGGGAGTTGTAGTTCTATTCCTCTAGACGTAAGCGTTGGCGGGGCGCCTGGAGGGGCTGGCGGACTACGCTTCCCAGAGTGCCCTGGGGGCCGAACCTCGCGCGATTTGGATCTGGCGTGCGACCCGAACTCTGGGGCACCGGCCGCGGGGCAGGGAGAGGGGCAGATGGCTTCTTGGCTCCTGAGAATGGGTCGGGGTTGGGGGTGACTGGGAGCTGGGTGGGAGAGGAAGTGTTTTCAGAGACTGGTACTGGCTCTCTAAGCTCTTCTTGACAGAGGGTGGTGCTGAGCTCGGAGTTCTGTCCATGCTGTCACTGGTCGCCTTTGACCACTCGGCTCCAACATGGAGTTCTCGGGAATGCCAAACGTCCGGCGGGTTTGGACCGGCTCTTGCGTCACGCGGCCCGGGCCTTGCGCGGTGGGGCCGGGGTGACGCAGAGGCGCCCATGTGGCATCCCATTCGGCTGCCTTCCTGCGCATCCCGCGTGTGCACCTGGCCTGGCCGAGGCGCCAGAGCCTGGGGTCCACTGTCCCAGCGTAGACTCTGCATCTACCTGTCTCTGGCACCCGCACAAATTCCGAGCCCTCAGCTCCCGTGCGACCCGTCGGAGCCAGCTCCTACTCCCGGGGGCAGAAACTGCGTTCTCCTTTGTGCTGTATTTTGTAGATTCTCCGCTGGGAGCCCAGAATAGGCGGGAGTGGTGAGGAGCTCGGATTGCAGTTGGCCAAAAGTTTAGTTTTTTTTTTTTTTATTCCTCTTTGCAAAGTCGAAACTTTTCCTGGATGGGTAGGTGCTTAACTGAATTAATGATTCTTTAGTCCTAACTATACGGCTAAGAAAAAATGACTTCAAGCAGAAACTCCAACGAGACACACCATACCGAAAGCTAGTGTTAAACCTGGTAAAGTCATCTCACTTAATAATTGCTTTATTGACATTTTGAAATTAAATATTAAAATAACCTCAGATGTGATCACATCGACTGTATTAGCCATGTATATTTGTGAACAGTTGCCACTTTAACACTCAGAATGATATGCCTTTGTTTTTTTAGCAAAATAAATAGACCAGTTTTCTTTTAAAGAATTGGAAACTGATATTTAAAAAGCAAGACGAAAACTTGCGATCATGTATTAAATATTTAATAACTGACAGTAGAAATGAATTATAGATGCAGTCCCCTCCCTTTTTATATCTTTATTTTGATTGAATGCTTGCTTTCGGTGTTCATGAAGTTCATTCTTGATCAAAATATAAAATACATTTAGTTGCTCTGTGTGAATGGATACCTCTTTACCTTTCTGCTCTGTCTTCTCGTCAGAAGTATACGTTTAAATTCTGTCTAGAAGGCCCGTATTAATTTTAATTCTTTAAGTTTACCTTTTGTTGAAACAAACACAGAGATGGAGCGAGCTAAAGTCACTTTGAAAATGGTAATGGCCTCCTTGATTCGCTAAGGAATGTTTATTCCCTTCTGAAGCTTCCTGTCCAGCCTCCTTCCTTCCTGGTACTTAGAGAATAATCTCAAGAGGCAGTAGGGGGTTGCCTTTCAAATTTTACTTCAAGGCTCTCATTTGTGACTTTTCAGCAGCAGGAAAACAATTCTTTGATAGTTTATAAAACTATACATGCTTTGACTATCTTTGGACGTTTACACTAGAACTTGTTAGCTGTGCTTGCCTCTGATTAGGGCTTGGGGGTGAGATTTACTTTTTGAAAAGGTTAAGTTGGTTCCACGTGAATATTACTTACTCAAATAAATAAATAGTTGAGTAGAAGAGATGGAAAATTTTCACAAACTTGTACTTAAAAATCTCTTACCTTACTGGTATTTTTAAATGACATCTATAGAAGAAATGGGATTCATATGAAATCTTCACATGTACAACCAAGAAATAACCAACTTCTCTCTATTACTTTGGGTTTCCCATTTAAATACTTATTAAGTTAGTGGAGGGGGTCCAGAAAGCTAATACAATTGACATGTTGTTCAACTATGTGTGTTTTTTCATAGCACTTATTTTGAAGAGAGCATTTTTAGGAAAGAACAAAACCTTGTTAGTAAGTAAGCCCTTTAAGAAATAAAAACTTAGTGTGTCTAAAGGGCCATCTCATTAATAGTACTTAGGATCACAAGGTGGGTGAGTGTGACCTAGATATTAGACACTCATACAGGGTTCCCCCCCCCCTTTTTTTTTTTAATAATCTCTTTCCCCTTGAGCTTTGGGAAATCACTGAAACTTAGAGAAGAGAGCTGAGTAACACCTGGATAGGAAACTCTTTTTGACAGTTTAAAAATAGGCTGAATGTGGAAAATAAAAGATGATTTGTGAATAAATATTAGTATAAGTTAAGCAGATGACTCAACTATTGCCATGACTTCAGATCATGAAAACACATGAAGACAGATCCCAAAATAGAATATGATGTCATAGGTCTTTGTTTATTTGTTTATTCTCTCCTAAGCACTATGATGAGGAAGTTTTGGTGTCTTGGTTTCATTGCTTATTCTTTATACTTCACTACTTTGATTGGCATACTTTATTCTCTTTTGAATAGCAAGCAGATTTGAAGGCCACTTGCTTCCTGTGTTGATTTAAAAATCTGCTGAAGCCTCATCTCTGTTTTGATTTTTTAAAGCTATAAAAAAGACAGTAACAGGTTTAATTATACTCAGAGAATTTTTGAGAAGCCTTTCTTAAGGTTTATTAGATACAGATTTCTTGAACATAGGGACCTAAGAGATATCTAGTGCAATCTTTGATTGGAACTCAGAGTTAAATCAGGTGACTCATGGTCACTTTTGGGGCGGAATTGGAGGCTTCTTTTAACTCAGTGCTCAGTGTAATTGATGACTGAATAATCTTTCTATTAATATGAAATTCCCACAAAACAAAAATAATTAGAAATGACAGAGACTAGGAATACAGATTTATTCCTTAGATTAATAAAATTGAGAGGAAGATTCTAGTTTGAAAAAAGATTTTAATTTTTTAATAATAGCACTGATATTTTAAAACTTTGGGGTATATTAGAACCTTTCTTTTGAACGTGATTTGTCTAACAGGCTTTTTATATTATATCAAATACCAAAATGTCTCTTTAAGGTCTTAAAATTCGACTCTTAACTGACCCAAAACACACAAACTCTGAAAGAGCACTGTGTGTCCTCCTAAGGGAGTGACAGGAATGCTAACACTGGACCAGGAGCAAATGTTAATGTGTACACCCATCATAATAGGAAAGTCATCATCCAGCTTAGTCACTAGTCACTACAGGAAAGTAGGTTTTTAAAATCCTGTAGTCATTTCTGAAATTGGCATGTGAAAAAAGTCAAGTCGAGCATTGCTCAAAGTCTTCAAAGGAGATTCCCAGTTTTAAGCACACCATGCTTACAATCTTGATCAGCTTGCATCTTGCCTATAATTCTTTACTTGCAAACATGAGACAACTCGGTTTAGAGGACTCTTGAGTTGAGGCTTTCTCCAGTGGACTTGGCCCTGTGAAGTCCACCGTAGAGTGCTGGGAAGAGGAAGGAGGACCTCTGCAGTGCTAGAGGACCATTTCATAGTCCTGCCTCTTAGTGATTTGGTTGCTAGTTCGTAAGACTTCTCTGCTCTTCTGTCTTCCATGACTTGGAATCAAAAATTCTGTAGTTCACTGCACCGGGCATCATGTAGTGATATCATAGATACTAGTGATATCCTAGTCCATCAGAGCTCTTTGTATTTTCTTACACATCTCACCAACACTGTTGTTCTTTAGTGATCAGTCACTTCATCCAGTTGCTGTCATTATTTTCTATGCCATGTTGGATCCACTTGTCAGCATCTAAAACTTCTATCTTTTAGAAGTTTTATCTTTTAGATAAAGTTCTATCTTTTAGAACTTTTTTGATCCTCTCAATTCAAATTGTCTTACTTAAAACTACCATCCCACAACTCTCAAATTTCTTTTTATATAAGACATGTGTAACCTAAAAACTAACCCATTCACTAATTAATGTTTACTAAGTTAAGTTATTCTCATTGGAAAATACATTTGTCTTATTTTTATGTTGATCTATTTTTATTGTCTTCATGATTCGAAGTAATTGGGAAGTAGTTTTTTTTTTTATCCGTAATACTGGTTTTTGTTTTACCAAAAATGGTCACATACTAGATGATTGATATATTTCTGCAGTTGGTGTATATTGTAAATAGTTGGTGCTCTGAAACACATAGTAGGTGAATTGACTTATATTAGTAATGTTTAAGTGTGTTCTTTTGTTTAAAAAAAAATGATCTCTTAAGTAAGTTTGGGTTTTTATTACTGGCTTGTTTTTAAGTAAGTTTTAAAATTCCCAAGGCAAGTATTGGCATATATGACGACAAAATCATTTACCTCCACCCTCTTTTACCTGCTAGGTGGCCAGCATCGAAATGTTCAGCCTTTTAGTGATGAGGATGCATCGATTGAAACAATGAGCCATTGCAGTGGCTACAGCGATCCTTCCAGTTTTGCTGAAGATGGTATGAGTTTTCAGTTTAGATTTGTGATGTTAGATAAAAGAATGGTTTAGGTCGAGGAATTCTTGTAGCTAAGTATTCTATTACTTTCCCCTACCCGCTTTTTTCTGTTTAAATTACAGTGGTTGGTTTTATTATTCCTTAGGGCCAGAAGTCCTTGATGAGGAAGGAACTCAAGAAGACTTAGAGTATAAGTTGAAGGGATTCATTGACATGACCCTGGATAAGAGGTGGGAATTACTGGAAGCTCTTTTCATTCTGAGTGGTTTTGATCAGCCACCTTTTATATAAAATATGTGCAGTTATTTCTTTGAGCATTATGTTTTCCTAAAGCTTGATTTGTTCACTTTGGATATTTTAGTTTTTTTGCGCCTTTGGATTTTTCATGTAGATAGGAACATGCCATTAGAATTTAGATTAATAGACTCAGATTAGTTGTTGTTCTAGAATAAGAGCACGTATCTGTGTTTGATAATTGAAGTGTATTTGTTGAATTAAAAGTTAATCTTCAAGTAAAAAAAAAATACATGTTTACTTGAGTATGCAATGTAGAAGAACATGCCTTATACACTGAAACTATGAAATACTACGTGGCCGTTTACTGTTGTGGTTATTAAATGCATAAGCAGAAAAATGCTATGATATGTAGTAGGGTGAGTTGTAGATGAAAATTAAATTATTATTTGAAAAATGGTGTAAACATGAAAATTATATGTTAAAAAATCTATAAGTAGAAAAAATTGAGAGGAAACTTAAGCTAAGTTTTTACAAGTCTTATTGACTGATGGTACACTCCAGCTGTATCTTCTTTCTCTTATATTTTGTTTTATATAGTGCGAAAACAAGGCAGGCAGCCCTTGAAGGTATTAAAAATGCACTGGCTTCAAAGATGCTTTATGAATTTATTCTGGAAAGAAGAATGACTTTAACTGATAGCATTGAGCGCTGTCTGAAAAAAGGTAATGTCCTTACTTCAGAGCCACAGTCACAGAACTTAAAAGGAATTTGCTGCCTTCTGTTCAGTAACATTTGTTAATAGCACTAAAAGTCTGGCTCACTCTTGTAACCTTGTAACTGGCAGGGAATGTATCATTCTTGTTGGAACTCAAAATCAAACTTGTTAGCTTTTGAAACTGTAGTTTCAAATGTAAAAATGTAGTAAGCATTTGAAACTAGGAAAGATTGGGGTGGATTGTCAAGTTTAGTTGTATTAAAAGAGGTGTTTGCCATTCTCTTGTACATAACAAAGGCCTGAAAACTTGTGTCAGGTGTCAACAAAAAGTGTTATTTAAAAAGCCATCCTGCTTCATTTTTCTAAAATTAAAACAGTATCATAATTATCTGCCTCATTTTCTTATTTAAAACATTGATCATACCTTTCGATGACATCATTTCAGAATATCCCTTGGAATATTTGAGTTCTTGAACTTTGTCATAGAGATTCTGGAATTCATATTAGGATCTTCTATGATCGTAGAACTTTTAAGAATAAAGAGAGACCTTAAAGATTAATTCTAGTATTATCAAAGACTTTCAGTTTTAGAAACTGCCAGAATTCAAAAGGTTTGGGGATACCAGCTTAATTGTTTTGCCAAGTAAGAACATTTTGTCTTTATTCTCATTTTCCCTCAGGTGAAAGCTTTGTCAAGAATGGGTGTTTGGAAACCTTTGGTCTAATCCACCTCTCACTGTGCAGAGAAATGAAAGGCATAGGAAATTTGAGACTGGTCTAAAGTTATATAACTTGTTATTGGTATAGTTGATAGCAGAGCCAACTTCTTTGAAATACTACAATGGCTTTGTTAAAAGTATTTATATTGAAACTGTATCCTATAAGGTAGTTGGACTAGACCTTTTAAAGTTTCGTTACAACCTGCATAGACGTTTAATTTATCAGATAATAACTTAAATTCAAAATTTGTGCAAACCCTTTGGTATATACAGTTCTCATGAAAGTTAGTTTACACTTACCTTTATATTAACATGCTTCCTTGGTGGCTCAGATAGTAAAGAATCTGCCGGCCATGCAGGAGACCCAGGTTTTATCCCTGGGTCAGGGAGATCCCCTGGAGAAGGAAATGGCAACCCACTCCAGTGTTCTTGCCTAGGAAATCCCATGGATGGAGGAGCCTGGCAGGCTACATATACTCCATTGGGTTGCAGAGAGTCAGACACAACTGAGTGACTTCACTCACTCACTTATATTAACGTATTTGTATAGTTTTAAAGACTGTTATTTATATTTGGCTGTGCCATGCAGCTTGTGGGACTTCAGTTCCCTGACAAAAGCCCTCTACAGTGAGAATGAGGAGTCCTAATCACTGTACCACCAGGGAATTCCCAAGAATACCTGTTTTTAATCCCTTGCTTATTTAAAACAATATTGGTGGAAGAAAGCCCTGAATGTTTAGTTTACCTCATGGGCTATGTACATCTGAAATGCTTGACAAGTTATTTCAAAGGCCATTTGCACACTTTTCTGTGAGTTCTTGAAGGATTTAGAAAGTCAGATTAGCTTGAAATGCATTATTTTGCTGAACTGTTACAGTACTCTTCTTTAAAATAGGTGTTAATCTCCATTTTACAGATGAGCAACTGTTATGAGAATAAGAGTAATTGGTTGAAGTTCATTTGGCTAGTATGTCATAGATCTAGGATTCGAGTGGGGCCTGCTTTCAGAATTTGAGCTCTTTAACCTCACTAGATTTATAGGTCATGCCAAAGCCTTGAGCATACTTTGAGTTTCATAATTGGTATATGCTGTTTTGAAATAGAATAAATTTGGGAAATTGCTGCCTTAAGAAGTCTACTGAAAATGATTTGTCATAATTGCTGGTGACTTCTTTTATAGGTAAAGGTGATGAGCAGCGTGCAGCTGCAGCATTAGCATCTGTTCTTTGTATTCAGTTGGGCCCTGGAATTGAAAGTGAAGAGGTTTTAAAGACTCTTGGACCAATCCTGAAAAAAATAATTTGTGATGGAACAGCTAGTATCCAGGCCAGGCAAACTGTAAGTATAGAATTTTTAAATTATAGATCTATCTAGGCATGATGCTCAGACCTTGTGATGATCTAGGAAAATAGCGTCTTCAAAAATATAGAAGGTTTTTATTATCATTTTATTCTCATTTGTTTTTTAGTGAGCAGACTCAATGTGACAATTCTTTCTTAAATTTTCTGAGGATCAATAGAACATCCCTTATAGAGCAGATTTCTCCATCTTTGAAATCAGAGATCATGTGCTTATGAAATACAGTGCAATGTTGAATTATTTAGGATTACCCACTTTTTATTGGAGCTTAAACAAATGGTCTAGACAATGTTTGTTGTGTAGTTGTTTTTTTATTTTAAGAAATGTAATGGAGTATTGTTTTAATCTGACATACAAGTCCTTATGAAAGAGCTGAGTGCTGTAGTTAATATGGGTGGATTTGGTTGATGTAGGGAACTCTGACTTTTGAAATATTCATCTGATTTGGGGGATTTGGAAAAGCTTTCATTTTCTAATTGATATTTACCACTTACAC
Source organism: Antilocapra americana (assembly GCA_007570785.1). Classification (NCBI taxonomy): domain Eukaryota; kingdom Metazoa; phylum Chordata; class Mammalia; order Artiodactyla; family Antilocapridae; genus Antilocapra; species Antilocapra americana. The sequence goes on from ML660772.1 coordinate 31,181,246, forward strand.
ACATAAGATTGTGAATTTTGGTGGAGGGGTTGGTTGTTGGTTTCTGTTATGCTAAATAAGTGATTTAAATGATCACACAAGTATCTTTGGCTTTATCACAGAAACATGAGGCAGTCTTAGTGGATTTAGGAAGTGGATTTGAATCTTAATGGATGTTAAGAATCTTAAGAGCCTTAATAGATCATAAGAATTTATTGTTAGTGAATTTGAATCTTAAGCTGTTTTTCTAGCAAGAGAACCAGTTTGTTTACAACTTTTTAATGCTAATTATTAGCCTTCTCTTTAGTGTTACTTAAGGTAAATGATGGGCTCTCCTGGTGGCTCAGTGGTAAAGAATCCACCTGCAATGCAGGAGCCGCAGGAGACTTGAGTTCTTTCCTGGATTGGGAAGAACCCCTGGAGGAGGGCATGGCAGCCCACTCCAGTATCCTTACCTAAAGACTCCCATGGACAGAGGAGCCTGGTGGGTTACACCCCACAGGATCGCAAAGAGTCAGACACAACTGAAGCAACTTAGCGTGCATGCACGCAAGGTAAATGACATTACTCTTTCTATCAGGTAAACTCTGAAGTCTTAGTGGCTTAATAAAAGTTTATTTCTTGTACATATCAGTGCCCAGTCAAGTCTGCAAGGTCCCTCAGCATATCCGTCTTGCAGCTCTGCCCTGCCTCTAGGTTCTTTTCAAATGGCAGCTGTGGTAGTGAGATAAGGAAAGCTGGAGGACAGAGGCAGGTCACTTTTGCTGAGAGTTCCTTGGTTTTACCAACTGTATAGATGCTGGGAGTGGTCTAGAGGAAAAGGAGCAGGAGTTTGGTAACTTCATATGAATCTCTGCCCCCCAGTAATTAGTAATCTCTTTACCTTTCTGTTCTTCCTTTTTGGCTAGTTTCTTGCAGCTTTCAAATTGCTCAGGAGTATTAGGGGTATTTGAAATGTTTGACAGAAAACACTATTGATTAGGTATTTGGGGCAATCACTTAGTTTTGGTTGCACGTGAGTTGTTGTGGTCGTCTAAGGCACTTTCTGCATCCTTCTCACTCTTGCTGTGAATTAGAAAAACAAAACTCTGGCATTCTTTTGCATATTAGTAAAAGGAATCTTTATTAAATGAAGGCAGGCCTACTTTTTTAATCTGCCATTTCTCTTAGGAGATGTGTCCTGGCTTCTGCTGCTTACTTAGGAGAGGATTACATATTGAAATTTTCTTTTACTGAGAATAGTGCTTCAGCTGCTTTTGAATTTTAAATGTCTCATTTTTATGATAAACTAATGAGAATAAAATAGTGGCAGCAAGCAGATTAATGTTACAAGTGTCCTCATAGTACTGGAACAGAACTAGCTGAAATTAGGGGCATGTGAATGATGCCTTTAAAGACTTACACCTTAGTGGTACTTGGAACAACATGAGGGCATTTTAGTGATAACGTATGGAGAAAAAGGATATGACAAATAATAAAGCTTTATAAATTTCAAATTCTGCTTTTATATAATTAGCACAAGTGTTCTGAGAATTAATGGCTCTTGTAATGTTGGAAGTAGATTATATATAAATGCACTGAATCTGTTTTTAGGTAGGTTTTACCTTGGTAATCTTGTTGTTCAGTCGCTCAGTTGTTTCCAGCTCTTTGTGACCCCATGGACTGCAGCATGCCAGGTTTCCCTTCACCATCTCCCAGAGTTTGCTCAGATCGATGTTAATTGAGTCAGTGATGTTATCTAACCATTGCATCCTCTACCACCCTCTTCTCCTTTTGCCCGCAATCTTTCCTAATATCAGGGTCTTTTCCAATGAGTCTGCCCTTTGCATCACGTGGCCAAAGTATTGGAGCTTCAACTTCAGCATCAGTCCTTCCAACAAATATTCACAGTTGATTTCCTTTAGGATTGACTAATTTGATCTCCTTGCAGTCCAAGGGACTCTCAAGAGCCTTCTCCAACACCACAGTGCTCAGCCTTCTTTATAGTTGCTACTTTCACACCTGTACATGACTGCTGGAAAAACCATAGCTTTGACAATACGGACTTTTGTCAGGAAAATGATGCCTCTGCTTTTTAATATGCTGTCTAGGTTTATCATAGCTTTTCTTCTAAAGAGTAAGCATCTTTGGAGTTGGCTTGAAATGATCTACTAGATTAATGAAGGAAGACCCAAGAGAAATGGAGTAACTTTGCTAAAATAACTTTGCTAAAGTTTACTAGCAGACCTTACTGGATTTTAGCTGAAGCCCACTTCCCTTAACTCTCAACCCTGTTTTTTCCTTCTTTTTATACTATACTTGGAACCTAACATAGTCACGTAGATGATAAGTTTTTCATGTTGAATTATAAAAGCAGGAATATGAAAAATTAATAAGGAAATGGCCAAAGTTAATGTCTGTTTTATTTTTTGCTTTTTTTAGTGTGCAACTTGCTTTGGTGTTTGCTGTTTTATTGCCACAGATGACATTACTGTAAGTAGAGAGCCTTTTGAATCCAGTTATTTGCACATTTCTCATTTAAGATGGTAATCTTATTTCCTGCTCTTATGAATTAGGAGCTGTATTCAACTCTGCAGTGTTTGGAAAATATCTTCACCAAGTCCTATCTCAAAGAGAAAGACACTAATGTTATCTGTAGCACCCCTAATACAGCACTTCATATCAGCTCACTTCTCGCGTGGACATTATTACTGACCATATGCCCAATCAGTGAAGTGAAGAAAAAGCTTGAGGTGTATGTATTTTTTTGTTCTTATTTTATAAAAACAACATTTATTGACATAATTGGTTGTGTTCAGATAGTAATAACTGGCTCTTCTCCAGGCATTTCCATAAACTTCCAAGTCTCCTCTCTTCTGATGATGTAAACATGAGAATAGCTGCTGGTGAATCTTTGGCACTTCTGTTTGAATTGGCCAGAGGAATGGAGAGTGTAAGTATCTCATGGGCAAAAATGTCACAAGAATCATTATCTTGTCATATTAAGAATTGGATGATAACTCAAGTGCATGGCCCACTTGAGAACCTCATGATTGGTTGTCCTGCTTCTTGGCAGTGATGATGTAATACTTAATAAGAGCATAAACCAGTAGTGGTTGGTTGGTGGAGCAGTATTTGTGTGTAGTTCATTATACTTAATCGTTGCTACCTCTGGAACTGAAGTTTAAGTACGCTCTTATTACTCATGGAGAGCCGTCCTGTATAATCTTTTGGATCTGCTTGGATTTCTCAGACCTGAGACACGTTAAGGTAATTCAGGCACTTGTAATAAATGTCAGACAAATGGATGAAATATGATAGTGTAGGTCTGGGATTAAGTCAGATGAGTTTAGTTACCATCATGTTTAATCTTTTCTAAGCCAAGTGTGTTATTCATTCAGTCCTATTCGGCTATTTGTGATCCTATGGAATGTAGCCTGCCAGGCTCCTCTGTCCATGGGATTCTCCAGGCAGGGGTTGCCATTTCCTTCTCCAGGGGATCTTCCTTACCCAGGGATGGAACCTGGGTCACCCACATTGCAGGCAGATTCTTTACTGTCTGAGCCAGCAGGGAAGCCCTTTCTAAGCCAAAGATGAAAATAAACATGTCCCTTTAGCCAGGGACATGTGCTTTATGGTTCTCTACTGCTGGCCACTCATGGTTGCTTTTTTTCTATACCACAATTTTGCTTTTGGAGGTATTTGAGTTTGTGGTAGGTGACCGAGAGATGATCCACCATCCTGGTGGTATTCCAAGTTTAGCACTGGAAAGTCCTCTGTCCTGAAGCCCTTTGTCTTAGGCTAGCTATATGGAACAGTTGGTCACCCTGGTTTGTGACCTCTATTGTGAATCTTGGGTTACTTCCTAGCTGCTTTTCAATTTAAGGAGAAAGACTATTTTCTGGAATGAAGCTTTTCTGCAGTTAAATAAGTTAGTTAACAGTGGATAAGTCTAAATAAGATTAATACATGTTCTGAGTTGCCTTGATTTTTCACATTCCATTCTTGGCCTGTGTTTGGCTGCCCCCCACCCACCCTCCTTATTTTGAAAGATAGCTGGTATGAATTAAAAGTAAGTTATTCACACTGTCAGTAGCTAATGAGTCTCCATATGTGAGAAATTTGACTCAGGTTTAGCAATCCATTTAGTTTTATTGAACTAGTTAATAGCTCCTTAACCTCAAGGCACAGAAGCCAGATGTCCTAGTTTTTAATCTTGTATTCCTCTACTGACTAGAAATGGTAATATTGTTTCTTTTTCCTTTGAAATGCATCCTGAAAGTGAACTAATGATACAATTTAAATTATATATGTTGAGTTTGTTTAAATTTGCATAAGTGTAAATAGTATTGCCACCTGCATATCTTACCTTCTCTGACTTAATAAATCATATGTGCTGGTCAAGAGAAGTCATTCAAACATGTTTAATTTGACCAAATCCTTATCAAAGACAAAATGAACTGTGTTATGAAACAGAATTTAGTGTTTTGTTTACTATTTTTATTAAGTTTTATATTTGTTTATTTTAAAAAATATTCATTTATTTATTTGGCTGCCTTGGGTCTTAGTTTTGGTTGGTAGGATCATCGTGGCAGTGGGCGGGCTTCTCTGGTTGTGGCAGGTGGGCTGCAGAGGGTGCAGGCTCAGTTGTGGTAGACCAGCTAGTTCCCCCGCAGCATGTGGGATCTGCACTGACAAGAGATTGAAGCCATCCCCCCTATGCTGGCAAGCGAAGAATTCTTACCCATGGGACCACCTGGGAAGTCCTGTTCTTACCTTTAAAGTCGATATGGTAATAGTTAATACCACACAAGTTGTTGGAACACGTGCCAAGTACAGCGTGCACGGAAGTGTTAGTCACTCAGTCTCATCCCACAGCATGGACTGTATGCCTGGGACCGCATGGAGCCCAGCAGGCTCCTCTGTTCATGGGGTTTTCCAGGCAAGAATACTGGAGTGGGCAGCCATTCCAAGAGTTGTTGGAACATGTGCCAAGTACGGTGTAAGTGGTAGCTATTCCTACACTGTTAGCTGAATTGCATATCACCTTCCCCTTTCTAGTAGTAGCCTTTTTGGAGCTCTCTAGTGCAACTTAAACTAAGAGAAGGACTATTTAGTCGAATTATAGGTCTGAGGGCCACGTGATAAACTGATTCAGGAAAATGTACCAAAATACAGTATTCTCAGACCTTCCCTAATTCTCCCTGTTACATCTTCTACCTAAGCTGAAAGGGGCAGTGTGTCAGGACAGAGACACAGTGGAAATAAAATCTGAGGACTCAAAACACATTTCCCAGGCGTTAACTTGCATGCTTCTCACCTCTTGATTTTGTTTATAGGATAACCGGCTCATGTAAAAACGTCTCCATACCCTGACAAAGACATTCTGCCTCAATTAGCAGGAGTGAAAAGAATAAGTCTTTGTAGTTGAGTAGTCACATAAAATCATTCTGGAAATAGTAGTCAGCGCTTTGCAGTAAAGTGGGGAGGGATGAAACTCTGTTTTATTTCTTTTTAATTAATTAATTTATTTGGCTGCACTGGGTCTTAGTTGCAGCAGGCGAACTCCTAGCTGCGGCATATGGGACCTGGTTCCCTGACCAGGAGTTGAACTTGGGCCCCCAGCACTGGGAGCTTAGGGTCTTAGCCACTGAACCATCAGGGAAATCCTCAAACTCCTTTTTAATGTTAGGCTTTCCTATGGTTATTTCTTAACACTTAGTATAGTTTATTTCATTTTGTTTACAATCAGTGCTCTGGTAACTACTATATAGCAGATACTAGTTTAGGGCATGGTTTTTGTGACCATCAGCATCTCATCTCGTGTACTTGAACTCTTAAGTTTTCTGTGGTTTCATTTCATTTTAATTTCACTCAACTTTTGAAACCATTTAACTTATTACAGCTGTTATTTTAGTATGAAATAATTATTTTTAGACCTGTTTGAAGCATTTAAATTCTTATACTGAAACAGCCTGTATCATAAAAGAACTATAGCATAATGGATATTTATGTACTGTGTTTTATGTATTTTTAGAATATATAAATATATTTTACTTAGGCCTTATAATAAACTTACGAGATGTAGGTGCTATTAACTATCCCCTTTTTATATCAGATTCCTCTGATTTAAAAAATGTCTGCTGGGAGATAAGATTCTTGAGAACCACTGGCAGTGATTCCTGGTTTTTAGAGCAAAGTATGGTAATGCATAGAGTCTTGTTAGTTTTTGGTATATTCTCCCATATGTATGTTTAAATCTTTCATAAATTTTTTTTTAGAATAATACAAAAGAACTAATAGCCAGTGAAATAAGTAGGAAACTGCTAGCCCCTAAAATGTATTTGTTTCTACAAGTAAAACAATTCTTATTTTGTTATGATGGAATCAAATTTAGTGAAATATAAATACAGACATCAACATAACATTGAACTATTTTAATAATACTTTTTCAGTTTTGGTAACCTTTTCTCTAGATGAAAGTTGTTAACAGGTGTCATTTCCAGCTAATTCAGCCATAGAAAGTTGGATTAGAATATGAAAGAAAACATTTGTTAGAATAGTTAAGAATATACAATCTCTAAAATACTGACAATAAGAAAATACTTGCGTACTTAAAAGAATATCTGTGTTGATTTCAAGCTTATTTTCCATGAATGTAATAATCTTTTTCATTTTAGATATTAACAGAAATTACACCTATACCTTTTGAGATTGAACATTTAATATATACAGTACAATGTGAAGAATGCCTGAAATAAGAGTTTCTGTTTTTAATAGAATAAGTTAAATGATTGTTACCACTAATGCAAAAAAGGTTAATAACTAGGTATTAATAATTAGAGCTAGAGATGTCTCACCTTCTGTCTGCTTTAGTTTTGATCAACTAAATAATTCTGAATCATCACTTAGTTTTTAATGTGGTTGTAAAATTTAATTAGAGAATAAAAACACCCAAAATAGGCTTCTTAAAAGTATAGCCATTTAAACTGTAATAAAGAAGCCTATAGTCAACTTAAGATCATAGCAAATAGTAATATATTTTGTGGCTTCCCTCCAAAAGGGATTAAAATATTTTTCTTTCTCAAATAATCACTTGAATTGTACACCTGATGTAAATACTTGGTTGCTTATTTGAAATGTGGCCAGTAAATTAGAAATTAGGAGCTTTAAAAAGCATTACTAATAGCTTGCCCTTTTGGTGTAAAGAAATTTGGAGTTCTGGGAATATGTGCTTTGGGGTCTGGGGAACCAGAGGGTAGAAACTATATTGGTTTATGTGTGTCTGACTGTCACTGAACTTCGAAGTCCCAGTAGCGTCTTGAATACAGTTGGAACACAGTAAGTGTTGGCTGAGTGAATCTGGATATACTTAGAAAAGGAATGTTCGTTATTTGGTGGTAGTGTATCATCTTGTAGACAGTATTTTTGGATTAAATTTTTGCATGTTAATAAGTGTTTTTCTGACCAGGACTTTTTTTATGAAGACATGGAGTCTTTAACTCAGATGCTTAGGACTTTGGCTACAGATGGAAATAAGCACCGGGCCAAGGTAGACAAGAGAAAGCAGCGGTCAGTGTTCAGAGACATCCTGAGGGCAGTGGAGGTAGGCTTCTTAATGCTTTAATGGTTAATTAATTCTTTTGAAATTAGATTGTTTTAAGCCAAACTTGTCAATTGATTCTGCTGATTGAACTTCACCTTTGAACTAAATCATTTCCTCATTTTAAGACTGAGCAGGTTTTTAACAACAAAAATGAAAAAAATTTCTTTCTTTTTAAACAAAGGAAAAATTAATTCTTATGTTTTAAAGGTTTATTTTTTTTTTCTTTTGTTGATGTTGAAAAAGATAAAAAAGATTCATAGCGATAGAAGTGTACTTCACTTTGGTGTACTTGCCGTCATTCAAGACCTGGTCCTTATCATTAGCACATAGATACTTAGTATTGTATGAATAGTGAATTATTTTTGTAAATAGTAAATTATTGCCTATCCCTCAGTACCTAGGGAAAGCTAGGTTCTGAAAGCTGAAATAACAAAAACCAGCATATCATTTTCTGATACTCGAATCCTTTCTATAGTCCTCAGACCTGCTTTAGCCTATCTGGCAAATAAATTGATTTAGAAACCTATAGGGCTTATAGTGCATGGTTAAGGATAAGTTTCTTTGGTAGATGTTAATAGGGCATTTCTTTCAAGAATATTAGTAACAAGTCATTAAGTGTGACATGTATGAAATTTTAGAATGGGAATTTAAAAGAAAATACTAAAGCCCCACTCAGATCCAGTTTTCAAGTGTTCCAATGATTCTTACATAGCCTGCTTAAGAACTACTCTCTTCATTTTAATTTACATTAAAAAAAGTCAAACGTAGGTTATAAATTAGTATGCAAGATCTCTGTGATCTAAATTTCTGGTTAATATTAATACTAATTCCTTTATAATATTTTATGTTTACTCAGGTAATAATGTGTACTCAGGATGTTATTTAAAAAACAAAATGAGAAAAAAGAAAAACCAACCCTGACTTGAACAGACATACATACTAAGCATTGACCTTGTTGGTCTTATAATTAGTGTGATAAAAATCCCCAAATAAGCAAGCCATTTCTTGAGTGGAATTTAGAAATAAACAATTCCTGTATTTAGATCCTGTAGCCTCCAAAAGGTAAAATAATGACATGTCGTAGATTTTCTGGATTATAAGTGATTTCGGATTTTCTGTCTTTTTGGATCCTCTCTGGGTAACAGATTTTAAGGTCGGTAGGATCCCACAGACCCTGTTGACAGGTCCCTCAGCCCAGGCGGGTCATGGTAGAAAGTACCGGCTCTCCTGAGAAAGATACCTGTGAAATCTCTATGTGAGCCAGTTTTAACAGGCCTCTTGTCTCCTCCCTCTGCCCGCCCCGCCAAGCCCCTCTGCTATCAATAGAAGTGAAAGCCCTGCCTTTGCCTCATAATTCTGTCCTCTGGTGACCTCCCTCCCAGGCCTAACTCCCCCCACCCCGTCTCTTCTTCATCTCAGGATTTCTGTTCCTTCTTTACCCTTTGATTAGTTCCCTGTTTCTCCAGCTCAGCTTCAGTCTACCTGCCTGTCTCAGAGCCTTGCTCAGTGATCGTGTCTCTTTTCTTATATTGAAACCCAGCTTTCTTTGAGGGGCTCTGCTTCCTTGTTGGATCTTGTTCAGTTGCTGCTGAGAATGGTCCATCTGGGGTGGGGTTGTTTTGCCACACCATTACTTTTTATCCAAAACCCATTTTGAAGTTCATGTATTAAACTGGTAAACATTTGCTATGTTGGTGCATTGATGTACAGTTTTCTTGTTTCGGTCCCAGTATAGGTCTTAAGCAGCAGAATTATCTTTTTAAGGAAAAATGGAGACCAGAGGAATAGTCAAAAAACAGGAAGTAGCAAAGCTGGAGTCTGAATGCACAGTACTGTGCTGTCTGAGGGCCAAACGCTGCGGGTAGGTCCAGAGAGGGAATGGAAAGTGCCAATGAGATGTGTCACTTGGGAGGTCGTTAGTGACCTTTATAAGGCCAGCTTTAGGAGAATGATGGGAGAAAAATCAAACTGAAGTGGATTGAAAAGTGAATGGGAGGTGAAAAAGTAGAGATAGAAGGTCTTGACTTAAAAAACATGGCTGTGATGGGAAGAAGAGAGCTGATTACTGGATTGTGGGAGAGTTTGCTGTTTTAAATGCTAGAGACAGTTTATGGGAAAAGGAATCAATGGAGAAAGGAGCCTTTGAAAATAAAGTGAAAGATTTGTGGTATGAGGCATTGAAAGAATAATGATTAGCCTTGAACTGGGGAGGAGGGCCTGTCTGATTTAAGAGAGAGGAATAAGTAACGATACACATAAGTTTATAGGGAGTTCTTTCCTGGTGTCTTTGTTTTCTGAAATAAGAAATGCTGAAGTAATAGAATCCTACTCTTTTGTTGTTGTTGTTTTGAGCTGTTAACAGCCCAAGCACTGTATGTGCTTCACAAAACATGCTTACACCTCTAATAATTCTATGTGGTAGACATGTAGATGGCCTTTACAGGCAAGGGAACAGACCCAAACAGGTTAAATTACTTGGCCAAAGTCACAAGCCAGGGAGTGGCATAACCATGTGAATCTAGGAGGGCAATGCCTTATCCATTAGGCGATCGGGGCTGATAACCATGTGAATCTAGCATTCACATTTTTTTTTATTACATAAGATCCTATGTCTGCTGAGAGAGGTGGGGACTAAATAGGTGATTGGATTGGTCCTGCCCAGTCAGATACCATCGTCTTGTTCCTCCTGCCTCTGTGGAGATCATTTCCTCCCTTCCTGGTTGTGTATGCGTGCTCAGGTCACTCACTCAGTCACGTCTGACCCATGGACTGTAGCCTACTGGATTCCCTTCCATAGCATTTTGCAGGCAGGGATACCGGAGTGGGTTGCCATTTCCTGCTCCAGGGGCTCTTCCGGACAGGGATGGAAACCACGTCTCTTGAGTCTCCTGAATTGGCAGGTGGATTCTCTACCACTGCACCGTGTGGGTTACTCTTCCTTATTCATGGTTTATTAAAATATAGAGCAGCTATTTTGTTTTTGTCTCAAGTTCTGTCAGTATTCTGGATTTCTTCTCTGTTCATTTGGAAAACCCTATCCTGTATTTGTTCCTGTTTCCATTTCACTTCCACCACAACCTCTTCTCCCTCCATGGTTATACTTTAGAAATTGTCTTCTGGCAAAATTACTCTGTCTCTGAAATCGTAAATGTTATCTCATTTTTTTAATAAGAATCTTCAAAGGCCCTCTAGTTGCTCCTCCTCCTTTTTGGTTGGTCTGTTGGTAAACGCCATTTGTCTTTACTTCCTTTCCTAGATTTCTGCTTCCCTAATTTCACCACTGGCTTGTGGGGGCATCTTGTCTTTCTAGCTTGTCCTATAACCCTCCCTACCCCCAGTCCTAAACCAGTACAAGTATCTGACTTTTCCAGCAAGTTTGTTGAGTGCTTTTGAAGTGAAAAAACATTCACAACAAGGTAGCTTTGCCATGTCAACTGCAGCTAGACAAATTCTGTACCCTTTATGGAGGATAGTACTTCTACTTTCTAGTCTATTCATATTTCAGGGATGGAGGTGTTGGTTTAAACCATACTATTCATTTCAACATGTATATGTGTATTTAGAAATTGTGTTTATGTAGGATCTCTTTAGATCATTTTGGTTCCTCTTAAAATTTTTATTCTTCTGTTGACCAGGAACGGGATTTTCCAACAGAAACTGTTAAATTTGGTCCTGAACGGATGTATATTGATTGCTGGGTCAAAAAACATACGTATGACACCTTTAAGGAGATTCTCGGATCAGGAATGCAGTACCACTTGCAGGTGAGTGGGTGACATCCTTTCTGTTTGCTTTTAAATTAGAGAGTAGCTGTGACTGTACCTCACTTCACTGCTTTTGAAGTTAGCTTGAATATACAGACTGTTTTCAGTATATGTTATGCACAATAGCAAATTTATTTTTGAAAGTTAAGGTGAATAAATATTAAACTGTCCTTTTTTTTCTTGTATAGTGTAAGCTTGGTGGGGTATCTCTTTGACTGTTGGAGCAATATTGACATCTTTGTAGGAAAGCAACTAGTTTGACATAGCTTTCTTGAATTCAGGGCATTGGAAAACAATTTGGCCTTATGAAAAACAGAAAGAAAATAAGTGATATACGTTCATATTTATAAACTCCACATAACTTCTGTTAACCAGATTTCAGATTATGTAGTTAAAAAAAGAAAACTGACGTTTAATACTGAGCCTTATTCCCTCTTTAAGTCAAATGAATTTCTTCGCAATGTGTTTGAACTTGGACCCCCAGTGATGCTTGATGCTGCTGCATTGAAGACAATGAAGATTTCTCGATTTGAAAGGGTAGGTTTGGTTTTTGTTTTCAAGAGAACTGAATGCACAGAAGTGGAGCCAAAGTTTCAATTCTGCTAGATGACAGGCATTTAGCTATGTCTGTGAACTATATTTAGTTCTCCATGGTGTTTCAGACAGCCGGACTAAAAAGTATAGAAACTTTAGTCCATTTAGAGTATGGAGGGTTAAGACAAGAAATTTTTATCCATAATCCTATTAACATAGAAACTATTTTCATTTTTTGTTTCCCTTTGTTCTATGAAGTTTATATATTTAAGGATAATAAATATTGACAAAAGTGCTTCTTTCATATCTGATGACGTAGCCTGAACTTAGTAAGTACCAGATTCATTTTACAGATGAGGAGAACAAATGTGCTTAAAGAGTTTATAACATTAAATAGTGATTAATATTATTTGGCTTCCCCAGTGGCTCAGCAATGAAGAATCTGTCTGCAGTGCAGGAGACCTGCGTTCAGTCCCTGGGTGGGGAAGGTCCCTTGGAGAAGGGAATGGCTACCCACTCCAGCATTCTTGCCTAGAGATTTAAAAACATTCAAAAATCCTTATTATTTTTTTTGCTAAGGTAAAATTCACATAATATAAAATAAAGTGTACAATTCAGTGGTATTTAATACACTTACAGTGTTGCACAACCATCAGCACTATCTAGTTTGCAAACATTTTCATTACCTCAGAAAGGAAACTGGTTCCTTTAATATTCACTCTCTGTTCACCTCTTCTTTCCTCCCAGCTGCTGATAAGCAATCACTAATGTTTATTCTTTCTTTATGGATTTACCTGTTGTGGGTATTTCACAGATAGGGAATCATATAATGTGACCTTTTGTGACTGTTTTTTTTCTTTTCACTTGGCATATTGTTGCCAAGGTCCATCCATGTTGTAGGTGGTCAGTACTTCAGTCCTTTTTGTGGCCAAATAATCTTCCATTGTATGGATACACTACATTTATTTCTTTGTTAGTTTGTGGACATTCAGCTTGTTTCCACTTTTGATCCTTTTAAATTGTGCTTTTTTTGAACATGTAGATACAAGTTTTTAATTAGAGCACCTGTCTTCAATTCTTCTAGGTATATACCTAGGAGTGGAGTTGCTCAGTCATGTGTAATTCTGTTGTTTAACTTTATAAGGAACCACCAAACTGTTTTCTACAATGACTGCAGTGCATTTTACCTTCCCACTAGCAATATGAGAGTTCGTATTTTGACATCCTTACCAATACTTTTTTTTTGTTTTTATTTTCCTTTTAATTTATAGCCATCTTAGTGGATGTGAATTGTTTTATTGTATGTTTATAAAATCTTATATTTAATCATTTTGATGAAGATATAATTGTTGGGCATTGTAAAACTTTCTAATAAATACTAATATTTTTACATTTATTTCTCTTTTGGATTATTTCTTGGATAAAGTCCTTGCATGGGACTATAGGGCTTGATTATGATTATTTGAGATGTATTGCCAAATTACCTTCCAAAGTTAGTCTACTATTTTTAATTATTTTCAGTGTTGAATGAATACATGTAGCTATTAAACACATATTTGACAACATTGGTTTTATTATTTAAAAATTTTTCTTGACATTTTACATTTGATTATTTTTTTCATATAGAATCATCATGAACTATCATGTGTTAATCTTCTCCCTCATTCTTTATGTCTTTTAAACATTTAAAGTATATCTAAGGTCATATTAGTTCATTTCTTCCCTCTCAGTCTGTGGCAACCCCACGGACTGTAGCCTGCCAGGCTCCTCTGTCTATTGGATTTCCCGGGCAAGAATACTGGAGTGAGAGGCCATTCACTTCCTTCTCAGGAGACCATCCCAACACAGGAACTGAACCCCAGTATCCTGCATTGCAGGCGGATTCTTCATACCACTGAGCCACCAGGGATGTATATATATAGTTTAGTAGTACTTCAGTGCTTATAAGTAAGTTAGTTCCCTGCTCCTTCCTTTCCCATTTCTCAGGATTTCATTTCAGCCTTTAGTTTTTTCCTAGCACTTTGGTTTCAGATTTCTAAGTAAAATGCTTATATAGCTATTTCTTTATTTGATAGGTAAGGATTTCTGCCTTTTTACTTCTCCCCCTCCCCCCTCCCCCCCTTTTTTTTGCTAAATCAGCATCATTGTTTACATTATAGTCACATTATAATCTTTTTTTCTTACTTTATATAAGAATATCTAAAACTTTATTGGCTCACACATATTTTCCTTTTTCCTATTTCAGCATTTATATAATTCTGCAGCCTTCAAAGCTCGAACAAAAGCTCGAAGCAAATGTCGTGATAAGAGAGCAGATGTTGGAGAATTCTTCTAGATTTTTAGCATTTGAAGACCACTTTCTAATTTCCCTTTTTTTTTTCTTGGTAATTTCTAACGTATTTAATCTCTAGAGACAGTTTTTATCTTGGTCAACAGATAGCTTTTGTAGTAGGGGTTATATTATAATTTAATGTATATAGTATTGCAGATGGTAAGTCCTGCATATTGAATATTCTTTGTACATATAATCAGTAAACATAAATAAAGTGTTTTTAATGTTTGGTCATTTTCTATTTATGAAAAAAGTAAATATAAGGTATTTCACTTGATTTCATGTTGAGAAAAACTGTTAGCCAAAGTTAAATTTCTTATGCTGTGATTGTCAGAAATACTGATTATAATGATACAGATACACAAAGTTTTTAACTTAAGATCTTACACAGATGAGTTCAGGATACAGTTTTGGGAGCTGGATCTGGAAAAGGTGCTGTCATTTCAATTTTAAGTGGAACCTAATAATTTTGTCACTAGGATCAACAAAAGGAATTATACCATGTGACCATACGACCAATCAGTCCATCCGTCGTTGTTCATGATGAATTAATATAAGCCAGAAAAGTTGCTAACCTTGACCACTGAGGGCAGTAACACTAATTTTATCTGCTGTGTAAGACCTTGTGCTTTTTATTTTGAAATAAAGATCTTTTCACACTAAAAGTGCTTCTTTTTTAATAGAATAAACATTTATGAGTTTATGTATAGAGTTCAAAATGATAAAGTAGGGTAGGGAGAGTAAAACAGAACTTCCTTTTGTATATTTGGAAACATGAAAATAAATGAAAAAAATGTAGCGGTATATCATTGACATTCCAGCTGCTTTTAAGACCCTTGTTTCTTGGTTGCCCCATGGGGTGCTTTTTTTTAACTTTATGGGAAGTTGTATTTTGACAATGCACTAGGATTTTTTATTATAAAACTTTATGTTAAAATAACATTGCACACGTAAAACCTGCAGTTTAGAATTTACAGATTTCTTTATATTAGTGCAGTAAACAGTAATAAGAGGGGTGGAAGAAGCATGGAAATAAGGACCAAAATCCACAGAGGTATTTTTTCTAAACGAGTCTTCCTCTGCCGCATCTTTAACCCCTCCTGGAAGGTCTGATGCGCCCCCTATTGGCTGCCTCCTGGAGCTGTTACTGCTGCTGGGAGGGTACGTTTCCAGCCCTCAGATACAATGCAATGGAAAACAATCTTGGAATCTCAAACCTGGGGCTGCATGTTGTCACCTCTTTATATTCCAAGTAGTTTAGGACCATGGAGAAGAAATTGTAAGTAGTATTTTTTCTAAATTTTCAATTGATATATATTTTAGAATATTAATGAATTTTTATTAAAGCAAGATATTGTGGTGGTTTAGTCACTAAGTTGTGTCCGACTCTTGGCAACTCCACGGACTGTAGCCTGCCAGGCTCCTCTGTCTATGGGATTCCAAGAATACTGGAGTGAGAGGCCATTCACTTCCTTCTCAGGAGACCATCCCAACCCAGGAACTGAACCCCAGTCTCCTGCTTTGCAGGCGGATTCTTTATATCACTGAGCCACCGGGGATGTATAGATTAGTAGTATTTCAATGCTTATAAGCAATTTAGTTCCCTGTTCTTTTCCTTCCCCATTTCTCAGGATTTCATTTTAGCCTTTAGTTTTTTGCTAGCTCTTTGGTTTCAGATTTCTAAGTAAAATGCTTTTACAGCTATTTTTTGATAGGTAAGGATTTCTGCCTTTTTACTTCTCCCCCCCCACCCCCCCCTTTTTTTTTTCTAAATCAGCATCATTGTTTACATTATAGTCACCATATTTTCTATTCATTTCTGAACTGGATGGTTTCTTATGCTTACCATTCTCATAGGACATCTTGTCTTGGTTTTATACACATATCACTTAACTCTTCCAGAACAGTCCCAATAAATTTGTAAAACTCTTTTAATCTTCGTCACATGGTCAAAGCCCAAGAGAATATTGAATTCTTTGTTGTTTCAGTCTAGACTGCCTTCTCTCATCTGAGTGTACAGCTGTTGCTTGAGACTCCATCCTGCCTGGAATCTGTTTTCCATGCAAGTTGGATTCCACATCTCCTGGATCCCGTGTCTTCACTATTAGATTACTTCCCTGTTAAAATGGGATGAGTGAAACTTCTGGGAATGAGTGTGTGGGAGGTCAATTATGTTGAAACTTTACGTGTCTAACAGGTACTTTGGCTTAGTATATAAAATTCTAGGTAGAAAACCAAACTCGGGATTTTGAAGGCATTGCTCTATTCTAATTAAAAGTGTTGCCATAATGTCTGATGTAGTTTTACTTTCTGATTTATTTTGTTGTCTTTTGTTCTTTGAATCTCTGTCTCTGCTGTAAAAATGTGTGGTACTGTGTTTTGGTAGACTGGTGATCTGGGATATATATACTAAGTTCTTGACACCACCCTCCCACCTTCCACATAGATGCATGCACATTGTCTATGACCTGGAACTCCCATGAAATGTTAGAGCTGCTGGATTGAGCCTCTGGTGTTACTTTTTCTTTCTAGGAGAGACTGTAATGGTTTTCAAATCTTGCGGTTGCATTATATTTTTAGCTAACATGAAATCACCAGCCTGTATTGAGCTCTGTGCTTCACTGTTGCCTTCAGTTCCTGAGTCTGCTTGAATTCTGTAAGGTCCATCACTTACTCGGCCGGGATGGTCCTGTGACTGTCTGCTAAGGTACGTACCAACCACTCTCTCCTTCCTATATTCAATACATTTGCTGAAATCTTGCTCAGTATTGTAACCTGCTATGTTTATTATTGCTTTGTTAACTTTTATTCTGCCTTTTTTTTTTTTACTGGAGTTTTGGGTGGAAGAAGAGATAAGCGTTAATTGTATATTAAATTTATAGATGGGTGCCTTTTCATGAAATTGATGGGTAGTTGCTAGGTAGGATAACGGGAGATTCAGTGTGAATGTGCTTGCGTTTTCTTCAGAGCAGTAAAATGGTGTATGATAGACCAATTAATTCCTTGATACTGGTTAACTTTGCTGGCTTAGAGGAATTTAATATGGTCCCTGCCTAGTAAGTTCTTTGAGGTTTAGTCATTCATTTTGAATCAGTTGGCATCTTTGAAGTCTTTGATAGCTTATGTTTTAACTTCCTGGGAATGAGATATAATATTTGAAAGAAAAAGCAAGATATAGTTGAAAATATCCCCAAATTGATCAGTTCTTGTGAGAATACTTGTTTTCTTCTTGTGACTCAAAACTCTTCAGGATGTGACCTTTTAGATACATAGATAAAATGAAGTCGGTAGTCTTGCTTTGCTCATAAGTGGTTTTCCAGAAGTCTGTCTGGTCACACATCATAAGAAAATCTCATCCTCTTCTCTGGTATAAAATATGGTTGAATCGAGATGTTGGCATGAGGAACTGTTAATTTCCATTGTCCTCGTCTTTGAGGGCAAAAGCGGATGATGAATACTTCAAGGGTTAGGTTTATAGGAGAGAGAAAAACGTAGTCAGTGTTCAAAATGAGGCTTTTTTTTTAATCTTTAAAGAATAGATAGTTTAAAACAGATCAAGTAGTTGGGAAATTAAAGCTGAACATGATGATCAAAATAGCAAACATTTTTTCAAGAAATTTTGCATAACTTAATGCATTATATGCTTTGGAGAAAACAGTTAACTAGTTACAGTCTTTCTTCATGAATTGGTCCTCAGTTATAGATGAAGCTTTAGAAGATGACATTTCTTTTCCCCAAAGGAGAGTGAGGTCCATACTAAATACAGATGTAAAAGAAATTTTGTAGAGCAAACATTTTCTAATCGATGTGCTCAAGGGTGAGTTAATGTCTGTCTCTGTTCAGTTAGTTCAATTGCTCAGTCGTGTTCAACTCTTTGCAACCCCATGGACTACAGCACGCGAGGATTCTCTGTCCACCAACTCCTGGAGCTTGCTCAAACTATTGTATATCGAGTTGATGATGCCATCCAACCATCTCACCCTCCGTCGTCCCCTTCTCCTGCCTTCAATCTTTCCCCAGCATCATGGTCTTCCAGTGAGTCAGTTCTTTGCATCAAGTGGCCAAAGTATTGAAGTGTTAGCTTCAGCATCAGTCCCTCCAATGAATAATCAGGACTGATTTCCTTTAGGATTGACTTGTTTGATCTCCTTGCTGTCCAAGGGACTCTCAAGAGTCTTCTCCAACACCACAGTTCAAAAGCATCAATTCTTTGGTGCTCAGCTTTCTTTATGGTGCAGCTCTCACATCCATACGTGACTGTCGGAAAAACCATAGCTTTGATTAGACGGACCTTTGTTGGCAAAGTAATGTCTGTCTACTCATGGCAATAGAGAGTAGGATTATAAAGGGTTACATATCCATTTACCACTTGGTCATTAGTATCCTGCCTGGATAGTCAGTCGGGGGCAGTGGGCCTGTGGGATTGTCTCACCACAGCTTCTTTTCTGTATACCAGAGGGCGCATGCTCCTTGACATGTGAGAGGGAAACACATCAGAGTCTGACATTCCTGAGAAAGGAGGATGTGTTAAAAACTTACAGAATAAAGCCTTTGAAAAGCAAAGTTAATATGAAGTGCTTCCACCACCGGCAGTGGGGACAGTGGGTCAGTAGCTGTGTAATCTCCCGCACACCACCCCCTTTTGTAGCTGCTGGAAGCCCTGGAGTCCTCTGACCTCCTCTCATCCTGGTTAGACTTGTCACAACCTTATTCTCTTCCTGTTGACTGTCATCCTCTGATTGGCCCAGAGTCTTGTGTGGTTGGCTGTGAGTGGCAGCTCCAGCCTGCTTCCCCATATTTATGCATGGGAGCTCCCTGTGGCAGAGTGCAAGAGCTGTGTCAGTGTCCACATCAGCCAAATAAGGACATAAATCTCCGTCCAGTAAGAACCTCATCAGTTACCAATTAAATCAAGGCATGGTAGGGTTTTGTGTTGTTTTGTTTTGTTTTAGAGCATAGTTTCAGTAATATATTTATTTAAACCTTACACATTATCGAAAAAAATAAGTATTTGAAATCTTAACTGCTTGGCTAAATTAACACTGGATATAGACCAACAGTTTCACACTGGGGTTTATGGGCCTTCTAGGAGCACCCGTGTGCTGAAGGAAGGCAAAGAACTACAGAATTTCTAGAAAGTCTTATACTTGCTTCTGAATATTTTCTCCCCCTGGCAACCCAGCAGTCAAAGCTCCCGTTTTTGTAAGTAATTTGCTTGCTGTTACTCTCAAGAGACTGAATTCTGATTCTTGAGGTTGGGATGTATTGTTGCATGTGCTGTGTGCTTTTCTAACTTGTGATAGAAATGATTTAGACTTGATTTTAAAAATTACTTCCTGAATGTGAAGAGGCACTGACTCTGAAATGGAATTAAAGAACAAATTACCATGACTCACTCAATAAAGCTTCTGTTAGCTTTGAATTAAGCTCTATTATAACAATTCTGATTTTGTAGCAAGCAGTACCCGTGTGAGTTATTTCTGTGGTATGATACCAAGCACCTTTGGGAAAAAGTACAGAGCAAAGCAAACTTTCATAGACATTTATATTGGTCAGAATGTTTATTAGTAGGCAGTCAAAGAATTATTAAAAGACAAAAAGAACCAGCTGTTAGCATTGATCTAAACTGGAGAAAAATGAAATTACTTACATGTTTGAGCTAAAGGTATTAATATTAGAAAGGTTCTGGGAAACGAGTGCAGCTTTGCAGATTTGCACGGTGCAGTCAAGAAGGTGGGTCAAGTTAGAGAAGCACAGAATTTAGTAACACTCTGGCTTTTCCAGCCATGCTAGTTGTTCTCAGATGCCCCTCATACAGAGATGCCAAAGATAGCAACAACGAGGTGTCAAACAGCTGTGGGTCCTGGTCTGAGGGCCATGTGATCTTGTGTCCATATACTCATAGGGTCGTTTGCTGACTCTTGGCAGCCATGAACCACCCCCCAACTTGGTTTTCTCACTGGCTCTTTATTTTCCATTTGCCTGTTCACTTAATTTAAAAATGCATTGACATAGCATCTATAGTATTTACATTGTGACTTTACCCAAATGAAGATTATTCCTTTCAGAGCACTTTCCATTCTAAGTTGTTTGTTATCTTAGTGCTTTTGGATTTGATGTTGCATTGAATTACCTAAGTTGACAACAAGGCTAGTTATTTGGAGATTTTATTAGCTGCATGGCTCTTAAGTCAGTTTTTGTAGCTATGATTTTCTAGCTAGTCTTCTACTTAGTAAATGTTGATTAAGCCTCAGTATGAGATTTAAGCAATGGCAGTTACATTCCTAAAGGGGAAGCTAAGGCTCAAGGATGACAAGTCAGATCCAAGAATGAAGCACGTGTCAGCTACCAAGCCTAAAATAGAAGCTGTGTTTAAATGATGATCCTGTGATGTGACACAACCTTTATGCCTCATCCAGTACTAGTGTTTGGGATAGCAAAGTGTAAAGTGATGATAAGATATAAAACCCTTTTAAAAAGAGTAGTTTAGAAATCTGTAGCCATGCATGTCAACACTCTTGGTTTTATCTATGAAAGAATAAGATTTGACTGATCTTTTAGGCCCTTCTGCTCTATATGCTGTCTTTTTTTTTATTTCTGGCCACTCAGAGTCATTCCCTTCAGAATGCTCCATGAAGTATATTTGGAATTCAGTATATCTAAAGTACTTCAGTAGTATCTTATCTAAAATACTCAGGGAGTTAGTTGTTCTTGTTAATTAAGATTTCAGAATAACTGAAATGCCCTTTTAGTTTTAGACTTTAAAAAAAATTTAACTAGTCCATAACTTTACAAGCTCACTGCTTTTCTTAGTTAGGGTTCTGGTGGCATGTTTTTTTTTACAAGTACTAATAGGTTTTTAGGTATTGCTAGGAAATTGATGGGTTTTAATGTTTTTAGAATGCAGTTTAATCTGTTTATTAAATGACTAACTACCATTTACCATTTCTGAGTTTGCTTTCTCCTAACTCTAGTCATATTTCTCTTTATTCAGTGGCTGGGTATTAAAGGAAAATTTTAAAATGTTAAGAGGAAGTCAATAGTGTGTTGCCATCTATAGGCAGACATGAAGCTTACTGCATTGCTTTTACTAAAGTTCAGCTAGATGTGAGGATTTTTAACCTCCGTTTTATGTTAGTGTTCTTATTATTAACAGCTTCAAATTCTTTTGGAAATAGTGAGACTTAAATCCTAGATAAAATATTTTAGGTATTGGCTTCTAAACTTGGCACTGGACATTTGAAGGGTAGAATGGGTACTTAGCCTACAGAGTGTTCAGTCAGTGGAGGAAATCAAAGAAGTAAGCAAATAAATGTGATGAAATAGTACAGATATTATGGAAGAATGTACAGCATCCAGCAAGGGTGCAAAGGAAAGACAGGTTGGAGGTGAGGTTTGAGCTGAATCTTCACAAAGGATTAGGGGAAGGGGTGGAGAAGAAAGGTCACACAGGGAAGGGACAGTCATCTCAGGAGCAAGAGGCCTGCTTCCACCTCTGCACCCATCTAATGTGTGATCTTGGGCATTTACCTCTGAACTTCAGTTTCCTCATTTGTGGAAAGAAAAGGGACTAAATGAGAGCATGTCTAAAATCCTTTCTCAATCAAAAAATCACACATCGTTATTAGACTCATTTTATGAAAAGAGATGACTGTGAAAGAGAAAGCTTTGATAGCAATTGGAATTTGTCTTCCTAGAACCTTCTTTTCATGTAATTAAAATGCCACAAGTTCTCTGTTGTGCTAGAGAGACAACTTAAATAAAAAGAGAACTTTTCAATCTATTTTGATTTTTTCAGTGTAGCTCAAACTCATGCTGTCATTAGAGAATATTACCTTAAATGTAAACCACAATTTCAGAATTACTACATAAGTGGCCAAAATCTAAAGGAGCTCAGGGGAGGAGACCTCAGAGGTCCCGAAGTTTAGCCTCCAACAGCTGCAGGATTTCTCTCTATATCTTCTCAGTTTGCTAAGATTTTTTTTGAGGCCTCAGAGCCAGTTTGTAATGACTAAAGGATACATTTAAGATATGAACTTCTAGCATATTGAGGGGGAATATAAAAAGTATAGTTTTGTATTAAAAGCCTATTAGAATAGTTCACAATATTTTCTTCTTCTCTTAGAATCTTTATGGCCACAGGCTTGCTTGGCATAATTTTAACTTTCTATGTGTTTAAACATAGTCTTCTTGCATGAAGGATTTGAGAAGTCTCACCAGAATATGAAATATTTAAAAATCAATTACCAAAAAAAAAAAAAAAGAGAGACCCAGGGAAAATATAGACAAAATTGAGAAATCAGAGCAGGAGGAAGGAGCATGTTCTGATAAGCAGGGTATTATAGCATTAAAATTGTGCCACACACTTGACTCTGAGCTCCCTGGGAAGCAAAGCAAAAAAGAGTTACCGTGTCATCCCCCAACGGAAAAGCTAACTTTTCTAGCCCTTCTTCATCTGGTAGTCACATGTGTGGGTTCCTCACAGGCCGGCCCAGCTTCCTGTGGGCAGTGATGTGAAGGCCAGCTCCCCAGCCCAGCCTCTCTGGTTTAATGGCAGTGTTTTCTTCCAGGGACAATGAAACGTTCTTCCCAGGATAGCGGCTCTCGCAGCATTCCTGAAGACAGAAAGCTTTATGTTGTGGATTCTATAAATGATCTGAACAAACTAAACCTCTGTCCTGCCGGATCACAGCAGCTGTTCCGTACGTGTGCCCTCCCAGGCTTGGCGGCCAGTCCTGGCTTCTAGGTCACCTAAAAATAGCCAGTGCTGAGTTGGGCCTGTGGGTGTGGTGGGGGCGGGGTGGGCATTAGAGTTGCTATTTAGTATTAGGCAATGTTTGCTTCTGCTCTCTGAATACTTGCCAGGCTTATGGCCTTTCCTGGCTCTTAAGCAGGATTCGAACTCTTATCTTCAAAAGTTCTGAGAAGTTTCCTGTGGAGTTTCTCTCCCTGGAAAGGAGTGGAGGCTGTGAGATTGCCTCCCAGAGGCTAATTCATGCCTCTTGCCTACTTTCCTAGACAGGTCTGACTTCAAAGCAGATAGCTGAGAAAATGTTCCACACATTAATCTAGTATAACAAAGATCATTCATGTTCTGTTGGGCAGAAAAGTCATCTTCATTTTTTTAAATTTGCAAATCTCCTCAATGAACACATTAGAAAGAAGAGGGGGAAAACAAAATAAAAATATGCTAAATACTAAATGCTACATGTGTATCTTGTCCCCTAAATATTATAAATGGGTTCTGTCAGGTTATCTGAGCCCCGTCTTTTCTAATTTACATGCTGACCTTCCACCTCGGGATAGATGTCCACTTGTTGATGGTTCACAAGTACTCGGAACTTGTACTGTCCCAATTTTATGTCTATTATTTCTCTTCTGTATCCTTTTTGAATGCTTGTTTTTCTCTTTCCTTCATTCAGAATTTCACCAGTTTTTACTACAGTTGTTCTTAATAAAGTTTGGTGTTTGAGTGCCAGCTTATGCCTTGGCTGTGATTAGGAAGGAAAAGCTGTGGAGGGTGTGAGGCAGGATATCTTTGTGACCTCTGCCCCCATCTCTCTGTATCAAGTAGCAGAGGGTGTGGTACTGATACATAGTAGGAGAAAATACAGAAGGTAATTCAAGGATTTCCATGATCCCAAGTTTCTATACTTATTTTTCAATTTAATTTGGGTGTTATTAAGCAAATAGACCTTGTAAAGCAGCGACCAAATGCAGACAGTTCATGGTTTGGGTGAGCCAAGCATAGTTGCATTCTCAGTTCAACGGCAAAGCATTTAAGAGAATCTTACTTTCAGAGCATGTCCATCCTGAAAACAACTTTAAGAAACCAAGTATATCAGGCTCATTTTGATGTTGTTGTGTAAATAGATGTAGGAACAACTGGTTATTTTTATAGAAAATAAAGTTTTCTGGGAGATATCTCAGAATGCTCAGACTTTGACTCAGAGTAAGTGGCCCACAGCCAGCTGTGTTGTATTCTTGGGTTGCTTTGGGGAAAGGGGCAATAGAGCCTCTGTCACTCGGAATCCTTAACTTCTTTACACCACCCCAACCCCAACCCGTGCAAAAGAAAAATCCATGTATGGCTACAGGCTACATCAGTGTTAACATGATCGTCAAAGAATTTTCCAAACAGGGGTTATACAGACAGCTTGATCAGGCTTGTTCTTTGAATATACTAATATAAAAGAAGGTGAAAATTTCTCAAAGAGCAGTAATACAAAGATATTTCTAAAGCATAAGTCTCTTTCTAGAGTGATCAGAGGGTGTATCCCTTACTCACATCTTTTTTTTTCTCTCTTTTTAAAATTTTATTGGAGTATAGTTGATTTACAGTGTTGTATCATCTTACATCTCTAACTCTGGGGGACTGTTTAGTTCACTGACAGCCTGCATGCTGAGGAGTCCTGTTTTTTTTGTTGTTGTTGTTGTTATTTGTTTCACATCAGCTCTAGAGGAGAAACTCCAGGACGTCAGCACTGATTCAGGAAATGGAAGCCACAGTCTGTTTCTGGTGGGGCTGATCATCGTGCTGATTATCAGCCTGGCACTGGTTTCCTTTGTGTTATTTCTAATAGGTAGGTACCATTGACACTCTTTTCATCACTGCTTTGCCCTTGACAGCTGGTTGTTTAGCTTTGCTTCCATAAGGTGCTTCCTGGCACCCATTACTGCCACTGAAGGACGAGGGCACGAATGCCCAGGGCACCCTGCTGCTCTGGGTGGGTCACTGGGGCACACAGAAACCCTCCGTGCCAGAAGTTCACAGACTTGGATGTTTCTGTACCACTTTAATTTCTCACCCAGAGTCCCTACCTGCTAATGGTAGGCAGCTTATCCTAGTAATTCTGGGTTTTCTTAATCCAGCACACAGTTTCTCCATGAATTCAGCCTGTAACTTTCAGTCACCCTCTCAGTTTTCTTCACTTCCTTGAAATCGGTTGGAAGCCTTAGCTGGGCTTGTGCAAGGGCCCAGAGGCAGGGCTGGGATGTGAGGCGATCGCTTGTCTATTGCATGGGACTGTCTGGGCTGGTGTCCCGCCTGCCCTTGTCCTGGGCCCTGCACGTCCGCCCTTGAGTGGTGGCCCACGCTTTCCCACATGGCTCCTCAGCCAAGAGATCCCTGAAGTCTCAGTGCCACTGTCTTCTCTGCCTCAGGTTGGGGAGGGGTGCAGTCTACTCAATGCTGTCCTCTCCGTATGCGTGTTGCCCCTTCAGGGGAGCCCCCTGGTGTTCTCTCTGAGCAGTCCCCTGTAGACCTCCATCTGGAGTTAACTTCAGTTCTCTCCCACACCCACTAAGAGTGGAAGAGCCTGAGAAGAGGGAGTCATTCTTGATACCCATTTGTCTGCATCCACCACAGTCATTTCTTCTGCCCTGGAGGCCTTGTAGCCTTCACAAAGCCTAAATGAGAAGTGGATTCCATGTGTTTGCTGCTGCTGCTGCTGCTAAGTCACTTCAGTCATGTCTGACTCTGTGTGACCCCATAGATGGCAGCCCACCAGGCTCCCCCGTCCCTGGGATTCTCCAGGCAAGAACACTGGAGTGGGTTGCCATTTCCTTCTCCAATGCATGAAGGTGAAAAGTGAAAGTGAAGTCGCTCAGTGGTGTCTGGCTCTTAGCGACCCCATGGACTGCAGCCCACCAGGCTCCTCCGTCCATGGGATTTACCAAGCAAGAGTACTGGAGTGGGGTGCCATTGCCTTCTCCAATGCATGAAGGTGAAAAGTAAAATTGAAGTCACTCAGTCGTGTCCGGCTCTTAGCGACCCCTTAGACGGCAGCCCACCAGGCTCCTCCGTCCAGGGGATTTTCCAGGCAAGAGTACTGGAGTGGGTGCCATTGCTCTCTCCGCCATGTGTTTGAAATGCCTCTAATTCAAGTTCACTTAGGATTAGTGGAGGTAGCAGTGGTGGTGATGGAGGTGGGCAGAGGGCATGACTCTCACAGCTTCTAACCCCTTTTCCTCCCCAAAATTTCATCTCCCATCCAGCTTAAAGCTCTATCTCTGGTCTAGGTTTCAGGGCTGGCGTGAAGGGGTGATATAATTTAATTGCTTCTTTGTCACCTTGCTAATGCCCTTTTGCACTTAGAAGCTGCAGTGTGAACTATCCTGACAATAACAGTGCCCTTGGATCTGATTATTCTTTGGAGGAGGGTTGGCCCTGAACCTGCTGGGCTGGAAAGAGGGTGTGGATTACCCGTCAGAAATGTTATACCACAAAACTGGATGCTGCAAATATCATCCTGCCTCAATGTCTGGGGAAATGACTGAGTTAAACTATTGGGAAATTTTAGGTATGTCTGCTATACAGGAAAGCAGCCCAGAGGGACTGCTCTCTTTTCTGGGAAAAGACTAAGGGTAATGATAGTTAAAAATGTAATGTATTGGGTTCTCACTCTCTCCCAGGCACCATGGTAAACATTCATGTCTGCTCACTGCCTCATAACAATTCTATTGTGTGGGACCTGTTGTTATTCTGGTTTTATCAATGCTGAAACTAAAGCTTAGAGAGATTAATTACTGTGCTGAAGGTCCACAGACAAGGGTGCCTAATCAGGGCTCAGAGACACCCCTGCCTGACATCAAATACCATATTCTTTATTACCATCTATGAATAGGATTTATTTTATGTTTGCTTCTAGGGTTTTATATTGAGGGCAAAGTCATATCAAGAAACAGAAAAAAGATGTGAATAGAGAAGAATGTCTTTTTATTGGACAATTACTCTGTGCCAGATGCATTAAATTCATTATCTTAAATCTTTACCCTTCAAGGTAGTGTCTAATATTTCTATTTTGTTGGTGAAAGGTGAAAGCCCAGAGAGTTTAACTCTCCCTGTTTATTCAGCTAATCCGAGACAGGACTGGGATTCATACTCTGGCCATCTGCCTCCAGAACTCCTGGCACTCCACTGCCTTTTGTAGTAATAATAAGAGGCTTCCGGTGGTTTTCAGATAAACTTTAGCCCAACCTAAGGCCAGAGTTGGCAAGTGCTTGCATGCTTAGTCACTCAGTCGTGTCTGACTCTTTGCAACCCTGTGGACTGTAGCCTGCCAAGCTCCTCTGTCCATGGGGATTCTTCAGGCAAGAACACTGGAGTGGGTCGCCATGCCCTCCTCCAGGGGATCTTCCCAACCCAGAGATCAAACCCAGGTCTCCCGCACTGCAGGTGGATTCTTTACCAGCTGAGCCACCAGGGAAGCTCTGTTGGCACAGGCCTCTGTAGATGAGCTTGGCCTGTGCTCATCTTTAAAAAGGAAACCTTTCTGCTCTCACTGGGATTTGGTGCAGGTTTGTAACGTTTTAACTGAAGTGTAAGAACTGGCATTTTTATGCAAGAGAAATAGGCTATTTTACACTGATTACGTTGATTAAACTATTGGGCCTTATGTGTTTGTCACAATCTCTGTCCTAATGAGGAATACCAGACAGCAAGGGTAGATTACCCAGGATGCCTACCTGCCTCTGTAGGTTTACAATGGGGCCAAGGGGCCAAGCAACGTTAGATACTAGGTGTGTGGGATGTGATTAAGTATTGCCTTCATTTAAATAAGGGTTCTATGGTCTAGTGAGTTTGAGAACTGCTAGGTTGGTAATACTCAAGGTATTTTATTTTACTTTTTGTGAATTTCCAAAGTGCAAGTCAGTATATGATTTTTCTCTAATGTTTTTGCATATAGAATCCTTTTTCTCTTTTGGAATTTAATTTGGAGCTAATATATTGTGTAACAGACTTAATCCAACGTGTCTGCTACTTCCTTTTGTGTTTGACTCATGTAGAAGCTTCCAGAGAGAGGAAAGGATGTCGCATGCTGTGGCTTTACTTGTCTCACATTTTTCTCCCAAAGCGAGTGGTGTTTCTTCTGTCTGACTCTGCGCCAACACACTCGTGTTCTAGACCACAGTTCATCCAACATAATTTTCAGACACAAAGGGGAGGCAGCTTCTGGGCAACAGTTTGTCCCAAGGCTGGAAGTTGAAGTTCCGGCACCTTCCCACATTAGTTTGTGGGTAAACTCGGTGGTGTGTCACCACCTTCATTAGCTCCTGAAAGCTATCTTGGAAAACACTTGCCTGAAATGGAAATGATACGGAGTCCATGTATTAAATATTGATTCTGTGCTGCCTTTCTTGGAAATTTTAACTGCCAAGTAGGCCTCAGAGTGTTCCACTCCCCAGCTTACTCAATACCCAGGGGTTCTATTTATTTTGGAAATGTGGTCTCTTTGCTCTCAGAGTGGCTGGGGAGAATTATTATTATACGTTCATTATGGACTGGTAACTTAGAACCAGGAGACCTATGGGTTGGAACCCAAAATATCTCATCTCCCAAATGATGAGTGAGAAACCTTTGCAGAGAACCGGTCTCAGAATGAGACAAGATAACAATCACTTCTCTGAGGATAATCAGACACTGGCAATTTTCATGTGGTTGTTCACGCAATGTCTTTCTCAGCCAAAATCTGAGCAGAGCTGCCAAAGGTAGTCAAGTCTGGCACAAAAGGGTTGTAAAAATAATTCACTTCATAGGAAACTTTAGCAGTTTCTCTCCTGTGCCTCTGGGCTGTGTGGGCTATTGGAGCAGAGGGTTTGCCAAGAGGGCATCTCAGCTCCCAGCTGAGCACCCTGACGGGCTCTGATGAGTCATGATGGAACACTTTGGAAACCAGGAACACTTTGGAAACCAGCATAACACTGTCTATTTTTCACTTTTAAGTTCAAACCGGCAACAAGATGGAAGATGTGTCAAGACGACTAGCAGCTGAAGGAAAGGACATAGATGACCTTAAGAAAATCAACAGCATCATCGTAAAGCGACTCAACCAGCTGGATTCAGAACAGAACTAAAGAAGTGAATCGTCCAAGAGCAACTGCTAACACCTGAGCTTCTCACAGTCCAGGGAGGGTGTAGGGCTTAAGAACCCAAGGGCATTTCTGTGGGTCTTGAAAGGCTGAGTTTCTATTACAGGGATGGGAGCAACTCCAAGGCAAGGGGGGCTGGGGGCAGCTGCCAGAAAGGGGCTCGTTTTGTGGGAATGTCCTTCAGCTTTTGCGGGATCAAGGGTGGCAGGCATGGAGGAGGAACAACAGTAAACGAGGAAGGGAATTTGGCTCTGCGTGTGCAGCTCCTTTTACCAAAGGAGATTTGTCACCAAAATAAGGTCACGGTAGCCAGTAAAGTTCATGGCCCCTCATGTGTCTTTATGAACTCCGGGGAAAGCCTAAGGGATTTGTTGAATTGTTTGTATTCAAGGGAATCAGGTGATAGTTCTTTCCAATAAAAGAGATTCTGCTCAGGTGATTATACTCGACTATTACTTCTTCAGGGATGGGGGATGGATCCACTCAGAGTTATTTGCCTACAGGTATTTGTTGGTAGTAGTTAAGTGCATATGGTAGGGTGGGGACTGCAAGAGAGAGCCTGAATTATTCAAATAATGTTTATTGAGCTGTTGCTTTTTGCAAACCACTGTATTCTACAAAAGTTTACATTCAAGTGGGGAACAAAGGAGATATATAGTTATATATAGATATATAAGCTTTTTGACTTTCCAACAGGAAAAAAAACCTTCAATAACCCGCTGATTAATTGTGCAGAAATCTGATAGGTTTATAGGTTATAGGTTTGTTAAATTACAGTGAGAAATTGTATATTTGGAACCTGCCTTGTTTCAGCACAAAAGGTGAGGCATAGAGTTTGTGAAATTAGATATGGTGCAATATAAATGAGTTTAAAAGCACAAATCTTATAAAATGTTTACTATAAATATATTGTGTAGGTCTGTTGTGCGAAATATATTATTGTTCTATCATTTTGGGTTCATTAAAAACATTTGAGTTTATTCTAAAGTTATATACATACTTAAAAACACATTTTGTAACAGTAAATAATTAATGAAATAAACACAAGATGTTTCACCTATTTTTACACTCAACTTTTTTTTAAAGTTAAATTTTAATGTATTTATTTATTTTAACTAGTTTATTTTTTACTGAAGGATAATTGCTTTACAATATTGTTTTGATTTCTGCTATGCATCAACATAAATTAGCCATAGGTATACATATGTCCCCTCCCTCTTGAATCTCCCACTCAAAAACATTTTTATTGCATAGTTATTTTTTTTAATTGATGTCATGCAGGATATTTTAAAACTCTGAAATTTGTGTTTATTGGAAAATTATTATTGAGCTGTTGATGTGGTGTGGCAAAATTGTTTGTCAAGATTTGTTGTAACATTGTTTCAGACCACAGATGAGCTGATGCAACAACTTTTTAACCATTTTTCTTTGAACTCATTTGTTCTTGTAATGCTTTTTCCCCCCTTTCTACCTACACAGTGGATATTTTGAGCTCAGTAATAAATGATCTTTATTGTAAGAAATTTATGATTTTTATAATGTGAAGTAGTATAGTGTCTGATGAATCATTTCATCCCTCTTTTTGGGTCCACCCTGTTGGATCTGCACTGTCCTGCCTGTATGGTATCTATGGAGCCATAGTCATCCACACAGCCTGGGGAGCTCCAGGCACCCCGGCTCCAGGTATTTGGATTCACAGACTGACAACTTCTATTGATGTTGTTTTATGTTTTCAAACATTGCTGGCTACATGTAGCCTTCTTTTTTGTAACACAAGGATTTAAATTTACTATTAAAGCTATTATTGGAGCCACTGGAATAATCTGAATAGGATCTGTAGGCTAGATTATGGTATTATGTCAGTGTTAATTCCCCGATTTAATAATCATATCATGGTTGTATGAGAATCTTTGTTTTTAGGAAACATATATAGATGCATTTAAGGATAAAGTGACATCATGTCTTCAATTCCAAAATGGTTAGGAAAATAAAAGTGTGTACGTGTGTGTGTATCCATCTATAAAGGCACAATGGTAAATGTTAACATTTGGAAAGTTTTTATTTAATAAAATCATGCAGCAACCTAGATGTCCATTGACAGATGAATGGATAAAGAAGTCTTATCACATATATATAATGGAATATTACTTAGCTATAAAAAGGAATGAATTTGCACCCGTTCCAGTGAGGTGGATAAAGCTAGAGCTTGTTATACAGAGTGAAGTAAGTCAGAAAGAGAAAAACAGATATCATGTAATAATGCATACATATGGAATATAGGAAAAATGTTATGATGAACCCATTTGTAGGTCAGCAATAGAGACACAAGGGCTTCCTGGTGGCTCAGATGGTGAAGAATCTGCCTGCAATGCAGGACATTGGTGTTCAATTCTTGGGTCTGGAAGACCCCCTGGAGAAGGGAATGGCAACCCCCTCCGGTATTCTTGCCTGGAGAATTCCATGGACAGAGGAGCCTTGCAGGTTGTAGACCAGGGGGTTGCAAAGAGTCAGACATGACTGAGTGACTAACATTTCCAGTAGAGACACAAATATAGAGAACAGACTTGTGGCCGCAGTGGGGGAAGGAGCAGGTGGAATGAACTGAGAGAGTAGCACTGAAACATATACGTTACCATACATAAAACAGAGAGTCCCTGGGAATTTGCTGTATGACACAGGAAGCTCACCAGGTGCTCTGTGACAACCTGGAGGGGCGGCATGGGGTGGGAGCTGGGAGGGAGAGCCACGAAGGAGGGAACAGGTGTACTCCTATGGCTGATTCACGTTCATGTATGGCAGAAACCAACACAACATTGTAAAGCAATTATCCTCCAATTAAAAATAAAATTTAAAAAAATGCATTTTTTCCTTTGAAAAATAGCTTTGATGCATAATTGACATATAAATTTGTATATATTTAAGGTTTATGCTGATGTTTTGATCTATGTATACATTGTTAAATGGTCACATAATTAAGCTAATTGACATATTCATCACCTCTACATAGCTGCTATTTGTATGACTGTGTGCTGTGTATGGAAAGATCTAAGATCTATATTCCTAGAAAATTTCAAGTATATGATACAGTACTGCTAAACTGTTATCACTGTACCAGACATTAGGTCTTGAGAAATTGTTCATCTTGCATAACAACCTTCATACCTTTTGGTTACAAGTAGTCTCTTGGCAGTCAGATATGGTGGTTGAGACATGGGCTGGGGAACCCAACTGTCTGATTTGTCCTGGGGCTACCATTTACTGTGGCTTTGGGGAAACTAACCTCTTTATTCTTTTATCAGTAAAGTTGGGTAATTATAAAATCTACTGTTATTATTGTGAGTCTTAAAAGAAATGATACATGGCTTACAACATTGTCAGAAACAAAGTACTCAATAAATGCTAGTTTTTATTGTAATTATTATTGTTAATGTTAAAAGTAGTAGATGTATAAGAGAAATAACTAAATTTAACATCTCCTGATGGAGCCTTAGGGCTAAATGTTTTTCTGCTGCACATCCTGACCTAATCTGACCAGGGATAGTGGAGTAAGAGTTTTTGGCAAAACAACTTAAGCTAATTTACAAGTTCTTGCTGTTCAGCTGCTAAATCGTGTCTAACTTTTTGTGATCCAATGGACTGCAGCATGCCGGGTTCCCCTATCCTTCATTATGTCCAGGGGTTTGCTCAAATTCGTGTTTGTTTAGTCAGTGATGCCAGCCAACCATCTCATTCCCTGCTCCTCCTGTACCCAATCTCTCCCAGCACCAGGGTCTTTTCCAGTGAGTAGGCCCTTTGCATCAGGTTGTCAAAATATTGGAGCTTCAGCATCTGTGCTTCCAATGAATATTCAGGGTTGATTTCCTTTGGGATTGACTGGTTTCATCTCCTTGCAGTCACAGGGACACTCTAAAGTCTTCTGCAGCTCCACAGTTCCAAATCCTCAATTCTTTGGCACTTAGCCTTGTTTTACCAAGCCTTCAGTTTACAAGAGGTGATCAATATAAGACAGG
The DNA here is from genome assembly GCA_007570785.1 of Antilocapra americana. Lineage (NCBI taxonomy): Eukaryota > Metazoa > Chordata > Mammalia > Artiodactyla > Antilocapridae > Antilocapra > Antilocapra americana. The sequence goes on from ML660772.1 coordinate 31,214,321, forward strand.
GGATTGATTGTTTCCTAAATGATCTAGACTGAAGAACAAAAGGATCTGCATTTGCCTCCCTGAGTGGAGCCAGGAGTTGTCTGTCTGTCCTGGATTAATGCCTTGCCATCGAGGTACAGTGGCAGGAGGGAGCCAGGACAGGAAAGGAAGGCAAAGGAGTAGAAAAAGAAACAAAAGGGACTGTTGAACTGACTCATGCCCTGATAGGAAAATAGAAGGAAAGTTTTATATGTTTTTTTTGGACTTTGTATATGTTCCCAAGAGGCTCAGAAAGAGATGATTTATTTAGTCATTTTTTTCTGGCAGTGGGCTCTGTCTGCATGCCCTTCTTAGCATTGCTGTGATGGAAGGATCACCATGTCTTCTGACCCCAGAGCCAATATACTGCCTCATCCACTGTGAGGCCCCTGGGAGAGCCTTGCTCTAGCTTCTCAGATGGTTCTGATTGGCAACCACCTGTGGGTGAGCCGGGCCCAGCCCCATACACCACACCCTGCTATGACACCTGGAGACCATTGGGGTGTGGAACAGCCTGGAAGAAGGAGGTTCCAGCTTCACAGTGTGGATGCCGGCCGTGATTTAGGGAACATTGGCCCTTCTCTCTCCTGGAAAAACCGGGATCATCTGGCCAGAACTCCACCAGTGGACTCCAGTCTCCAAAGCAAGGCTCTTGGGTAAGAACAAGAAAACCAGGAGGGTTAAAATAACACAAAACAATAGCTTTTCTTCCTTTTTTTCTAACAGCAGTCTGTGATGAAAAAGAGAACAATTTTGGTGTGTGTGACATTTGGACTGAGGCGTCTTGGGGAATTTTACTGCACGAACCATTGTATTATAACCCATTTTTATGTCTTGGAATGAGAATTTTAATGGAAACAAGATCTGAGTTATGGTGTATAAAATAATTTTATTCCCGCTTAAAATAATGACCCCATTTAAATTCAGTAGAAGATGCACAAAAGAAATAGATCATCAGGAAAGATTGGCAATCTATCCCCTCTGTGAATGAATTTGCCCAGAAGAAGCTGTGAAAAGGAGAAAGAATTCTAGGACTATGAACTATCTTTCCACAGAGTCAGAAAATATATTTTCTTTTAAAGAGGAAATTAAAAATATTCTTATTGGAATCCATATGTCTATTCTCATTTGGTGAAGATAAAAACTTCTCGGTAAGTTTTTTTTTATGGGGAAATCTCACTGAAATATAATTTTGCTTTGCAGGAAGATGAAAAGATTTAAAAAAAGCAGTGAAAAACAACTCAGAACAAACTTAATTCCCTGTAATGAGCAAGCATTGGGCATATACTTGGTGCCCACCTGTGTGGGCTGACACTGTAGAGGATTTAAGGGTCTAGGGCATCATCCTGCCTCCAAATGGGTTTCTCATCTGGTTGTACAAATACAGTGTGTAAGAAACCAGTCATGATCTGTTACGATGACAGGAAAAAGCAGGTCCGTGGTTGTCCAAGGATCACCTGGGAGACTTAGACCCAGGTTCTTGGATTCTACTCTCCAGGATTCTGACTTAGCAGGCAGGGGTCGGGATTGGGGATTCATGGTTTTACAAAGCTGCTGTGATGAGTCTGATGTACAGTTTGGTAGAGTGGCTGGAAAAATGATGGATTCAGTATAAGCTTGTGTTTGGATTCTGGGTCTATGCATGAGTTACAGTGAGGTCTTCACCCCTCTTGACTCTGTTCCTGACTTTAGAGAATTTTGTCTGTAAAGTGGGAGTGTTTTGCTGCTGCTAGAACCAGGAAGTTGATAGAAAGTCTTTCAGGCTCTGTTCTTTATAAGTCACTAATAAATTGTATATAAATAGGGAACTGTCTGATCATCTCTGGTTATTAGTTTTAATCCCCAGGGAACACTATTAGTCTCTTGTCAAGGACCCATAAAAGTCTTCAGAAGAACACTCTATTCCTTTCCTCTCCCTTCCTCTCTCCTTTCTCAATTTGCTTGGCTGAGGCTCCAGTTTAAGGGGCTGTTCACTTGTCTGGAGGGCCAGTGGAGGGCTATTCTAATAGCAGAAGATGTGAATGAGAACCTGGGAACGCTGAAGGGTGAGGAGTCTGTCGGGGGAAGCCAGACAAGGGGTCTGCTCCACTTTCTGTTCCAGGAGAGCAGAGAATAATTATTTTTGGAGTAGAAGCTTTGCAGTATCATGACCTGTGGGCTTCCTTGGAACATGAGACACACAAGCCTGGCCAGGCTGGTTGACTTTCTGGCAGTTTGTCTTTTCACAGTTTGTAAAAATTGTGATCAATCTTGATCTCCAGATACAGATTTCAGTTTTATTTTTAAGAAAAATGCTGCTGCTCAGGGTCCTTAGAATCCCCCTGCCCTGACCCCAGTTACATCAGAATATTCCTCGTGGTCATTTGGAATGGGACCTTGCTGTCTTGTGTATTTTCATCTGAAGACGTTTTATGGGTTCTTGGACAGAATATTGACATTTCCTGGGTACTGAGACTCACATCTAGAAATGGTCACCCTCCTCTTTGATATAACAGCTTTAAGTGACTCAGAGTTGGTGGGATTAAAAAAAAACAATACCAAAACAGTCAATAGTCACCTGAAACCAATGACAGTGATGGGCTATGAAATGAGTCAAGTCATTGATTCAATCTTCAGCACCTGAGGAGCAAAATTGTTGAGACAGACAGGGGCTCAATCAGCTATTAGGCAGTGAGGTGCAACTCTTTAAACTATAAGGATTAAAAACCTGTCCAGTTGAGCTGCATTTTCTGTTTCTGTAAGAGTTCATTTGGATACAACTTGTGTTACCTCTGAATTTCTCACCATCCAAGAGAAACTGCACCTAGAGGAAGATGACATTATTGATCAAAAACAATTCAGAGAAATTTAAAGTTTTGTTCTTTCTCTTCTTTGCTTCAAGGTTGATCTTGCCAATAAAATATGTAGGGATTTTTCTGTAGACAATTGCTTTTAGGCCAGGAATGTGGGGCTTCCCAGGTGGCACAGTGACAAAGAATCTGCCTGCTAATACAGGAGACACAGAGATGCAAATTCAATCCCTGGGTCAAGAAGATCCCCTGGAGTAGGAAATGGCAACCTACTCCAGTATTCTTGAGTGGAAAATTCCATGGACAGAGGGGGCTGAGGGACTACAATCCACGAGGTCACAAAGAGTTGGACGCGACTGAGCATGCACTTGCCTCGTGGGGAGTAGGATGTAAAGCTTAATAAGGGCAGAGAAGGCCCCTTTGGAGTGATATACATATCCCACCTGTCAGGCTGTGGCATCTGAAATTTTCCCGGATGGAGGCTGGCCAACACTGTCTGTGTGTTCTCCACACATAGAGAATAAATGGACTGTGGGAACAGAAGTCAGGATCCTAATTTCTCTTTGTTTCTTGGCCTCCTCTGACTCTCACATCCTCTTTTAAGTTGTGAAACATGATTTATTCTTCATGCATGAATCCTCAAAGAAATGGATTGTAACAAGCTTATTCCCTGAGGAATATTCGTCTTGAATGTGGAATACTGCTGCTAGAGCATTTATTGTCAGATGAACAAACGGGGCAGGTCAAACAATCAAAAAACCAGTTAATAATTTAATTACGGTTTCTTGAATGCTAAAAATGTCTAATGTTCCATGCCCCAAAGTGGTTTCAAATACTGCCACAAAAAGGCTAAATTAGAATTCTATTCCACATCCTCCTCACTGATCCCACCCAACTTAGCAAACTTCTTTAATATTGATGAGATGGGGTCAACTTCTGAATTACTGTAAATCCATTTAGGGGCTCAAAAACCAGTTTCTTATAGACTCAAAAAATAATGATGGAAAAGACATTAGCTAGCCTTTGAGGTACATTCCAGGACCTATTTTTAAACTTCATTTAGAACAGATGATAGAAAACACAGGTTTTTTCCAGAATACTTGTGGCAGTCACAAAAGAATCATTCATAATTGTTTCCTCATGCCCTCAGTGCAAACTGTACTTTCTCTGAGCCTAGAACTTCATGTGACCCTCTCAGATTTTGCTTTGTCATTGTGTATTTGTGCTGTACCCTTTGCATGATGTTCACATATGGGCATCCCCAGGCTATAACTGATGGCTCAATAATGGCAATTTGTATAACTGGATTAAGCTAGGATGGGTTTCCAGGCTGCCTGCATTGCCTCAACTTGCAACAGAGACAAGTGGTGCGGACTAATAGGAGAGGAGGGACACCTGGTGGCAGTTGGTTGTTTCGGAGGAAGGAGGACAATTTGAAAGGAAGAAAGAAGGCAAGAGTTAAAACATAGTGTGTGATGCTGAAGGAAGAGTGAATGGTTGCATCAGACATAGGACAGCTGGGGGCTACACCTGGGAGAAAGAGCCACCCAGCTCGGAGTGGCTAGCCACCACCTTGATGGTGATGAAGACGGTGGGCTTTGGAATGGAAGGACTTGCCTTTGAATCTGGATCTGTTCCTCATGAGCTGTGTGACTGGCTGAGTTACTTTTCTGAGCCTTGGTCACATCATCTAAAAAATGAGAAAAATACCTGCCTCATGGTGTTGCCATGAAGATTGGAGAGTGACACCTAGAACTTGGTAAGAACTTGGTTAATGAAAGTGGCCATTCCTTTTCTTATTCACATAAAGAAGGTGAGAGTGGAGTTTGAGGTGAGGGAGAGATTTTGTGCTGGCTCTAGTGAGGGGCTGATCGCTCTTTTGGATTTGGAGAAATTCTCTGGGAGGGGCCTCTCTGACCCCACTTTTAGGAAGGTCCACACGAGGTAACCGATTGTCAGGCTTCTGTTGGGAAGTATCTTCCTATGAACCAACAGGAATTTATTAAGTTCCAGTGTCTTTTCACCATGCAGACATGCTCCTCTCCTGGAACTTATCTCTAAGAGGGGAGACAAGATTACCACATAGAGGCAAAACAAGAGATAAGGCATGGTTAAGCTTCCAATTTTGTGGCCCAGAGACTAAGAGTTGGAAAAATTCAGAGGAGGGAAGGCATCCTCCTGACCAGACAATAGGCTGGCCATCACTCCTGGGAGTCTTCATTCCATGGAAGGCTGGGATGGTAGGTCATTCTACCTTTAGAGAGAAGGTTGATGCCATCTGGAAGATTGTTCCAGATGCCACCTTTTCTCTCTATAGGCCTACCTACGACCTCACCCCAACCATGGTTTCTTCTCAAGACTTGCGTCAAGGTGAACTGCCTTCTAACTTTGATACCAATCTCTTTTCCTAACCTGGGACCATGCTCTGATTAGTCAATTGGTCCCCTTCCACTAGCTCATTCTTCTCCTGTAGATACCCATTTGAGTCTCTCCCATTCATAAAGATCTTTCTCCCTTTACCCCTACTGGCTACTATCTTTTTTTCTTTCTCTCCTTATCTAGACTTCTCAAAATGATAGCCTACACTCACTGTCTCTTATTGTTTAACCTCCCATCCATTCCTCAAAGCATGATGCAATTTGACACTTGCCTCTACCTGTCTACTGAAACTGTCCTTGTTAAGGTTATAACAGATGACCTCATTGCTAGATCCCATAACCATTTCTCAAACTTGTTCTTTTTTCCCCAATAAATTTATTTTTTTTTTGCTGCACTGGATCTTTGTCCCTGCCATGGATCTTTTCTAGTTGCAGCAAGCAGGAGTTACTCTCTAGTTGTGGTTCATGGGCTTCTCATTGTGGAGGTTTCTCTTGTCATGGAGTATAGACTCCAGGGTGCACAGGCTTCAGAGGTTGCATCTCGCAGGCTCAATGGTTGTAGCACTGGGCCTAGCTGCCCTGCAGCATGTGGAATCTTAGACCACTGATCAAACTCATGTCCCCTGCATCGGCAGGTGGATTCTTAGCCACTAGATCACCAGGGAAGTCCTCAAAATTCTTAACGAATCTTTTTGTTGTGTTTGTTGATCATTCCCTTCGAGAAACTCCTCACCCCCTTGATCTCTGGGTCAACACTCTCCTGGGTTCCTTCTGTACTTCTAGGGTTTCTCTTTTTCTTCCTAGTGCCCTTCTTGCTGTACCTGCCTCTTCATTGTTGCTGTCCTGCTCTTCTGGATTACTTCATTTTATGTTTTCTAATGCCTTTTTTATTTATAGATGAATTTCTACATCCATTTCTTCAATCTAGATCTTTCTACTGTGCTTCAGGTATAGAGCTAATTGCCTACTCAATATCCAGACTTAGATAAACTCAACATGTTCAAAGTAAAACTAACCGACTTTCCCCATGAAATTTACTCCTCTTCTCATATCCCCTGGCTTAGCTGGGAGCATCACAATCTGTAAACCAGAACTTGAGGGCCACCTTTGCTCCCTCACAGTTTAGTCATCAAGGTTTTTTTTATTTGATCTTCTATTAATAAATCATTTCTCACATCCATTCTTTCGTCCCCCTACCCCCGCCCCCAGCTGTGCCCTACTTAGGGTCGTTATTGTTGCTTATCTGAATGATCACAACATCCTTCTAACTGGTTTCTCAGACTCAAGATTTGTTTGTTTCAAGTTCTCATTCTTCGAAGTCGTTAGAATAATCTTTCTAAGAATGTAAAACCATATTCTCCCTGGTAAAAAAAAATCTATAATAGTTCCCAAATCCTGCTTTGTGGGTCCTTACTCATAGCATGTCATTTCCACCACAATGTCTTCATTCATGGTGTCCCTTCTGTTTGGGGGGACCTTTTCTAATCCCTCCATCTCAACACCTCTTCTTCAGATATTCAGACTCTTCTCAGACAGTCTCTAAAACGTTTTTGGATTTATTACCTCAGGGAGACTTACCCTAATATTTTCAGGCATCAGAAAGACTTGGAGTTATTATCTTAGGTCTGCTTCCTGAAAGCTGTGTGGCTTTGGGAAAGGAGCTTAACCTCTCTCCTCTTTAGTTTTCTTTATAAAAGTGAGAATGAAAAAAAATGTGAGAATGATAATCATCAACCTAATGGTGTGTTTGAAGAGAGATAACATGCTCATGAAGCACTTAGGATAGCCCTTGGCTCATAGTCAGTTTTATCTGAACTCTAACCACCATGGCAATAGAAACCATGTCTTTTTAAAAAGAAAAAAAACAGTTAAGGCAAAAAGGAAATTTATTGGCTCACAGAACCTGTGTCTCAGGAACAATTGCAAATAGGAATTCATAAACCATCAGGGCCATCCTACTCCTCTCTCGATCCTCTGTCATCTGTGTGTTGGCCTTATTCTTTTAAAATGTTTTATTCACCTACAGATTTATCCTTCCAGATGCTAGAACCATGGCACCAGCGACTCCTGTTTTAATGTGAAACCGTGTCTTTCTTATGCATCCATAAATCTTTGGTGCCAGATAGTGTCTGGCAACAGAAGGAGACTTTCTGAATAAATGAATAAAGAAACGTTAGCTATTAGGGATGTATTTATGTACATGTGTCTTTCCTACAATTTTCTGCTTATTCATAATATTTTGGGATAATGAATCTATTGTTCTCCTAGGCTTGAAGGCCCACTCTCCTGTTTAATAGTGATAGCTCTTGACTCATCAAAGGCAGATTGTGGATTCTGCAAGAAGAAAGGTGGTATAATATGGAAAGATTTGAGATGTCAGTTGAGCAAAGAAAGACTTTATTAACATGGAGTGTTAATGTCAGCCTTTAAGGAGGAATCCACTGCTTGGAGGACTCTGACCAGGCTGAGTCAGAGGCTATTAAGTCATGTCTTCTCTAAACATGTTCCTGCTGTCCTGGGGCGGGATAACTGGGGGAAGCTCAGCTGTCAGGGAAGACAGGAAGGGGATCTTGCAGAGAAAGGAGGTGAGTGGATTGCCTTTGTTATTGCTTCAGTCTCTCTGCAGATGTGTCTGTTATTTCAGAGGTGAGGGAAAAAAGACACTTTGCCAATAGTGGTGAAGTTCTTTACACTCTGAATTTATTGCAGGATTAACAAATTTGTGGCTGCCTGGTACAAAATGGAAAGGCAGGCCCCTTGTCTGTAAATTATTAAGAATTTCAAGAAGGCAACAGTAGAGCATCAAACCAAGCCCAGGGTTCTGTGCAAATGCATATGGTGACCACATTTCCTCTTTTCAAGCTTTTTCTGTATCTATTTAGTATCAGTTTCCTAGACCGAGTTTCCATGTTCAGTTGTTTCAGCACTCACCTTTAGTCACATTTTGAGTGGCTTTTATGTCTAAGCTCTTTAGCTCCATATCTACTTATTCTTTGGTCTTTACTGTTGTCCTAGTTTAAGAAAGGGTTAGATTAGAGATTTATTTAGCTTAGAATTCTGCCTCTGACACTCAAGGATACCTTATGTGTGAATATAGTGGTTTTCTAGGGCTCCCTAAGTGGCACTAGTGGTGAAGAATCTGCTTGTCAAAGCATGAGACCCAAGAGACAGAGGTTTTAACCCTGGATTGGGCAGATCCCCTGGAATAGGAAAAGGCAACCTACTCCAGTATTCTTGCCTGTAAAATTCTATGGGCCGAGGAGCCTGGTGGGCTACAGTCCATTGGGCCACAAAGAGTCAGACACCACTGAACACTTACAGTGGTTCTCCAAAGCTCATCTGAATGATTAGAAATTAGAGACATTATGGATCTATAGCCTATGGCATTACTTACGTTATTCTCTTCAGTTACTTGTTTATATATTCTATTTTATTTTTATTTTTGACTTCCTGACATCCCCTGCAAAGCTATGACCTATATCAGAGATATAATATGCCCCCTGCAATTTGCTCTCTTTTGCCTTGTTTTTAGGAAGTTAGGTATACATGAAAAGTTGCTGAAGTTGAGTACTCCCATCAAACTGTCTGCCTTGCATTTCCCCCACAAGATCAGGAGACGGATGCTTGTTTTTCCATGAAGAGATATAAAGGTACAGAAGACAAAAATATAGTTGTGTGTATTATTATTTAAAAAATTCATTTAAAAAGCACACGAATTCTACTCATTCAATATGTCAGATGCTTCTGCTCAGGCCCAAAAGGGAATTTCTTTGAAGGACATTGGTTAATGTGAAGAAATCTGAGAAAAAATTGGCAACAAGCCTTCAGATATGGGAGATGGAACTTCTGCTTCTGGTCAAGACTGAGTAACTGGGAATGGATTCTGGAGTGTGAAATGTGAAAGTGCAAGATGAGTGGGGAAACAGGACACTCTGTTTCATGGTGCAAGAATCCCAAGGTGAACAAATCAAATGCTGGGTTCTGTGCAAGCACTGGAATATTCTAGTAGATAAGCAGACAAGGCATAAGACATACCAGGCAGGACGTTGGAATACCAGCAGTATTATTCTTGTGTCCTTATTGACAGCTGTTTTTTTTCTTCTACCCTGTTTGTAGTCATCTTGGGCTGGGGCCAGTGATGGCATGAACTAAAACTAAGATTCCATCTGGAAGATGAAAGCAATTGTGGAAAAATGCAAAGATCTTATTCTTCTTTCAAGGTCAATTCATGTGGATCTCGTGTTGAAATAGACTGAGATTTCCCAGGAAAATTTCAGTTTTTTTCTTCCTCCTCTCTTTCTCTGCTCCACTGCCTTAGTCATATCTTCTGTCTATAATTTCTGTGGCAAGTTTTCTGCCTTCAACATGATTTCCTGTGATAGAGTAGTCAAGCTAAGTAAAGCATCAGGAAGTTCATATCTATAAATAAGCAGAATTGTGTGTTCATTGTAAATATGCAACCTCAAAATCTATTGAAAGAAGGGGATCCTGCTTCACAGACTTCAAGGTGAAGGTTACATTTTTTTTGAGTTTGATTGACTCCCAGAGACAGATGTGGATGTGAGTTTATCTTGCTCAACATGTACAGGCGATTAAAACTGTGCCTCCTGTCACCCGCTTGTGCCCATATCTTGATGTTATCAATGCTAAACACAAAAATGGAAAAACGTCCTCACAGTGGATGGAGATCTCTGCATTTCCCAGTGACTACTTCCCACCTAAGAGGTGGTAACACTGCTGAAATCTCTGAGGCCAAAATTTACACAATCTTTCATCGTTTAAAGGTATTTTTTAGCAGCTCATTCCCTTAAAACCTACCTATGTAACCAAAGGCAAACAGCTCATGCATTCTGAATTCTAAAAAGGATCTAGAGTGAAGGATGGAGACTTTTTCCACTAGGTGGTAGGATTTTGCCATGGTCCTAAGTCCCAATATGTGGGGAGGAGGGAAAGTAACTTGAAATTAACAAGAGTTGACTCAAGATAGAAAGTGACAGTAATAATGACGCTACACACAGATTGAATAGTTTTTTTCCCCCCTAGGCACAAACAGAGAAAATTACTCTTAATGCTATTCTTGAATTAAGCAAAAATAACACAACTCAAAGATACTAAAATTTCAGAATAAAACTGGGACTTTAAAGTTCACTCTTAGCAAGTCTTAGTTTGTAGTTTATATTCTTTAACACCCGTTGAATTACTTTCCTTTTTTTTTTTTTTAAATTGAAGTATAGTTGATTTATAATGTTGTGCTGGCCTCTGGTATACAGCAAAGTGATCCAGCTATATAAGATTATGTATGCATTTATATACATATATAAATACACTGGGCTTCCTCAATAGCTCAGTGGGTAAAGAATCTGCCTTCAATGCATTAGATGCAGGAGATGAGGGTTTGATCCCTTGTTTGGGAAGATCCCCTGGAGAAGGGCGTGGCAACCTACTCTTGCCTGGAAAATCCCATGGAAATAGGATCCCGGTGGCTACAGTCCATTAGATCGCAGAGTTGGACATAACTGAGCACATATAAATATACGTAACATATAAAGGGTTATATAACTATATATGTTATGCTACGTATATATATAACTATATATATATACATAAAATATATGTAATATATAAAGAGATATATATAATGATATAACTATACTATATAAATATAATCTTTTTCACATTCTTTTTCCATAATGGTTTATTATATTTGTTGAACTTTATATCATGTGTGCATTTTTATATATTAAAAAAATCAGTAAAAATTTGAGTCTTTTAATTTTTTAAAGAACAGTCTTTAATGTTTCCAAGACTTCCGTACTCTCCAGTGGTTGAGTGTCTTATAGCAAGTGTGTCCCTCCAGCATTTGCCAGAATTGGTTGTTTTATTAACAATGTCTTTTTTATATTAGTGTTTCTGAGAATGAAAACTCAGAAGACTGGAGAGAGAAAAATCTCAAAAGATAAAATTATTTACTATCAAAAGTTCATTGATTATCTAGTTTCTTTCTAAGGAAATCATTTTAAATCAACCTCCTTTGTCTGATTATTTAAATGCTACTGTATTATAACAATAATTATTGTGCATCCCACAAAATATGCTTCTAAACTATCACTCCTAGTACTAATTAGGAAATAAGATTAGATAATATTCCATATTTTTAAAGTTTTTGCTTGGCCAAGGACTTAAAGTGTTTATATTTCCATCTGCTTTCTCTGAATAAAATCTTGTCTTCTTAGGAAAAGTCCTTTAATTTTCCATATCCAATAAATGAGGGCTTCCCTAGAGGCTCAGCTGGTAAAGAATCTACCTGCAATGTGGGAGACCTGGGTTCGATCCCTGGGTTCGGAAGATCCCCTGGAGAAGGGAAAGGCTACCCACTCCAATATTTCGGTCTGGAGAATTTCATGGACTGCATAGGTTAGATTAAATTAGATTAAACAAGGTTAGATAATTTTCCATGTTTTTAAAGTTTTTACTTGCCAAGGAGTTAAAGTGTTTATATTTCCATAATTGATAATTAATCTTTAATTTTCCATATCCAGTATATGAATCTTCCTGATCCTATCATCATTGCCCTATGTGACACTCTGGCCCTTCTCCTTGGATCTTTTGAGCAGCATAGAAGACTCTCTTGAAAATAGGATTCAGCTCTCACCTCAGTAGCTTTGGGTCAGGCTCTATGATTAATAATTAACTTTAGGCCTTAGATAAAGTTTGGCTAGATATTGTTTCTTTGAATCCTTTTGTGGTCAAAACTCATAGTGTAATTTACCATCCAGAACCATACTCCTGACCTTTTGGCCTTTCTGCTATCTGGATCTTTCTTCCAGGGCAGAATGTGCTTTCCTTTCATGAAAAATTCACAAATTGAAAGCTATTTTTTGTAGTGGAATCGGGCTTGGTCTCTTGTTAACCCTCTCATTGACTTGAGGTGTTTGCTGTAAAATGATACATCTGACTCACTAGGTGCATGTTCTGGACTTTTTGTCCTGTTGTATGCTGTTTTCAGAAGGTCTTCTTGTGCTCTTGTGGCACTCTCTTGAAAAATTATTATTGATTTCCTTTTTTTTTTTTTTTGCTAGACACTGCACAGAGAGTTGAGGAGACACAGATACCCAATGTAGTCTCTGACTTCACAGATAATATCTAGCATGGGGGTACAGACGATGATAACAGAGTACAAAAACTTAGAATGGGAAAGGGGCAAGATGTCACAGGAGTCCAGAGAAAGGGAGTCCAATCCGTACTTGGATGACCAGGAAAGTGTATCAGCTACTTGCTGGGTAACAAACTGGACAAAAACTTAGAGGCACAATGCCACCATTTCATTTCACTCATAGGATTCAGTGTTCAGGAATTTGGGAAGAGCACAGTGGGATCAGTTCTCTGTTTCACAATATCCGAGACCTCAGCCAAGAAGACTCAAATGGCTGGGGGTTCCTCGATGGCTGAGGGCTGGAATCATTAGTGTTTTCACTGACGTGTTGGCACCTGGGCAGAGGGTATCAACTGGAACACCTGCATATGGGCTTCTTCACAACATGACAGCCTCAGAGTAGTTGGATCCTTTACAAGGTCAGCTCAGACCTTCAAAGGGCATGTGGAATAAAAGATATTGTTGTGGCCATCTTTGGAAAGTCCTCCTAACACAGTTCCTACCTAGCATCTCATAAATCACACATTACATTACCCAAGGACCCCAGCTCAGCAAATCAGGAAGGACATTTCAAGGGCCTAGAGATCACCTCCCCGGAGCCAAGGGCAAAGGCCAGACCTCTATGTTGGGTGAGGTTAATTCTTCACTACACAGTGGGTTTATGGGTAGGGTTAGTGGAGGGAAAGTACGTCTGGTGATTGAGAAAACAGAGGTGCTCTTGTAAGAAACAGAGCTAGGAAGTGGATATGCTTGGGAGATGAGAACAAGAACAGAGGAGCATTGTTCCTGAATTGTGCTTTTGTGTCTGGCACAGTCCCACACCCAAGAACATTAATTGACTTCCGAATGGCAGTGGTGGTGGAGCTGGCAACCCTGTCCCAGCAGCATGGGAGGTGGAGGTCAGTGGCTAAGGTGGGAAGTGCAGATGGTTTCAAGGCCCCAAAGACAGACAGTGATGGACTTTCTGGGGCACCTGCATCCACATTTTACTCTGCCCAGCAAGTCTCAGATTAGGAAAATGACCTCGGAATAGTCTTCCTACCAGGCGCTTTGGGGGCAATTGCTAAATGTTCATTTTCCTAACCGACCCATAACACTTCCTGTTTACAATAACACTTACTTTATTCGAGTCCAAATTTGCCTCTGATTTTTCTTTGTAAAGATGTTTCAGGGATGAACAGAGCTAAAAAGCCTTCCCTGGGTATGCTTCTGTTTTCAACCAAGTGAAAAATTTCCAAGACCCCTGGGCCCTCTCGACTACAGAGTCTTTGAATTACCACTGCTTTTGCCTGGAGCCTTCCTGGTGATGGCAGCAAAGCTGTAAATTAAGAGCCAAAGCCAGGATTTCCAGTGCGGCTCTGCAAAGCCCTATGCAGATGTTCCTGGAACTCGGAAAACAAACATACACAAGTTCTCGGAGAGGTAACAGGCTGGACTGCTGGAGGAGCCCAGGGACTTCTCCCCTCCTTCCCTTGTCGGGGTGGAGAGTTGGGGGTGCGGTAAGGGGGTAGAGGGGATGGAGGGAACAAAGCATCAAGTCTCTCATTCTCCTGAAAGATCGCAAAGCTCCCTGCTGTTGACCATCTTCTGTCCTTGCAGGGCTGGGCTGTCTATGTGTCTCTCCGAGTGTGGAAAGGAGATGAGCCCCTGGTATGTGCTGTTTCTCAGAATTTCCCACACTCTTAACAGAGTCCAAAGTTGAGAGGAAGGGACCTACTGGGGTCCCTTCCAGAGGCCAGTCTCTCTGACACACCATCCAGCTGACCAGCCACTGTTAATATCCTCACAGTTCTCTACCAAGGGCACCCCCTTCCCATGTCCCCAACACTCTCCTCCCAGAATGACCTGTATGCAAGCCTAATCAATGGGTCTCAGTGAGGCAGAGACCAGATTGGTACCTGTATCGGTATCACAAGGCCGAGAAGAAAGGTGCAGCCTTACCTGGCATAAGAGGTGACAGCCTTTCCCCTCATGCATCTATCTGCCTCCACTTGTGCCACAAGGGGCCCCTTAGGCTGCTGTCCTTGAGCCTTGTTTATTTGAGAGAAGCTGACAGCTGTGCTCTCGGTGAGTGGCATCACCTGGGGCTAGGTCTTTCACTGAAGAGTCAGTGGAGTGGCTTCGCTGCCTGATTGTCATGAGATTCCTACAGAACAGGAAGGGACTGGTTCCTCCAAACAGAGAGTTGCTGGCAGGCAAAAATGGGAACCATCTACTGCTGTTGACTGGTAGCAAGGTGTTGGGTAAAGAGCAGAAGAGCTTCTCTCACCATAATTCTGTGTGCCGTGGCACTTGATCCAACCCATATCTTGGACGCTGCTTCTGAAATGGGTAGGGGGAGACCCCCATAGGCTGACCTGGTGATGAAAATGGTGAAGGGAGGGTGACTCGGCGCCTGTCTGTGGGTTTGCTGATGAATTATTGGGTCCTCTGTTCTGCCTTTCCCTGCAAGTGTCTAGAGACACTGGTGTAGGGCAGGGCAGGAGAGGAGCCCAGCGAGCTTCTCCTGTGAACTGTCACCCATGCAGACCTCCCTCGTCTTACACATGCTGCTTCCATCCAGGGTGCAGAGAAGGAGTTCCTCCCGGGGCAACGAGGAGACACTGGATTAATCTATTCTGTTTTTTAAAGGTTTATTTTTATCAGTTGTGGGTGAGATGGAGTCAGAAGGTAGTTGATGTGGTTTAGGTTTCAGTGGTAACCAGCCTCCTATTTTCAGTCACGATAATCAAATGTGGATGGGTTTTTGGAGAGAAGGTAGGATGAGAGGGGGCTTTCAGAAAGGAAGGGAGGGCCCGCAGTGGGAGGTGGCTCCAGGCAGAACACCTAGAAGCAGGGAAGATTTATAGTCGTAGGTGTGTGAAGTTAACAGAAAGGGTGAGGAGGAAAAGACATCTTCCCAGGAGGAAAGGCCGTGGGTGGAGATGGATGGAGATGCATAAGAGAAAGAAGGTTCAATGGAGGATTTGCAAGTCAAGAATGATTTAATGAAACAGCCATGTAGAAAAAGGGATTTGAAGAGAATTGTGATGTTTGTGAATCAGCTACTCAGATAAATAATTTTAGCTGTCATAGTAGAAAATGTGCATTAGTTTATGGGGTGTACAAAGTAAAATCTAGGCTGCAAAGATTATAGATGGATGTCCCCTGTCACCCGTACTTTGATAATCTGATCCTGTAGCCCCTTAACAGAAGCTAACTTACATTTATGCTATGTTTACTATGGGCCAGGCAAGAGGCTAACCATGTGACTAGGATTATCTCATTTAATCCTCATAACAAACCTATGGACAGGCACTATCTAAGCAATTTTTTAAAAATAATTTTATTTATTTATTTATTTTGGGCTGTGCTGGATCTTCATTGCTGCTTGAGCTTTCCTCTTGTTGCAGTGAGTGGGGGCCGCACTCTAGCTGTTGTGCACAGGCTTCTCACTGTTGTGGCTTCTTTTGTTGCAGAACAGGGGCTCTAGGGCATGTGTGCCTCAGTAGCTGCAGCGTGTGGGCTCCAGAGCACAGACTTAGTAGTTATGGTAAGCAGCCTTAGGTGCTCCATGGCATGTGGGATCTTCCTGAACCAGGGATTGAACCCGTGTCTCCGGCATTGGTAGATGGATTCTTTACCACTAAGCCACCAGGGAACCCCTAAACAATTTACAGTTGGAGGAACAGGCTTAAGGAGCTGGCCAGTTGTGTGAAATCACAGGACTGGGTTTTGGAGCACGGTGGCTAGATTCCAGGGCCAGGGGATGGAGCCCACTCCCCCACTCCCACCTTCCTCCTTGGCCCAGTGTATGTTTCCTCGGGCTGCTATCACAAAGGACACACCCTGGGTGACTTAGAAGAGCAGAAGCTTATTGTTTCACAGTTTTTTTTTGTTTGTTTTTTTTTTATTTTTTTTTTTATTTTTTTATTTATTTATTTATTTATTTTTTTTAATTATTGTTTTAGCCATACATTGTTATGATATCACCATGGGTTTACATATGCTTCCCACAGTTTTAGAGAATGAAGCTCCGGGGAGTTGTCAGCAGGCCTGCGGTCTCTCCAAAGGTGCTCAGGAAGGATCCGGTCAGGCTTTTGCCCTTGTTGCTGGTAATGTCCCAGCTTGAGCAGTGTAACTCACATCTTCACAGGGCATCCTTCCAGCGCCTGTGTCTGCCTCTTCACATGGCGTACTTTTATGAGGACATCAGCCATACGGGACCAGGGACCCACCCTCCACCAGGATGACTTCATCTGGGCTAGTTACACCTGTAACAGTCCTATTTCCAAATCAGATCATATCCTGAGGCACTGGGGGGGTTAGGATGTCAACATATGGATTTGGGGGAGGAAGGGGACACAATTCAACACTTAGCAACACCCAGGGAGCCATGGACAGGGGTCCTGCCTCCAGGCAGTCCTCTTGGCTTATTCCTGCCTCTGCCTGGGCCTCTGACAAGGTCCCCTGTGCCAAAGAGGCAGGTGTGCCCCTGGCTCTGCTGCTGGCTCTGGGCTCAGCTGTGGCATGTACGCTGCAGCCATGGCCTTGGCTGGGTGGGCTGGAGTCGCTGCCAGGGGCACGTTTATTCATTTGTTCTTCCCCTGCCAGCTGCATCTTTGTCATCACCACTGTGTCTTGCTGACCTGCTGGCGAACCTCCTCGCCAGCTCGTCTTTGTTCTCTGTTTCTGTTCATCGTCTGCAAAATAGACTCCAAGCCTCCAAATGTATGCTTGTATGTCTGCAATGTGCATGTAATTGTTTAATAGGTGCTTTTGGAAAATGACTTCGTCCCAATTGCAGGTGCCCCGTGATTCATCACCCCCTTTCTCTCCATGGCCTCAAAAATTCATCTCCCCCTCTATCTGCTACAACCCTAGGGAGTCACTCGTAAACAGTATACCTGCTTGGGGGTCCCACAGTCTTTGAGAATAAAATTATCAGCCTCCTTTCTCTCTCTTTGACTGACTTTAAGAGCGGAGGCCTGTTGATCTAATTTCCTGGCTGGTTTCCATGCAGCAGCATATTGGATAGAAAACTGCGATTTGAATGACTCTATTAACTCCTCAGAAAAGCCAGCCTCATTGTTTTCCCTCATCTTTTCGATTTGGAAGTCTGCAGAGGACACACACAGTCACATTCCCCTTTCCTGTAGAATGTTCCAATCAGCAGCCAGCATAATGAAATCCAATTAATGTGTTAGGCTGTTGTGATTCTAAAAATATTTCACATCCCCCGGAGGGGCTGAGGAAATTGGAGGAATCAAGGTGTTATAGCAAACTCATAATTTGCAGAGAGGTTCTTCAATCATTCTGAAGGTGGTAAATTTGTTCTTGAGAAAACAAAAATAGATCACCTCTCCAAAATGAGGCTGTCCCTGAGATCCTGTTGATGATCCTTTCTTCAGACGCCGGCCCTTGTGTGCAATGTAGTGATCCCTCGGTTTGGATATGTATGAATTATTAAGGTCAGTTAATTAACACATTTTTCTTCTGATGCAGTAATTAGACAAATAGAGCTCTGGCCCTCTTTTCTGGCTTCACTGGCAATTGCTCAGGGCTGAACAGAGGCAGTAAACATATTGCCACACAGATGCTAACCAGAGAAGTAATTTTTTGGTTTCCATGTGATTTCTGAAGCATCTTCCTACAACCCAAGGCAGCTTCCACCTGGGAAGCGAAGCAGGAGGGCTGTGGGGAGCTGGAAGGGAGAAAAGGGGTGAGGAACAGGCAGCAAGTCTTCGTACAAAGCTGCTGGAAAGCATTTTCTAGATGCCTGCTATTCACATGTCATTCTGCCCAATTTTAGGCTTAGCATCTTATAATTTTGTGCTTCCTTGATGAAGGCTCTGTATCATTTCTCCAAAGGTTATTCTCCAGTGTGAAGAGATATTACAGCTGTATGTATTAATATTCCAAGGTCATTTTCTTTCTGTCCCCAGTGTAGCCACAGAGTTCATAGTTGCCAGAAATTAGAATTTGGTATGTGCAGAGTGATTTTTTCCCGTCATTTGTGTTTTCTGATTTTCTAGGTCATTGGTTCCCAAGACTGGCTCTGCATGAAAATCTGGGGCGCATAATAAAGGGCAGTTTCCCAGCCTTCGACTCATGTTCATGGTTTCACAGTCTCTGTGGACAGGGCCTGGAAATCTGAATTTTAAAATATCTCTCAGAGTGGGACTTGCTTGGCAGTCCAGTGGTTAAGTGTCTGAACTTCCACTGCAAGGAGCACAAGTTCAATACCTAGTCGGGGGGCTAAAATCCCACATGCTGCGTGGCATGGTCAAAACTAAATAAATAAAGTGTATACAATCCAAGGGCTTAAAAAAATCTCCCAGGGTGAGGCTGATTCTCAGTCAAAGTCTAGGAGCCACTGTTCTTTGTAATAACCATGTAAATGATGAAACAGCATCTCTCCTGTTCTCTGCTGACATTCTTCCGGTCAGGGCTGGTCTCCAGTGTAGGAAGGCCCTTTGATCCCCAGGCAAACATACAAAGTGGCTTGGTCGGGGGTGTTATAGGTCTTCGTTTGCATCACTTGACCTTTTTTCTTTCTTCTGTGGCTTCTGCCCACCAAAACAACCAGAATTTTATAGAAATTATCTGCTGTGAGAAGGCTGGCTGACTGAGATCATGACCACAGAGAAGAAGGATAAGACATAATTTCCAACCACCAGCCTTCCTACAGCGTCAGTTCCCTCACCTGTGAAATAGATTTAATAATATCAACCCCATGTGACTGTGAGGAAGAAACTAGTTGATGTATGTAAGAGTCCTAAGTAGACTTTAAAAACACTGTATCGTGGAAGCAGGTGGTGATGATTTAGCCAAACTCTGATTGAGGCGAGGGAGCAGAATGGAGGCTGGAGAAGAGAGGAGGCAGACACTGTGCTGTCTTAGGGTACATCAAAGGGACCAGCGGCATCCTGCCTGGGCCACGGTATACAATCCGTAAGTGTTTCCTTGTAATCATTGTCTTGCTGAGGTTTTATGTGGTTTTCTGATAATTTGCCCCATCTTTTATACTTCATGGTCATTTTTGCTGATTTTAACAATATGTTGCCTTCAAAAATATTGTGCATGCAGGGGAAGGTCCCCCATGGCATGATTCCCCTAGCTTCACACCTCCCAGAATGGCCGTGAAGAGAGGTCTATGCATGGGGGTGATGAGTGCAGGCTGATCACTAAGACCTACCTTAGGAACTTGGAGATTGTTTGCACAGACTTTCTAGGGCTCCCGAGAAAAATGTGAAGTGAGAATTATGACTGGTGGTAGGGCTCAGAGACTGTAAACGTTAGAATTCATGATAAAAGCTGTGATTGAAGACATACCCAGCTTTGGGAGCTCTGTTTTTCTGGGCTCCAAAATCACTGCAGCCATGAAATTAAAAGATGCTTACTCCTTGGAAGGGAAGTTATGACCAACCTAGATAGCATATTAAAAAGCAGAGACATTACTTTGCCAACAAAGGTCCATCTAGTCAAGGCTATGGTTTTTCCAGTGGTCATGTATGGTTGTGAGAGTTGGACTATAAAGAAAGCTGAGCTCAGAAGAATTGATGCTTTTGAACTGTGGTGTTGGAGAAGACTCTTGAGAGTCCCTTGGACTGCAAGGAGATCCAACCAGTCCATCCTAAAGGAGCTCAGTCCTGGGTGTTCATTGGAAGGACTGATGTTGAAGCTGAATTTTCAATACTTTGGCCACCTGATGTGGAGAGCTGACTCATTGGAAAAGACCCTGATGCTGGGAAAGATTGAAGGCAGGAGGAGAAGGGGATGACAGAGGATGAGATGGTTGGATGACATCACTGATCAATGGACATGAGTTTGAGCAAGCTCCGGGAGTTGGTGATGGACAGGGAGGCCTGGTGTGCTGCGGCTCATGGGGTTACAAAGAGTTGGACACGACTGAGCAACTGAACTGAACTGAAGACAGCAGAGTTGAAGCTAGGGCTCTGTAAGTGGGATACTGGGTCACGCTCGTTGTCAGGCAGGAGGATATCAGATTCCAAGGGCTTTGTATGCATTACCCCATTTAAGTCTCAAAACAGCTCTGAAGCAAATAAGAGGAGCATATCATAAGAAGGAGCATAATCTTTTATGTGTAATTCTGAAATCCCAAAATATTTGAAAGTTTTTTAATAACGCATTTGAATGTGAAACTGACCTGAAATCTTTTGATGGGAAACCCTGACTTGAACTTATGTGAAGCTATTTATAGTTTTGACTTATCCCACTCAGTGTGAATGTTCATATGTTTTGCTGCAGAAATATTAATGGATTTGATTATAGGGAACTGCATCAGATCTTGCTGTTTATGTTGGATAAAATATGATAAGGGCATTGTGTTACTGTCCTATAATCCAGAAAATCTATCTTCTGGAAACATATCTGACTCCACTCTGAGTTTGGGAGAAGGGATTTACATTCCATTCTCTGCTTCTGTAGAAAAACTGAAGCTCAGAGAGGTGAAGTCATTTGTCTGGGGTCCCAGAGCGCCTCCATTGAGAGCTATGGTTCCAACACAGATCTGTCTCAAGCTGTTCTGCTAAAAACTGCTGTTTCTGCGTGGTTTTGAATCATGTCCCCTGAATCTCTCCTGAATCTCTCCTTTCTGTTACCTTGGTTTTGTGAGTAGGCCCCAGGAGGAGGTAGGGGGGTGTGTGTGTGTGTGTGTGTGTGTGTGTGTGTGTGTGTGTGTGTGTGTGTGTGTGCG